>VXBB01017643.1:20536-55210 GCA_013399915.1 Illadopsis cleaveri | reverse complement strand
CAGGCGGGGAGCGACTCCCCCGCCGTCAGGCACCGGCACGGGGCTGGATCCTGGCCCCGTGGCCCCGGCCTCTTGTGCCAGCCCGGGTTACCTGGTGCTGGCAGCCCGTGCCCTCGGGAGGGGGCCGGGGATGGAGGAGGGAACCCGCCCGCATCCCCGTGGGGCGAGCTGCTGCACGGCTGCCCTTGCCTGCGGAGCCCTGCCCGGGGCCGCCGTGGGGTCACCTCCAAGGTCCCTTCTGGTCCCCGGGGCCGCCGTGGGACCGTCTCCGGAGTCTCGTCTGGGTCCCCTCTGGTCCCCGGCGCCGTGGTGGGGCCGCCTCCGGGGGCCGTGGCGGTGCGCGGAGCCGCCTCTGCCAACCCTCCTCCTCCCAGCCCCGGCGGAGGATGGATGCGCCAGGAGCCGTGGGCAGGTGGTCTCCGTTTTTGGGGATGAACTGAGCCGGGGGACGCTTGGCCCGGCCATGGAGCCACGGAGCAGGTGCGTGCTCGTCCTCTCAGCACGGTCCGTGCCAGTGGGCTGGGATCTTTTCCCCATCTCCCGCTCGGTCGTGGGATTTTCTGGGCAGCAGGAAGGTTCCTGCAGCCAAGCCCCAGGCTCCGGGCGGTGGGCCTGGTGGGACAGCCAGCCCGCCCCAGCCTTGGTACTGCTCCAGGGCTAGCATTGCTCTTGAAGTATTGCTTCGACTATTTTTTTCTTCTTATTTTGGCACTGCCACCTTTCTTGCTGATACAGCAGCAGCTCGTGGCAGGGGTTGCCCAGCGCTGGAGCGGTGGCTGCGGGCAGGGGACGTGGTGCAGCCCCTCGGCTGTGAGCAGCGAG
Organism: Illadopsis cleaveri; assembly: GCA_013399915.1. Taxonomy (NCBI): domain Eukaryota; kingdom Metazoa; phylum Chordata; class Aves; order Passeriformes; family Timaliidae; genus Illadopsis; species Illadopsis cleaveri. The sequence goes on along the minus strand of VXBB01017643.1, from coordinate 54,388 downwards.
AGGCGCGGGTCGGGGAGATGATGCTCAGGGTCTCAAACCGCTGCCGGCCGGCGTGGGGCTGGGCCTTCCTCGGGGGATTTTAATATGAGTGCGGTTGTGGCTGAACTGGCAGCTGTCAGAGATGGCAGGAGAGTCCGGCTCAGCTCCGGGCAGCGAGGAGCTGGTTCAGGAGCTGGAATGCTGCTCCGATGGGTTTTAGCCACAGCTCCTCTCGCAAGCACGGCTGCTGGATCGTGGCGGGCAGGCCCGCTTGATGCAGCATCCCCTTTCCGCTGGCTTTTGGCTGACACACGTGTTTGCTTTTCATATTTCTTGGGCTGCCTCATGACATCTCTGTAGGAATACCTGGAGGTGGGAGTGCTGGTGCCATGCCGAAGCGTGATGCAACGAGCGCGCGTTTGCTCGGTGGCGAAGCCGCACGTGAAAAGGCAGGACCTGTTAGCAGCGCTTCGCTCGCCGGCGTTTGCAGCGTCAGCGGCTTGAAGCACTGCTGGAATTGCGGCTGGATGGGAGATTTCGGCTCCCTCCCGGTCTGAGGGCACTCCGGAGTGTCACCCAGGGTGTTCCCCAGCTTGCCCGAGCTCTCCCTGGGAGCACTGGCAGATTCGGTGTCCCTGCCCAGGACCAAACCTGTTGAGGAGTGGTGATATTTCTACTCTGCTGAGGAAGTTGCTTGGATAGCAAAGTAGTATCCTGGGAGAGATCTCAGATTTCAGGGAAAATTTTGGATGGGGAATTTCTGAGGTAGAGCAATCGAATCTGATTTGGAGTTAAGGCGAGAGTCTAATGATGTGGTCGTACAAAGCAAATGCCTTTCTATGGGGTTCATTTAAATGTTACTGAATCTCTTAATACAGAGGTTGAATTTGCTAGGTTGAAACGTGGTTTTCTCTAATGGATCTGGAGCATTTCCTAGGACCGGACCTGCCCTGCCCTGGGGTCTGGCTTTCCCCCTGGAGCATCGGCGAGGCTGGATTAGCCGGCAGCCCTCTCTGACAGCAAAGCCACGGCTGGTGCTCTGCTCTGCCCTGGGCTGCGGGAGCAGCTGAGCCGGGAATGGCTCCCTGCATCCCAAATCAGCCAACGAGACAAAAAGTCTTTTTTCCGTGATGGCGGGGGAGGCGTCTGGGGGTCTGGACCCGGCTGGAGTGGGAGGAGGATGCAGCTGGGGTCAGGGCACAGACTGCCTCCAAACCACCCTCGTTATTCTCCATAAAACCCTGCTAACTCATTGCCTGCGGCACGCGAACCTGGATGTAATAGAGTCACTTATCTGACTTTTTTTATGGTTCCTTGATTTTTTACTAAATGCTGTGGCTTAGCTCTCTCTTTTCTGCTGGACACCTGAACATCTGTAGTAATTTTTAAATTTTTTTTGGTGGCTTGCGAAGAGGAAGAAGGATGCGAGAAGATGACAGCACCAAATACTCTGTCTCTCCCACACCCTGCAATCACTCAGCAGCTGCTGGCGTGCTCTCTCTCTCGTGTTAGCTGAACCAAATACAATCCATTTAGCATATAGAGAGGGTGATAATGGACTGGTGTTGCATGTTTTAACTCGGGTTGGAGCTGTTGGTAGGTCAGATGGGGCTGATGGCCATTTCGGTGCAGCTCCTCCACGTACTCTGTTTCACCTGCCTGTCCTGCTCGCCTCTCCAGCATCTCCTTGCCTCGCACCCTCTCTTTTAAAATCCAGGTTTTTCTCTCTGTGCTTGCAGCATCACGACAAGCAGACCACAGGAGGGAGGTGAAAAGCCTTGCTTGGGGCTGGTGAATCTGGCTTAGTTTTTCTTACTCTGCTTATCCACCAGCTTCAGAACTGCCAGCTGGGAGAGGAGCAGGGATGGGGTCTGACTGGAGAGCAGAGTCCCTGTGCTCCGTCCGTGCTGCCCCTGCCCCGGGCACCCGCTCTCCTCCCTCTAGGCTCGGGTTGCAGGCATCTGTTGCAGGCATCCTTTGGTGCCTGTGCCGAGCAGGCTGAGAGCCGGCAGCCGCCGTGCCGCCCTTCCCTCGGCACCAGCACCCCGTGGGCTCCCACCTCTAGCCCAGCTGCTCCACCCCGAGCTGAGCCCTTCTCAAGGAGAAGCTAGAAATAAGTCTTCAGGAGGGAATTTCCAAGTGCAAATGGTAATCTTTGTGGGAATTTGCAAGTGCTACCATTCAGCTGTCCGTTTACTCTTGCTTTCTTTGCTCAAGCTGAAGGGAAAAAGAAAGCCCTAAGGGGAAAACCCTTATTCTTGGCATGAAAAGTGAGCCCAGATCTTGTCAGCCTGAAGGGAAAATGTTTTGTCAAGTCATGGAAAAGGGTCCTGACACTGCAGGTGCTTATGCTGCCTTTTTTTTTTTTTTTTTTTAAACTAATTCCTTGTATCTCTGCTCATGGAGATGGTGGGGACTGTGTTTTCCTGTTCTTTTGGATATTGGAGTGCTGCATGTTCTCTCATGTGTTAGGTGGCCCTGACTGGTGTGGCATGAGCTGCCAGAGGGTTTGCAAGGTATCCTCTCACCCATACTGGGTACAGCTCCTGACACAACAGGACAGAACAAACCCCTTCCATTGGCCTTGAAAATCAGAAGAAGATGTGGATGTTTGATGATGAAAGAGGCCAAATATGTTTGTCTGGATCTGGATCCAGGCTATGGTGCTGAATAATAGATGTTTCTAGCAGAGATGGGTTCTGTAAGCTAAAGAAATGCTCAGATTTGATCAAAAGGGGGTAATGGTACTTGTGCAATGGATAACTCGATGCTATTCAGCAAAGTCTCAGAGACCCTGGTCCTGGTGCAGCGGGAGTGCTGTGGGATGAGGCTGATGGAAGTGATGCTCAGAACAAGGCTGAGGCTCTTGTGGTCTGTGTGCACTGTGCTGGCTGAGTCCAGCCAGCTCCAGGGGGCTTTTTTACCTCTCCCAGCTGTGGGTACCCCAAGCTCAGCACACATGGAAAAGGCTTCCTGCAGGAACCCCAAAACTGTGTGATGTTGCCCAAAGGGCACCGTGGTGCTTTGTTCCCTCTGAACAGAGAGCCCTGGTGTGAGGAGTCATTTAATGGCACAGTGAGGCCAGGTGAATACTTGGGGTTGTGGGAGGGAATGCTTTCCCTAATTATTCATTGAGATTTGAAAATGCATTTCAATTTGACCTTGTTCTGCTGCAAACAGAGCTCTCGAGGGGTGCACGCATCAAGACTTGGGCAAGGCAAATGTTAAGGTTGGAAGTTGGCTGGGTGGCAATTTGAGAAGGCATCTCCTCACCTAGAATGGTGGGAGGTTGGAGTGAGTGTTGCTTACAGAGGTCCCAGGTTGGTGTAGGAGCAGAAGGGTGTGAAAAGGCATGGAGTGATGGCAGATTAATGTCAGGAGAGTGCTGGCACCTTGGGTGGCCCCTGGACTCTGAGCCTGGTTATTGCACTGTTCCGCTTTTAGGGGTCAACCCACAGTCCTTCCAAAAATGAGCAGCTTGAGAGGCTGCCTGGGAGTGTGCAGGGAAAGGAACGGGCACAGAGTGGATGCAGACAGCAGGTAGAGGCAACACAGCCCTTTCCTTAGGGACGGTGGGAGCAAACTCTTGCCCAAGTCAGCTCCATGGCTTTCCAGATAAGTGGCAAGTGTGGGTGGGCTTCCTCCTTCCCTGTAAATGTTGCTCACAGCCACAGCTGAGTTTTTGGAGCTCTTTTATGTTGGTCACCATCCATTTTCCCACCAAGTCACATCATGAGAAATAGTGAGAAAAACTGGACACGTGTTTTGTAGGCACGAAAGGATCTGTGCTCTATTTATTTATTTCTCACAACTTTTGAATTATTAAAGTGCGTTCAGGGGAGATTAACTTTCCCTGCTCAATATTTATTATTGTTTCATTTCCCTGAAAGTTGGAGCTACAAGAGCTTTGATGAATGGGCTGGAAGGTTCTGTAGTTTCTCTATGGCTAATCTAAATACGTCTGTATCCTTTGCTGAAAAGCTAATTTGTAATTTCCTATGGTAATGCTGCTTAGTGAATTATAATGATACACCAGGGCCTGCTTTTCATCCCGGCCCTCTGTCAGGGGAATAACGCTACCACTGGAAAATGGTGTGAAACCTGGAAACTGGCCATTAGTCCCCTAAATTTTTGGTCTAATAGCAGGAATCCAGAAAGCCTGTGCACCATCTGGTCTGTTTTCTCACGTTGGGGCTGCAGAGCATCCGTCTGCCTCCAGGTTGGTTCCAGGCACGGGAGGGGTGCCCTGTGCTGATACCATGACCCCGTGGGCTTGTGTCAGCGGCCAGAGCTGGATGGTGCACGCAATCCCTGCTTCTGGAAACCTCTCCCACCACCCCAATTATAACCAAGTGTTATCAGTCTTTTGAATAATTGAAGAGGCTTTCTGTTGAATATTTAATTACAATAATATTTGGTTAGCAGGGGTTGTTGGGCTCCGTTTGTGCAATTGAGAATTGCTGCAAGAAAGGCTGTTAGAAGAAAATGTTGTTGTCTATGATCATTGATTTATCTTTTTTTTCTTTTTAAGCTAATCAGTTACTTAGTTGAAATTGGTTAATTAGCTCAGCTCCATTAAGATTCTTTGGCATTTAAACTTGGTATTTCTAAATAATTATAGTTTTGCCTGCTAAGCCCACAACCCAGGGTGACCTAATTACTATTAAAGCAAAACGTGCTTTGGTCTGGCTTTAATAAGTTCCTGCTGGGAGCCCCACAGTGAAAAATCACAGAGGCAACAGTTCAAAGGGGAAGAGGCTTGTGCTGAGCCCTGGACAAGGAAGATGAGTGTCTTTCAGCCTCACTTCTTCCAACCTAAGCCAGGGATGCTCTTGGTTTGGGAGGAGGGGAGTTCCAGAGCATCCCATGGTTGATATTTCCATAACTGTGTACTTATGTCCCAATGGACAGTCATGGCAAGCAGTCATTTGGAGGAGGTGAGGGTCAAGATTGGTTTCAGTTAATTGATGAGTGTTAATTTGCTTTTTTTCCCTTCTCAGTCATTCCCCTTAATAAAGCAGGATGAGTTCTTTCAAGGTCTTTCTGGATGGGGGGTGAAAAAAAAAATGGTAGTAAGTTAATCTTGGTTATTTTTAACAGTATTAAGGTTATTTAGGTTATTGCTAAGATCTAGAGGAATTTATCCCTCCCCATGGCAAGGGGTAAGAATAAGATGATCTTTAAGGTCTCTCCCAACCCAAACCATTCTGGGAGTCTAGGATTTTATTTATTTATTTATTTTAAATTTGGAAATATCCAGGCCAAGTAATTAGGCATTAGTAAAGCCTCAGGTATGTGCTCATTAGTTAGGGAAGGAAATGTTTATTATCTGGGGAGGCATCTAGTCAGGGTTACTGGTGGTTGGAGCTGATGAAGCTTTAATTCTTATGCAATGAGGAAAAGTGGAGGGTGAGAATGTAAGAGGCTGTGGAAATCCTCACTTCCAGGCTGTTTCCTGCCATCCTTGATGGGGTTTGCATCATGACTTCAAAGGATTGTTTTATGATGCTCTCTCGTCAAAAGCCCTTCTCTCATCCCACCTGTGTCTCCAATGCACTGGTACCCAGTGTGCCACATCCCAGCAGCAACTGGGAACCAAGCTTTGGATAACTCAAACCCAACCAGCATTCTCCTTGGATTGCTCCAAGCACAGCTGGGTTTTGGTGTCTTTGCCTGACTATATATTATTTTTATGAGAGGATGGGCAGCTTAGCCCGCTGGATGCTCCCTGCTCCTGGCTCTACTGTCTCCCAGGAAGCCTCTGAAGTCCTGCAAAGCCCAAGACCTATTGCATGTCCATGTCTTTCCCTCCCTTTCTCTATTTTCTTCCTGTTTGCAGGGTGGAGCAGGGGGATGCCTTTATTTTTGTGTGCTGGGGCAGGGCAAGTCACCTTCAACGCAGGATGGGGGCTGCTTCTCCTTGAGCCCCAAAACCTGGGCACACAGAGCTGCTGTGTCTGCTTTGAGCAGCAGGTCGATGCCCCTGTGCTCTTTCTCTTCCGTGGGGTGCTGTGGGTGACCTGGCAGGGGACACTCAAAATGCAGCTGGGTGTGATGAAGCTGTGAGTACCTGGAGCTGGTGCTGGTCGCTTGTCTCCTGGTGCTAAAACCCACACCACGGGTGGAGGGATGGAGCAGGGAATGGGAGTGTTTGAAGTTTTATGGAGGTTTTTCATTTCTTTTTCAGCAATCAGAAGCCAGGGATGGGCCTTTGATTACTCGAGGCCTCTGCTTGCTTCAGCCACTTCCGTAGCTGCGGGGTTGGAGCCGGCTCATTATCATCCTCACTAGGGCCCTGTTGATATGAGGATAATTGCATTTTGCTCCAAAGACATTAAATCACCACGGAACAGGCAGAGGGGTGTGAATTGCATCTTCCCCGGGAAAACTGGGAACTCAGCAGAAGAGTTAAAAGGGAAACACTGTCCTCAGGGGGCAGGAGGGGAATGGGGCTAGCTGTGGGGAGCTGCTCTGGGCTCACTGGGCATTCCCTGCCCTCTGAATGGGGGGAACTGAGAGGGAGACAGCCTGATGTACTGGAGACAGTCTGGGGCTGACCTTGGTGTTTGCACTAAAAATCTGTAGCTTGTTGTTTCCAAATGCCCAAGGAACAGGGTGGACGTGTAGGGAGAGAGCAGGAGTGGAATGCTCTTGGAGTGCTCAGTTTGGTGCTGGCTTTGCTTTCCATTTGAAACAAATGTGTTTGGAAGTAAAAAAAATTGTCACAATTGTACTGTCAGAAGTGCTTCTTGTAACAGTTTTGACTAGTCCAGGACCTTTCCCTCCCAAGATGTACCCATAGAGCTGGAGAGGCTGCTCGATGGGTGTTTTTGCCCTTGCCATGTGGCCACTCCATCCCTGCTCTTCTGCTGTGATTATTTTTAAAGCAGTTTTTATTTAGTCCTGGAAATTATGAGCCTGGCTCCAAGTGAACCTGGAGCACAGAGCTCTTCCCCAGCCTGTGGAGTTTGGCTGAAGCTCTCCAGAAGCTCCACACAGGTGGGTGAATCTTCTGGAGATCTGTGGCCTTTGCTGCCTGTGCTTTTGTACCTTGTGCTGAAGTTGCTGGTGGGGGTCTAAGACGTTTGAGCCCATCAGGCTCTCAACAGAGGCACTGTGAAGTCACATACAATGATGTTATTGTGACCAGAGATGGACTGTAAAGTGGTAATTTCTGGTTTAATGAAATAAAGGAAGATCAGTTCTGTGCTGTGTTTCCTGGAGAGGGTTGTGTGGCTCCTTGAGCCATGTGCATTGTGTCAGGTAACCTCCCTCTTGCTCAGTCAAGTGGAGAAAAGCAGCAGCTGTGCAGGAATTAAAGGCATCAATGCCTTTTTCTTTGGACCTAGCTCAGGTCGAGCCCTCCTGAGCTCTGTCCATGGGCTGGCAGTGCCCCCTGACACCTGGATGCTGCAGCCAACTTGGTGGAGGAGAGGAGGTGGCTGCTGGCTGATGGGAGCTGTAAGGGCACGAGCTAATTGTGTTCAGCATCCTTCTAAAACTCAGCTTTTATTCTCGTGCCGTGCGTGGGTTATCGCCGCGCTGGCGGCACTGCTGCGCGCCCGCGGGAGGGAGGCTGCTCAGAACCTGGCTCCAGAGCCTGCTCAAAGCCATGAAAAGCTGCTCCTTAGCTTCAGTGGGCTGTGGCTGAGGCAGAAGAAAAGGAGCTGCTTTGAGAAGGACGCTGCTTCCAGCCCCCTCCAGCTCTGCTTTGTGTGCCAGCGCTGGGCTCCTCTTGTCAGGGCTGATCAGGGATGAGGAAATCCCTGCTTTGCCTGGTTGGGTCCTTAACTTGTGGGAAGATGGTCTGGCTGCCTCCCACCAGTGGGAACCACTTGGCAGCATCCCTGAAAACAGTCCAGCTGCCTCCCACCAGCAGGAACCACTCAGCAGCATCCCCAAAAATGGTCTGGCTGCCTCCTACCAGTGGGATGCACCCACATCATCCCCAAGAGAATCTTTTGTTAATAAATCCCTCCAGCTCCCTGGTGAGGGGGCTTGGGGAGTGATGGGTGGGTGCTCACCTTACCCTGTGCCCTGATAACTCCTGTGTTTTCCCACTCTGGACCCCTCCTGGCTGGCTTGCATGGTCACTCCCATCTCCTGAGTCACCAGCCCAGCAGATTTTTGGAGGTGGTTTGCAGCAAGGCACGTTTTTATTTTGTTCTTTAAAGCTTTGCGGCATTCAGGGGAAACTGGGATGTCTTTGAACCATTTAAAGTATTCCTAATAGGTTACCTTGAAAGCTTTCTGCAGTCTTGAATGAATCAAAGTGCAAATGTTTATAATGCAACACCCACACAGGCTGGGAGAGGAATTTTATTAAGGCAAGAGAGTCAGAAAACAATAATAATAAAACATGTTTTATGAAGTTGGTGAGAAACTTATAAACTAGGTGGAGTTTTACAGCAGATGAATTTGATACAAGTTGTAAATTTGAATTCCCAGGCTGGTCCTCGGGTCCTGCTCTTTATTACCTGAAATAACATTCTCCACTTTTAATAGCTGGCTGCGGCAGAGCGAGCGCGGTTTTATCTTTCTAAATGATTCACCGTGCGTGTCTTATAATCAAACTTGTGCCCATCCTCAGGGTTCCAGCCCTTTCCTCGAGCAGCGTAGCGGCTGTTGCCAATTAGCAAATTGCTGCTCTTTGCTTTGCTGTTACAGAGGGGACTTCAGGAATCCTTCAATACATCCCCATGTCTGGATTACTGACATTTTTTTCCAGCAGAAACCGCTTTATTTTCTGATAAGAGAATGTTTTGTTAATACATCAACAAAAAGGGACTGAAAGGTGCCCTTGATAAATCAGTGTTTTGCGGTATCAACCTGCTGTGTTCCCCTGCTCCTGGCACTGCTGGGAGGGATGGGGGCATTTGCCAGGGCATTGTTGTGAGGGGACCGATGGCTTTTTGAGATGTTTGGGGTCTATTCCCATTTTTCTTTCCCATGTTGCCTTAAGAATCCCTCCTTTTCCCAACAAAGTTTCCTTGTGGTGCAATCCAGGGACCGGCAAGGTGTCAGAGCATGAGGTGGCTCTGTCCATGCTCCAGGGGTGGCCTCCCAAGGGTGGCATGTGTTGACTTCCTGACTCCCCTCGGTTCCTTCAGCCCTTCTGTGCCGCTTGGCTGTCTGCAGCTGTACCTGAGGAAAGGGTATAAAAGTGTTTCTCAATCCCCTGTCCTGTCTGTGTACACACCAGCAGATTATTCCTCTTGAAAAATAAGTGATTACTTAAGTAAAGCATTCGAGCTAATGGCCAGATTATTCCCTTTAAAATGGGAAAGTAATTAGGGATGTTTTTTAAATAGTCTTCCCACCCTTGAATTTGCTGGGATTAGCCTATGTGGGTGTGTAAATATTTAGTTTCCAAGGACTTTTTCTTTTCCCCTCCCCCCCCCTCCTCTTCCTCAAAGTAGCAGCGGTGATAAGCAACAAAAAATCAGGCAGCAGCTGTTCTTGGACGCTTTCCCCAGCATCCAAAATATAATTGGAATTAAAGATGACCCTCAAAAGAAAACAAAATTGAGGTTCTGCTGGTGTGATGCACCAGGGGTTTCCTCTGTGTGTGTGTTTGTGTGGAATTGAAGTCATTGGGTGCTGGGATGTTTGGGGTGATGGAGAACAATTCCAACCCCGAGTAAGAGCGGTGGTTGAGCATGGTGGGCTTGGTTTGATCTTCTGCCCTTGGCTGCCTGCTAGCTGGAGGGAATTTTTGGGCTTGTTTCCCTGTATGGAGGTCTCTTTAACATCCAAACAATTTAGACTTCGTGCACGAAGGCACTTTGATGTTTGGCTTCAAAACCTCGTCTTGTTTTGAAACTTGTTGCAGTGCTTGCAATGTGTTGGTGAAGCTGGGAAGGCGAGCGAAAAGAAGCTGAAAGCAGAAGCAAAATATGCAATTAGATGCAAAAGTGGTTTTAAGTGAGTGATGTGATGGAGTTGCAGATTAAAGGAGCGGTTGGAACCAATCATTCACATAGCTTTCTTCAAGGTCTGCATCCCTGGAGACTCTTGCAGCATCTTGCCAAGCCAGAGGAGGCCAGATCTTGCATTCCCCCCATCCATCCAATGGATAAATCCCAAGCCCTAGCGAGGCACCAGAAGAAAACCTGGCTCAGAAGAAAACCTGCACAGCCCCAAGGTTGGAGCTGTCATTGATATGCCTAGTGCCTTTGGTCCTGTCCTGCTGCTGGGAGGTACTTAGGAGATACTTCTGGGCCATCGGTGCTTCAAATCTTCATGCACCCATCATTTTTCTTTCTGACAGGGATTATTTATTGCAAGCATTAACCTGGAGCTGCTTTCAGGTGCCTCAGTCATTTTTTAAAGGCTGCATTTGTGCTGTTCAGCTGTTTTTTGCAATTTGGGACTTTTTGTTTGCTTGCCTGCCTGCTGGAAAGCCTTCAGAGGTTGTTTCGGAGGCAAGGGGAGTCTGTAGATCCAGATTTTTTTTTTTTTTTGTTATTATTATTATTATACATTATTATAATTAAAACATATTTTTAGCAGCTGAAATTCAAACCCGTCTGGGTATTTATACAGCAAGATGTTTTGGATGAGGAATAGGCCAAGAGAATCACGTGGTTGGGGCCAATGTGAAACAAAAGAATCCATTTATTATCCAGGCAGGAAATTTGTTCCTCGGGATGTTGTAGCTGCAGACATAATGATTTCATTTCCTCTGGTTCACCCAGATTAATGGCTTGTGCTCTTTTGTTTGTGTGCCTGTGTTATTCCTGCAGCCTGGCTTCCCCTCCCGCCCCGTGCTGGCGTGTGCGAACATGTGTGCAAGTGCCCTGGGCAAGGAGGGGGCACAGGGGTCTCCAGGCTGCAGCAGGATGCTTGGGATGGTGGGGTGGGATGCTGGGAGAGCTGAGCAGAGCCCCAGGGACCACCTGGGGAATCCTTCCTAGCAGTGATGGATGACGTGCCTGCATCTCCTGCATCTCTGGGGATCTTCTGCATCTGTGGGGTTTTTCTCCTACTTAGATTTCTGAGCATCTTCTTCTGCATCTGTGGGATTTTTCTCCTACTTGTATTTCTGGGGGTCTTATCCTGCCATGGTCACCAGAGCAGCAAGAGGTGTTTTCCTGTGAAGATGTGATGGGATGAGTGAGATGAAGAGTTTTAGACAAGGGCAAATGTTGACCTTGTGGAAGGTGTGAGAGCAGTGTGTCTTCTCGACAGGTGTGCTCCAGGATTTTTGTAGGTGTTGAGTACTTGGTGGAAAACCCAAACCTTTGTACCCTCCCAAACATCAGGGCAGGAAACAGCCTCTTTCCCCAGGGAGCTGTGCTGATGCACAGGGGATGCAGGCATTGGCTGCATGACTATGGGTGAGCAGCTCCTTCCTGGCTCTGTGAGTTTCCCTTTCATTCCAGGCTGGTCCCAGCCCTCACAGGACCACTGGCCATCTGGGGGCTGGTGGTACTTACACTCTGTCCTTGATAAAAACCCAGCAGACACATCTTTGTGGACACTCCAAGATTAGCAGCAGCCTTAATCACTCCCTTTCTCTCTTTCTGAGCATTTGCCTTTCAAAAGTGATGTGACAGGCAAACGGTGGCTTTGTGTTGCTGTTGCCTGATGGGTCCTTGTGGGGTTTTGGCAAAGAACTTTTAATTTACTGTGTGCAGCATGACCCAGTCTTCTGTTCTGGATTAATCTGGAGCAACCTTGTGGAGTTGGAAGCACCCATCTGTGATGAGGACTTCAGCGTGGTGCTGCCTGGAATCCACCTGGAGAAGGATTGGTCACCATCTTGCTGCGCTCATGCCTGGCTCTTGCTCCTTCCCTTCTTTAGATGTCTCTACTCCAAATTGGGGGAGGAGAGTTTCTTCCACTTCTTCTGGAGGAGGTTTTCTAGCAGGGACATAACTCACTGAAGGAAGACCCTCTTGACTATCAAGGTGCATGTGCCACTCCTGCTACCATCCTTGTGGGGCCCTAGTGCACCGACCCCATCTTGGACACGTTGCTCCTTCTTGATTTTGTTCTTCTGAGCTTTTGTGCCATGACGGGGGCAAGCCCACTATTCAAACACTGCAGACGAGAGGAATGGGAAGCTGGTACACTGTCAAGCTCTGGGTGCTTTCTTCCCACCTGCCTGCCCTCCCAAATGGCTCCTGTGTCGCCCAGGTGACAGAGTTTGCGAGGATGTGACAGCTCCGTTGCGCAGAAGATGATGAACAGTAATGAGACCCAGAGCACAATGCGCACTTAAAGTGATTTATTTCAGCAAGGAAACCACAATCAGGGAGGATGGGTCACCGTCATCAGGAAAAGAGGTGGGTATGGAGATGAGCTTCAGGGGAACTTTATCATCAAATAGCAATGCTTTAAAAATGAGCAGAGCTGGTGTTGCATGAAATGGAGCTGTTCTGGTTGTGCCGGGACCATCCCTCACCTGCAGCAGATCGCAGGCACTTCTTGGGCTTTGGTCAGTGACTGGGCTGGCTGACTGGGGGACTTCTCCTTGGTTACCTCCTGCAACTGTGCTGAAGTTTTTTGGTGAGGTGTCACCCGTGTGTTAAGTCAGCATTTGGGAAGGAGGCTGTCCTGAGGAGGAGGGGGAAAAATAATCCCTGAACCCGCCTTGGCACGGCTCCCGGCACGCAGATGGCCGTCCTCGTGCTGGAGCCTTTTCCCAGCTTGCGCAGGCGCTGGGGCTGGAGGCAGGGGTGTGCCAGGCAGGATGGCTGCCAAGTGGCACCTCCTGCTAGCATCCTCCTCTTTCTCCTCCCCTTCCTCACCCCCAGGGCCCGTGGGAGCTGTGGCTGCAGCAGCTCAGCTGGCCACTGCAGCTTGCAGGAAAAGCTTGGCCTAAGAATGGTGCTGAGTAAAATCCTGTGATTTAAGGCTGACTTAGAGTAGTGCTTGTGTTTCCTCCCTTCTCACAGAAGAGGCTCCTGGCATGGGGGGATTGCTGGTGCTGCCTCTGTGCTGGCATGAGCTGAGGGGACAGGCAGCTGTTTGCCCACTGCTTCCGGCACCATTTGGCTGATGCACCAGGAGCTTACAACCAAGGATCCTGAACCCCTGTTGATGAAGAGCATCTTCCAAGGTGATTACAGTTGCTGGTTGTTGTTGGTGAATTTGAGCAAGGATTTAACCCAGCCCCACTGGCCCATAGAAGCTGGCACCTTGTGTGAATGGGTGTTTAGAAATCTCAGCAAACACTCACCAGACCAGCTGTGTGTGTACATACCTAAAGGCAGCTCAGAGTGATGGGAAAGCTTTTTGGATAGGTTGCAGGATAGTTACAGATCCTGGCCTGTGCTTGTTTTGTCAAAATCTAAAAGTGGAGAAGAAAAAAAAAAAAAAGGCAAAGCTAAGAGAGCCCAGGATGAATTTCCAGGACATTTGGATGTGGAGCCAGAGCAAAGAACCCAGCAGGGTCTGCTGATGGGGTGCTCTGCCCTTCTCAATGGACCTGTTGGCTTTGCCATATCCCATTCTGATGTTGGGGGGGACTGGGTGGGTGATGGGCTTCTCCACCAAGGCATTCTGAGGGATGCAGGCAGAGCCTTCCCCCATCCCATCCGTGTCCTGATGGAGGCTTCCCTGTGCTGCCGGCAGCCCCGTGTGCCGCTGTGGTGGCACAGATTTGTTGCTCTTTGCCTGGTTTGCACTCGTGAGCTGCCTCCATATGGTGCAGGAGCCGGAGAGACGACGCTCTGCGTGGCCAGGCTGGGCTGGGGGGCGGCACAGGAGCCGAGGCTTTTGCAGCTTGCTCCGTTTGAGGTTCAATGTTTGCACCTCCTCCCCTTGACGACTGTGCTCCCGCAGCTGCGGATCGCTCGTCATCTCCAGCGCAGCCGAGCATCCCTCTGTGATCCCACTCTCGCTCTGCTGCTTTCTTCCCCTCTTCTTCTCCCCCTGAGATCCCCTGTGCATGGGTGGACCAGAAATGCTGTTTTTTAGTTCTTACTTACTCATGAAATTTTTGGCTGGTCCCCCAGGAGGCTTTAGTATGTGTCAGAAGCGTAATTAAAAAATAGAGGATCAATGTGGCTGCAGCTGGTCTGTGCTGGGGTGGACAGTGTTGGTGACTGAGGGAACACCAAGCCCTTGGCTGTGCTGAGAACACTTGTGCCGGGGCTAAGCTTGAGTCCCCTGGCAGTGCTTGCTCTGAGCAGTCTGTCATGTTTGTGGCTCATGCAGAATCCCTCTGACATTTTAAAATAAGATTTAGTAAATAGGAGCTGGACGGTGCCAGGTGCAGCTCTGGGTGCGAGCGCTCTCTGACAGCAGGGCTGGCATTTCAGATTTAGGGCTCCATGAGATGCCTGTTTTTGTAGCAAACGTGAAGCTTTTCTGGAGAACGTGGTCCAAGACAGTGACTCATCCTGAATCTCTAAAGATGTGATGGTGTGTAGGGAAACGCAGGATAAATGTTTTGATTTTAGAGTTTTCCTCACAGGCGGTGCTACCCTGGAGTAAGGCAAAATAAATCCAGCGGGGAAGGAGAGCTGTGGGGAAAGGGGGGGACAGGTCTGGTACATGAATTCACCAAAGCTCATTGCACCCACTGTACTCCAGCACTGGAAGCTGGCTGTGGAGCCAAGCACGTGCCCCTGTAAGACATATGTGAGCCTGCTGCTTGGGAGATCCCCTGCAGTCCCACGGGTCCCGTGGAGCCAGGCATGAAGACTGTGTATCCTTGTAATTCATCCTAGCACGTGTAATTGCAGATGCTATTGATGTTTATGGCAGCTCTATCTTCTCAGATGACTAATTCTGTATTTAGAGGCTCTCATTTCCAAGGGAATCCCAGCTGATAAGGAGCCCACTTCCACGGAACTCATTAGGCTTCAATGGCCCTTGTCTGCAAAATCTCACATGCTGCTTGTATTTATTATTTTTTATCTCTTTTTGGAGTTCCTTGCTTTCTGATAGTGTGATGGAGTTCCCATTTCTCAAGAGAGGAGCTCCTGGCAGGATGTCCTTGTGGGTGAGCTCATTTGCTCCCATTGAGCCTGGCTGGAGCACACCACATGCAGCCCATGTGGGTACTTGGATGTTGACCAAAATGTGAGCTACGGAAAAGTAGTGGAAAATAGGAAGTTGTTGGCATCATTACCCAACAATGTTTGGATTATTCTCAAGACTCAGTGCTTCCCTGGGATATATGATGGGTTGGGGTTCTGGATCCTCCTTGTTCTCTCGGCTGGTGTGATGGGTGTCCAAGCCAGCTGGTCTCTACCCAAGGAGTCCAGTGATGTGAGGCTGCTGTGCCCAGCCTGTGCTGGAACCACCTGACTACATGGAAAAGGGACAGAGTATCCTCAGGCATCTGACCTTCAGCCTTCATCTGCTTTGCCCTGTGCTCCTGAGGGGTGATCTCAAGGATGCTGAAGAGCAGATGAGTGCTCTGCCCAAACTAAGTTGTAGCTGTGCATAATCTCAGAAACCAGTTCACTAAGTGATCTTTCCTTCAAACCAGACCTTCTCTGCCACTTAGCTGGACTTTCTCTGAGGCAGTCTCATGAAGATTTTTGGAGGTTAAGGTTTCTGGGAGAGCCTCTGTCCATCCCTGGTTGGCTGAGTTCCTCTTCCACATATTATGGAGGACGAAGTGAGTTACATGCCAAGCCTGACATATGGTGATTTCTGGGGCAGGCTGCGGCGTTCTGAGAGGTTTGCTGGCAACCCAGCCTCAAGAAAGCAGGGCTGGGGATTTAAATGCATTGTGACATTGTTCTGGAAAATGTTCTCCTAAAAGACAACTGCATCATCTCCCTGCCCCAAATGGGCCCTTGGCATGGCTGGATCTGTCTGGGGGGGCCAGGGTGTTCACTAAAGTGCTCTCTCAGTCCTTGTTGCTGCTTGACTTTGAGTTGCCAAACTGTAAATGATGATGTATGGGTGGTGACCTGTGTGTATGGTGTGTGTGGATTTTTGTATCCAGAACCTGTGTGCAATTATAAAAAGTATGATATCAGCAACTGATTCTGTCATGACAGGAGCAAATGAGTTCCTGATCGTTGAAAACTTGCTTCCAAATTTTCTAAAATAGGTTTGCAGTTTAGAAAACAAAAGGTATTGAAAGCCCTATCTTTTTTCTCTTATCTTTCCATTTGATTTGGTCCCTTTTGTTTGTTTTTTTCCTGTGATGTGTGCATTTTTGGGTAATTCTCTATCATTTCCTTCCCCTTCCCTTATCTCTCCCTCTGCAGTTCTCTCTCTCTTCCTCTCTATCCCTCTCCCCCTCTCCCTCCCCTCAGTAATTTATTTGCAGGCGGGTTGTCTCTTTGATTTACTGTCTCTCTCCTCGGTAGGATTATGATAAATGGATTGTATGGCTTCGTCTGAGCTTGTCCAACATCACGTACCCACGCTGGGTCAAGTCCCCTTGGAGCCTGGAAACTGAGGGGAGATGCTGGGGCTGGAGGTGGAGTGAGAGTTGTAAATAGGACTTGGTCCATATGGTCCTGACTTTTCATCACCTCCTGAACTTTTTTTGGCTGGGGTTTTGGTCTGGGTTTTTCTCTTGCTGCGCATATGTTTGAATGCACGGACGCTTGCAAAAATGGAAGCAGGTATTTGATTGGGTGCCTTCAGGCACATCAACCAGCATATTTCAGTTTAGTGTATCCTGATGTGGGGAGTATTTGCCACTTGCAATTAGAGCGTTTCATCCCGCCGCACAGCAGGCAGCGCTTTATTGATAAAGTTGTTCTGTAGTTGCTGAGCAAACACCCCCAAATCTGAGCTTCATTAAGTTATCGCCTGCCCTGCTGTGATGCATCTTCATTGCAAGCTGAAATCCATGGCATTGACGGGGGATCCTGGAGGAGGCCAGGACTGTGCTGTGCAGCCACAGCTTAATGCATCCCGTCACAAATTGACACAGCACACGCGTCCTCGCCTGATATATAGCAATTCCTTCCCTTTCCAGCTGGAAGTGAGGGGTTTTTTGGCCACCACAGATCTCCTCATGCTGGCAATGGCTGGGGTGTCTTTGCGGAGCAGCCTCTGCTGCTCCTCTCTCCTGAGAGGTTCACGTGGACCCTTAAAATACAGGAAGGCAATATTTTGTGTTGACTTGTTGTTGTTTAGCACATCCTCCCCCTCCGTGTCTGGGTTTGTTACTTGGTGGGTAATCCTTCATAACGAACCCGCGGGAGATTGATGGGGAGAGCTCGTTATGCACTTCCAGAGCCGTTGCACCGTCGTTCTGTAGCAGCAAAATGCACCATTAAAGGCAGAGAGCCCTGGGAATGATGGGACGTAATTAGTTGTTGCTGTAATATTTTTGATTGAAAGCGCAGAGATGCTGGAAGCGGCTTGGGGAAGTCAGTGCTCTCAGGAAGCTGTGAAGAGCAGCAGCTCTTGTCGGAGGGGAGAGGCTGATCCTGCTCGTACCTTTGCTGCCACTCCAGTGCTGTAATTAAACCATCTGGGAGATGCCACAGCACTCCTGCTGTGCAGCCGCTGGCTCCGGCATGGCAGCGCTCCTCTCACAGTTCCAAGCAGGAACCAAATGGGGAGTCCTACAGCAGAAGAGACATTTTGGGTGGGACACACGTCCAGCAGCTCACTGCCTTAATCCCAGAGCTGTATGGATTTTGTGTTCCTGTGGCAGAGCTGTATGGATTTTGTGTTCCTGCTCTTTCCCAGCCTAGCCTAAATTTCAGGATATATTAAAACTTGCACAGGCAACCCTGGACTTGTGGTTAGAAGTGTGGTCATAGAGAGGAACTGGAATTACTCAGGCAACTTCCTGGTGTGTGCTTGAACACTTTCATGGAACCATAGAATCCCAGAATGGTTTGGGTTGGAAGGACCTTAAGGCTCCTATTGTTCCATCCCGTCATGGGCAGAGACCCCTTCCACTAGACCAGGGTGCTACAAGCCCCGTCCAGCCTGGCCTTGGACACTTCCAGGGGCAGCCTGTGCCAGGGCCTCACGTCCCTCACAGGGAAGAACTTCTTCCCAATATCCAACATAAATAGAGTCTCTGTCAGTGTGAAGCCATTCCTCCTTGTCCTGTAACTGCATGCCCTTTTTCACAGCTCCTCTTCAGCTCTCTTGGAGCCCTTTTATGTGCTGAAACACCAATATATGAGAGCCTTCTCTTCTCCGGGCTGAACAATCCCAATTCTCTTAGTCTTATGGCACAGCTGCTCCATCCCTCTAGGTATCTTCTTGGCCTCCTCTGGACTCCCTCCAACAGCGCCATGTCCTTCCAGGGCTGGACACAGTGCTGCAGGTGAGATCTCACCAGAGTGGAGTGGAGGATAAATTAACCTATGGGAGCAGTGAGAATTAAATTCTGATATTCTGCTGGCACCTGTGGGACATCCCTTCCATTGGCATCGAGAGGTGTGATGCACACCACGAGTGGATGGAGTGGTGATGATGGAAGCCATGGTGCCACCTGCACATGGGCATGGCTTGAAGTCATGACAGCCCCGGGAAGCCAAAGCTTGAGAAACCGTAGTAGTTAATGTTATTTAGCACTAAGCTTGAGAATAAAGTGTCTTGGATCTGTTTCCCTGTCATTCCCTTTCCCTGGTAATGTCACCAAACTTGGACAGAAGCTTCCCAAGCTGTGCGTTTGCCTTGGGCTGATTTTGCTGAAGCTCTCAGAAGGGAAGGAAGAGGTAGGAAGCAAGCTTGGCATTTATGAGCGTGAAATAGAGGGGAAAATATAGTGCTTTCCTTATGGAAAAGATGTCTTGCTATTGTTCCCCTTTAGAAAACCACGCTGTGGGGCTGGGGGTGCCCAGGGATGTGCTCTGGGGCTGGATTTTGCGCTGACCCCATTGACACTTTCTGAGGTACATCAGGATGAGTCTCTGGGGATCCCACCTGTGGAGCAGCCTCTGCCCCCTCGACCTGAGCCCTGTGTGCCTGCCCCACCCCTCATTCACCTGCCCTCTTGTCTCCCCTCTTTCCAAAGGCTCGGTGATCAGCACCCACCTCCCTGCTCCCCACGTATCTTGGGGGGCTTATTTCCAGCAGCTGGCATCCTTTCCAAATCTCCCTCTCCCCATCTGTTGTTATCAAGCCTCCTCTCTCCTTATTTTGCTTAATTTCTATCTTTTTTCTCTTGGTTGTCTTAGACAAGCCTGTGTCTCTCTACATATGCCCAAGCATTTGCTTTTGAGTGCCTTAGGCTGGTTCCTGCCGTTATCTTCTTGCAGGAGGGAGAGAGCTGCTGTTCCTTGCTTCGGGAGAGGGACCCGAGGCAGTTATTGAGGAGTGATGCACTTGTAGAAGTGTCTTTGTGGCCTCCCTGAGCAGAAAATTTGTTGTTGTATCTCTTTCTTTCCAGATGACAGTGTCAAAACTCAATCAGGTTGAGTTAGTTTGGGTGTGTCTCTGCCTGCAGCCAGTCCCTGCCCCCTTCTAGGGAAAATTGACACCTTCTCATGGCATGATTGGCCAGAACCTGCCCTTGGGTGGTCTGAAGTATGGGTTTCAGGCTGGGAATTTCAGGAAATAAGTTCTGCTTCATTTTAGACAGTTCAGAAAGGTTTTTCTGGAAGAGGCTTCAATCCTGCGGGAAGGGTGGTTGGCAAGACGGCATCAGCTGGTGCGAGATGAAGGCTATTCTCGCTCAAATAACTTATTTTTTCCTTGCTGTTGGAAGGATGCCAGCCCATCCTTCACTCCTCTGAGGCGCAGCTTACCCTGCCGCAGGCATCATCTCTGAGCAGGTTTGCCCACGAGGGTGTGGGGAGCCCGGGACAGCAGCGAGTCCTCCCTGCCTGGATCACAGGAGTGCCATCCCAGATGGATGCGCTGCTCGGCACAGGGAAGCTGGTGCATTCTAATTGCTGGCATCTTTACTTGTTACGAGTGTAATTGTGAGTAGACGTTTGTTTTTGTATTGATAATTAGGGACTGGAACAGATGGCGAAGGCTTAGTTTAAAGTAATGTGTCCATTAAAGAAAATCTACTGTATACAGCTGAAGATTCTTCACTCCAAGAGAGCTCAGCTCTCCGTAGCAGAGCTCCTCTCTCCCTAATGAGGGGTTGGGCAGTCACAGCCTGGCCAGCAGAGCCTCCGATCCCACAGACTTCTCCCAGCAAACGTGTTGAGCTCCCTCCCGACAACAGGGCATCCCTGGGTACCTGCTGTGCCCACGTGCAGGTGGGCAGGAGTGGAGGGAAATGCTGGAGGAGCGTGCCTGGGGCAGGGGAGGGGGTGGCAGAGTCTTGGGCATGGAGCCTGGCATGGTGGGACTGCTTGATCCAGGTGACAGGTGACACGGTTCACTCGATGTGGCCAGCGATGCTGTGCTGGATGTCAGAGGCTCAGGGAAAGGATGTTCCCCTGGGGGTTTAATTAATACCCTGTGCCAATTAACGAGGACTGGTCCTCGTGGAAGGGTGAGGCAGGTGGGAAAGGAGGTGCAAGGTGTCCATGTGGCTTCTCCACTCATTAAGGATGCTCAGGCACTGATCTGCACTAATCCCCTCGTTAGCAGCGTTCCCTGCCTGTCCTCCTTGCCCAGTCCCAAGTGATGGATAGGTGGAGGGCTGATCCTGTATCCCCTGGCCTGTAGGGATATTTTGCAGATGTAGGTGCTGGGATCTCTGTCCTGTTCCCCATTTCTGTGCGAGGATTTGGGATCTGTGAATCCTCTCCTGGTGAAGGAGAGTGCTCAGCAGCCATAGCCCCAAGCAGCCTGGCCATAAATGCCCCACCAAGGTCACAGTGTCACTTCTTCATCCCAGAAAATGAAGTAAAAGCCAAGATTTCCTCCAAGAGGAAATAGGAGAGGTCAATAGGAAGTTGCTGAGCCATGTCCTTCTGATGCCAGTGCCTCTGCAGTCACAGGGTTGGGTGAACTCTGCAGGAATTTGAACTCAAAGGGAGGATTTAACCATCTTATTGTATTTAACAAAGAACTTCCCAATTAATCATTTTGCCAGTTTATGGATCTTCTTGTCTATGGCAGTGTCCTGGGGAGATAGGACAGGATCTGTGCAGGAGATGGTCTATAGGGGGTCAGGCTCTCAGCCCTCTTTTTCCTTTGCTTTGCAAATTGTTTTGGAAACAAGTGTTGTTCACAAAAATGGGATCCAGTATCCAGCAAGCCAGTAATTACACTCTTGAGAGAGACATTGATTATTTATTTCAGAGTTGCCCAAGCTTGGGTGCTTGGTGGTGTTCAAGCACCCCAATTATCAAAGTTTTTTCTATTTATACATTTTAGCAATCAAAATAATTAGCATTTATTGGCTACAATATTCTCTTATTAATTAATATTCTATCTTCTCTTGGTTACTATCTTGTTTCTCA
Organism: Illadopsis cleaveri; assembly: GCA_013399915.1. Classification (NCBI taxonomy): domain Eukaryota; kingdom Metazoa; phylum Chordata; class Aves; order Passeriformes; family Timaliidae; genus Illadopsis; species Illadopsis cleaveri. The sequence goes on along the minus strand of VXBB01017643.1, from coordinate 33,146 downwards.
TGCTAATTGGTCCACATGCTCAGTCTTTCTCTTCTTTTGGGTCAGTGGTTTCTTGGGTCAGTTGTCTGTGAGTCGTTGGTCATGATCTGCCCCTGCTGGAATTGCCTTTTACCCAGTCGGGGCTGATTTCAGCACAATTGCTGACTTGGCTTTATTAGTTTCTTATTTATTTTGGGGGTTCTGCCAAATGTCCTTGTGGCCTCTAAGTTCTGCATTCTGTGTGCCCACTCTCAGTGGCACATCACATAAAACCTTCTTTCCCAAGTGCTGTCAACCTTCCCCCCTAGGACTGAGATCATTGAAACACGTGGGGCCCTAGACCTTAACAGGGCAATTCTACTCAAAAGGAATTTCTCTTTCCAACACCTGGACATCACTTAGAGTTTGTGAGCTGCTGTTTCACGGGTGGAATCTCCTTTCTAGTTGATTAGGCTTGAAAGTTACAAAGATCAAACATTAATGAGCATCCTTTCTTAAGAAAATTTTACATATTCCACATTTTGCATCACAAGCTCTGCGTCTATGGTGGCAACTTCTTGAATGTGACCTCCCTGGCCACAGAATCACCTAGGGACTCCAGAAACATTCAAAGTGAAAGCTTCTCTGCGGTTCCTTTCCATTTATTCATTTGTTGTTAATTAATTTCTCTGTTTACTTAGTTATTTTGAGGTCTTCTTCAGCATTGCTGCTGTGCCTTCCTGCTTTCCTTGCAGAATGTGGAGCCTTTGGGAAGGAACTGAAGAGGAGGGAAGGGGTGAGACTTTGGGAGGGGTCCTGGTGAGTGTCATCTTGGAGCAGAGCTGGTCCTTGCGTGCTGCTGTCCCACAGGGCAGCTGTGCTATATCAAAAGTACATTCCTCTGTCAAGGCCCAGGGAAGGAAGCTGTAAGTGTGTGGAACAGGAAGGGAGATGATGGAGTGAAAAGCCTTTCTGAATAAACCTTTGGAAGAAGTGTCTTTCCTGTCCTTATTTTTCACAGAGGGTTGATGAGCCAGTTTGGGTCCCAGCCTGGCCATGGTCCCCATGTCTCCCTGTTCTCTGCTGCCTCAGTTTCCCCCCTCTGTGTGGCACAAGGACACCCTGTTTGCTTTGGGGGAGAACACCAAGTGTTTCAGGGGCTCTCAGGGCATCCCTCACCATGCAGCCCACTGGCAGGGAGCACTCAGAGATGTTTGCATGGCCTGTTGCTTCCACCTCCACATCCATTTAAGCCTGTACACATCTTCTTGCTCATTTGAAGGGCTGTTGCAAGGATTAATGGCTGTTTAATTAGGGGCTGGGCTGTTTGGAAGGGAAGGAAGGCCTGGAGGTGGTGGGAAGGTGAAGGGTGGTGACAGTAGAAACTTGCTGGAGGTCTGCAACACAAGCCCCCATTTTGACAAGGGCCTGGAGGGACAGGACAAGGGGGAATGGCTTCCCACTGCCAGAGGGCACGGTTAGATGGGATATTGGGAAGAAATCCTTCCCTGTGAGGGTGATGAGGCCCTGGCACAGCTTCCCAGAGAAGCTGTGGCTGCTCCTTGATCCCTGGAAGTGCCCAAGGCCAGGTTGGACGGGGCTTGGAGCAACCTGGGGTAGTGGAAAGTGTCCCTGCCCATGGCAGGGGGTGGAACTGGATGAGCTTTAAGGTCCTTTCCAACACAAATCATTCCTGGATTCCATGATTCAAGGCTGGAGAAGAATTGCAGCTTGGAGACTTCATTTTTAGCTGCCTTCTGCCAAATGGAAAATGACCAAAACTCTAAAGTGACGTGTGACAGCGTGAAGGTCACCACGCTTTTCTGTTTGCCATGTGGGGCAGGAGTAAAACGTCTCCTCTCCGAGGGCACCATGAGCAGGAACAGCCCGGCACTGTGCAAAGCAGGGGGGCTGTGGGCTTTGAACGTCCCTGACAGTGTCACCGCAGCATCCCGGGACCTGTTTGGGGTGCAGAAGCTTTGCCAGCTCCCAGCCCCTTTTCACTCCATGCCTGGGGACTGCCTTGCTCTCCCTGCCCCGGGGTCAGGCTCACCCCTTGAGAGGGTTTCGGGAGCGTTTATCACTCGTGCCAGGGCGGGGAGTTCCTGGTCACGCTTCTCCAGCTTCGCATCCTGGAGCGGCCGGCAAAGGGCGGGGTTGGAAGATTAATCGGAGTCTTGTTTCCCGCTTGTGATTGCTGGAGCAGCCGTGGAGAGATTAAAAGCAGCAGCCCGGCAGCAGCACAGATTCCTGGGCTGATTTTTATTTCCTGACCTTTATTTCTGTGGTTGCATCCCTTTCCCTGGCACTGCTGTGAGTACCTGGGACCATGCAGGAAAGGGGAGGGATTGGGGATGGATGCTCGGCTCTGCCAGTTGCCAGAGGCACGTCTCCTCCTCCTGTTTGGTCGGGATGCAGGAATTGAGGCAATTAATCTGCATGTCTGCTTGCTGCAAACAAATAAATAAAACCTGGAGGGTTTTCCCCATCTGTTTCTTTATGGTGTTGCTCTCGCTATTATTCTTGTTGTGTTTTGTTGTTTTGGCTTTTTTTTTTTTTTTTTTTTTTTTTTTTTTTAACGTCTAAAAGTAGGGAATGGTGTGACTCTGTGAAATACAGCATCTTTTTAATTTTCTAATTTTTTTTGTGTGTGTTGGTGATAGTATTTTCCTTTCCTGAGCAGGGAAGAGTCAGAGCTGGCAGTGTGAGCTGGGTTCAGGCCGTGACTCCTTGCAGAGTATTGCCCCGCATCGTTTGCTCCAGAGCAAAACTGCCTTGAGTCCATTTGGGCAGCTGCCCTTGATTCCTGAGCTCTCCAAGGGTCAGGTGCATGCTCTGGGAAAGCAACTGAGTGTTTTCCCACGTCTCTGTGCTCATGAAGTAATGAAAACTTAGGGAATAACTAGTTTACTTTCCTTTTCGTCTGTTTCCTCAGAAACTTTGATGGATACGCGGACGGCGACGGCCGAGCTGGGCTGGACTGCCAACCCACCTTCAGGGGTAAGTTCCACTGGTCCAGCTGACCCTTATGTGATCTAGGGGAGGTCCATGCTTTTAACCCCACTATTTATAGAGGTAAAAGGCTGGTGGGAAGCCAGAGGAGTCATAGTGGGAGCAGTGGTGCCCCACAGGGCTGGTGTGGGGTGCCAGGGCATTGCTGTCCAGCTGAGCCAGGCTGAGCATCTTTCCCCGAGCCAGTCCTGGGGCCTTGGTGAAGATGGAGCTTGTCTCCATCTCCATGCTCTCTCTTTCCTTCCTGTCCTGCTTCCTCGTGAGGGGTTCAGCCCCATCACTGCTCTCCACTCCCCTGCTTGTGCCTTTCCTCTCCCTGTGCCAAAAGGCTTGTAATTAGGAAACATTAGCAGGCTCCAAACAGCTTTTCATACCTGGAACATCATCCATAATTGCACTCGGCAGTGCTCTTCCTTGGCTATTAATGTCACTTTTATGAAGTAATGAGGAACCAAACACCCTGAGGCACTTAAAACACCTTTTTTATATAATATGAGCCTTTGAGGAATGAAAGCATAAAATAACCTGACTCACATTCTCCTGGCAGAAAAAGTGAGAGATGGAGCTGTGGGTGGGAGGGGATGTGAGCTGATGGATGGGCACCACGGTGGGACAGGCAGGCTGAGAGCAGCATCAGGGCCCGTCCCTGGGGACTTCAGGATGTGGCACCAGAGGGCAAGGGATGCCAGGCTGCATCTTGATCAGGTGTTACTAGCTTGCCCAAGTCTTCAAAAGAAATTATTTTGCACACCATCACCAAAGCTGGGCCACACCTGCAGCAGGCATGAAATTCGCTCCAGACATGTCAGAGCCCCTTGAATTGGGGTATTTTGCTGCTGAATTGCTTTGGAAAAATTCTGGGCCCAGATAAATTGCTGGAAAAATGCAGGAGGGGCACGTGCAGGTGATGGAGACAGGATATAAATAGCTGCCTGCGGCTGCTGTCACTGAAAGCCTGTGCAAGGCAGGCAGGGAGCTTGTGTTGTAAGGCATGGTGGTCTCACCCTCTGCAGAGCAGCAGAGTAAAGCCTCTCCCCAGCCCCATCCCTGCATCTCTCTGCGTGCGTCCCTCTGTGCCTCCCTGCAGCCATGCAATTCTTGCTCCTCTGAGAGCTCCTGGAGGGGCTTCTGCTTTACAGGAGCGTGTATTAAATCTTTCACAAAGTATTTAAAATTCCAAGTCTTTTGTCTGAAATCACAGAATCCTTTAGGTTGGAAAAACTCTCTCACACCATCAAGTCTAACCATTAACTCAGCACTGCCAAGGCCACCACTGACCCATGTTCCCAAGTGCCACAAAAGCTGTATGGACAGCTTTTACATCCCTCCAGAAATGGGGGCTCCACCACTGCCCTGGGCAGCTGTGACNGGTGTCAGCTCATTCTCTGAGGCTGCTCTCTTCTCTGTTGGGGCTGGAGGCTCAGGGAGTTGATGGGCCACCTCTCCTGACCCTGGGTTGCCACTGACATGGGCTGCATGCAGACTTTGGGTCCCTTTGGGTGGTGGCATCTCCCCATGGCATGCTGAGCTCCCAGAGGGGCTGCTTACCCCAGCTCACAGACCACCCCCAGGAGGGGGCTGTTGATGTTCATGCTGGGGCCTGATGCCAGCCAGTCTGCGGGGGCTGTGGTCTCCCAGGATGGGCTGTGGCAGGATGTGGGCTCTCCTTCTGCTCTTCCTGATGGACATGTTTTAAATCTTAGTGGAGTCAGAGAACAACATTGACTTAATCCCCAGCTCTCTGTGAATTATTTAGTAGTATCTCGTCAAAATGATGCATTTGTTGCTGTTAGAGCATTGGCAACAGCAGCTGCTGGCACTGTGGGTCCTTCCAGCCACAGGGACCTGCTGCTCCCAGTGCCTGGTACCAGGAGTGCTCAACCCAAGGGATGCACAAGGCAGTGCCAGGATCTGGCCCTGGGAAAACCCTATTGAGGGTTTTCGAAGGGCATTTCATGTTGTTCCTAAATGCAGGAAACCTTGAAGTGAAGCAGTGTTTGTTGGCAGGTTTTGGCTCTGAGTTTTGAGGCTCTGAGGTTTTTGAGGATGAGGAGGAGGATTCCTGCAGTGAAGACAGTGGAGCCATGGGGCTGGTGTTAATGCTGGAGGAGAGCTCATTGTCTGGTCTTAATTGGAGTCAGGGCTGTAATGCAAAGCTCAGGTGGGAACAGCAAACAATGGCAACCCCCTTGTTGGGGAGGATTGTACAGCTCCTGCTCTGAAAAGGTGTCTGGTAATGAAGGGGCACTGAATCCCCACGCCTTGTGCATGGGGGAGAGAGGGGGTTTTGCAGCACTTTCCTGGCATGAGATAAGAAGGAAGATCACTGGGCTGGATGAGGGAGGCTTTACTGCTGGTTTGGTAACCATGGCTTAACAGCAATGTGCAGCCTTGAGTTCTGATCTTGGCTTAAGTGTAGCAGAGCTAAGTAGGTGGGCCTGGGAGTGAATGTTCTGCTGCACTTGTTAGCAGTGTGAGGAGGACCCTGCTTTGAAAACAAAACAAAAACCTGTGTTTTGTTACATCAAGGCCGTGGTTCAAAGGAGGGAAACCTGGGGATGAGTTGAGAAATGTGATTGTTCAATGGAAAAAGGAAGAGGGGAAAAATCTGTGATGTTTCAGGGCTGATTGTGGTGCATCAGCTTGTCAGGACTCAGTGTGACAGGGCAGGGTGGCATCACCCGTTGTGCCCTGTGTAAACACAGGCGTGAACGCTGCTGCAGATCGCTCCTGGAAAATATCCCTGATACTGAGGGAGCTGCTTAAAGATTGCCATATGAATAATGCTGTTATGAGGAGACTGTAAACATGGATTAGTTAAAATGAATGGATTATGAGGTTGTAAATCTGTCTGTAGGACTCTAATGCCATCATAGACTATTCACAGTTTGCCGCTGTCCCTTAATTGAAATTGTAGCCTGGATAATATTAATGCCCTTCTATAAATCGAATTGCGAATCTATATTCCCTCTCTCCACAGCAGTAATGTTTTATTTAGTTGGTTTTCTTTGCCGGGGGAAATGATCCCGTTGTGCTGGGAGCTTGGGGTCAGGCTTGCTCTCCAGCCCACGTACTGGCTCAGGCTTTAATGAAGCTGTAGCCTCGTGTGCTGCCTTCCCTCCTGCTTCCGGGTGCCTGGGCCATCTTTCTTCTCATTTTTACATCCTCACAGGGCAGATAAGGCAGTTGCCCACGTGGAAAAGACATTTTAACATCAATTGGGAGCAATGGGAGAGGCATGGAGGAGTAAGAGGGTGGGGATTTCTTCTGGTCCTGGTCTGGTTGGTGTTCCTCCATGTGCATCACATTGTGTGCCCATAACCACATTCCTCGTCCCCTTTGGAGCTTTGGGATTGTCCTCCCAGCCCTGCCCTGTGCAGGGCGAGTGGCCATCGCCGGACCCTTTTCCTCCTCCTCACCACTTTTCCCTGCTCCTTTCTGCAGTGGGAAGAAGTCAGTGGCTACGACGAGAACCTCAACACCATCCGTACGTACCAGGTGTGCAATGTCTTCGAGCCCAACCAGAACAACTGGCTGCTCACCACCTTCATCAACCGGCGCGGGGCCCACCGCATCTACACCGAGATGCGCTTCACTGTGCGGGACTGCAGCAGCCTCCCCAACGTCCCCGGCTCCTGCAAGGAGACCTTCAACCTCTACTACTACGAGACAGACTCTGTCATTGCCACCAAGAAGTCTGCCTTCTGGACGGAGGCACCCTACCTCAAAGTGGACACCATCGCTGCTGACGAGAGCTTCTCCCAGGTGGACTTTGGGGGCCGACTGATGAAGGTGAACACGGAAGTGAGAAGCTTCGGCCCCCTGACCCGCAACGGCTTTTACCTGGCTTTCCAGGACTACGGGGCTTGCATGTCTCTGCTGTCTGTCAGGGTCTTCTTCAAGAAGTGCCCCAGCGTGGTGCAGAACTTCGCCATCTTCCCGGAGACGATGACGGGTGCGGAGAGCACGTCTCTGGTGACGGCGCGCGGCACCTGCATCCCCAACGCCGAGGAGGTGGACGTGCCCATCAAGCTGTACTGCAACGGCGACGGCGAGTGGATGGTGCCCATCGGCCGCTGCACCTGCAAGGCTGGCTACGAGCCCGAGAACAACGTGGCCTGCAAAGGTAGGGCTGCCTTTGGGCAACGAGCCCTTTGTGTCTGTTTTAAGGCAAAATGTTTGTCCTCAAACAAACTGTTTTGTGCGGGACTTCCCCTGATGTGGTTTTGCTCCAGGGAGCAGGCAGGAATTTGGTAGCGGTGGTCAGCCTGTGGTTTCTCAGAACTGGTGAGCAGTGTGGTGAAGGTGCAGGTGGTGGTTCTGGGGCCACTGCCACCCTGCTGGAAGTCACCTCTGTGATGTGGTGCCTTCAAAGTTCTGCACTCGCTGGACAGGCTCTTTCATCTGCCCCGTTATTTCCCTGACAGAGCCAGGCAGCTGCCATCGGGCCTGGTTGCCGTGGGGCTGCTCTGATTCTCGGTGTTAATTGGAATTGTTCTGCTGGTTTTTGGGTTCCCCGGCCATGCTGCCAGCATGCTGCTGCCTGCTGGAGTCCTGCAGTGTGAGGTTATAAATATGGAAACAGTGCTCACTGCTTTTCATCTCCTTTTGCCCTTGTGGTGAATATTTCCCAAATACCATTGGAGCATTGTTTTTTTTTTTCTATTGGCCGTCCTTTCCTTCCCCTCTACCAAACTAAGGTATTGGTTTTGCACGCGGCTTGGAAGGAGGAGAGGAGAGGGCTTTTTGCTCACCCTGTTTTATCAGTTCCAAATAGCTACTAGAAGGTCAACACCACCAGGACAAGGAAGGGTTGGGAAGAAGAAGGTCAAAGTGCTTAAGAGCTGGTTTGGTGGGTTGTGATGGGAACTTGGATCTCTTGGTGCAGGGTGGGGAGTGTGTGTACCACCAGGCTTGGCTGTGATGCTCCCTGGGGAGTCCCACGAGGTGTTTCTTCTCCACCTGTAACTCTGGATATGTGAAAATAGCAAAGCTGGGATTCAGGCTGTGGACAAGCTTGTTTGATGGTTTGCCCTAAACCCGGGAACTTGTGTAGGTTTTCACCACGCAAAGCCTCATTCCTACCTGTCCAAGGAGGAGTTAGTGACACCTTCCTGTGCCAGAGCTCTGACAGACAGGAAGCCCCCAGAATCCTTTCTCAAACAGCATGGCTGGGGGATTCCTGTGAGTTTTGTGGTTGAGCCTTAGGGTGGTTTTGTTCCCAGCAGGAGATTCCTGTGAGGAGCCTCAGTTGGAGGGAGGGCTGTCTAAAAACCGAGTGTTTCTGGCAAGATGTTCCTCTGCTATTGAACCAACATGCAGAAAGCACACGTGGTTATATGGCAAAATGACATTTCTCATCATGGGAAAACAAATACTAATTTTAGCTAAACACTGGAATTGGGAAGTAATGTCACTGCCAGAAATGGAGGAAAATAGTGACAATGTAAAAACATGGGGTTTAGTTGTGTTGACCTTTCTGCCAGCTGGAGGAAGGTGAGGTATTCAGTGCTCCTGACCCCTGGGAGGACCGTGATGCACCTCAGTGCTTGGAGAAGGGCTGAGGATTGACAACAGCAGGATGAGAAGTGTGGGAGCAAACCTGCTGAAGGTGGGTGTTAGACCCATCTCTATGGCTTTTTTAATTTCCTTTTCTTGTGCAAACTCCACACGGGTTGTGAAGTGTTCATGCCATCAAAACTACACCAAGCAGTCCCCAGGAAATTGGGGATTTGCTGGGTTTTCTGTGCCCTGGTGCCTGTCTCCAGCTGTGCTCCCACTCCTCAGCACTGATCCCCAAGGAGAAACTGCTGAGCTCCTGGTGGGTGTTCTGCCTTTGCATGGGGAGTGTGCTTTGTATTCAGACTCCTTGAGGTGAAGATTAGGGATCCTGGCAGCTCCAAGGAAAAGAAATATCCTTTATGGATTGACTGGCAGTGTGTATGATCCTGAAAGGCACCAGAGTATGCTGTGGGTGCAGGGCAAGCGGGTGTTAAATGGCACCAGGCTCATCTGTGATGACAGGAATGTGCTGTTTGATGATTCCATGGGTGCTGGTAAGATGCTGTCTGTGGAGGAGAGCTCTAATGGCTGTCCTTTCCCAGTCCTGTTGAGTATTTTCCAGTTCCCATGTCAGGAGGACAGAGGAAAAGCTGGGATTGCATGAGACCTGTGCGTCTGAAGGCCCTGCTCAGTGCTGCTGAGGAATCCAAATCCAGTATATCCCCCATCCCCTTGAAGTTCCCTAAAACCCCTCCTAAAAGCTTGATCCAGGGTTAACATCAGGAGTTTTGGAAAATTAGCTGTGTTTGAATGAAAATCTGACCTTGGGTTGGACTCTGGCTCTGTGGTAGTTCATTGGCCATCAGGCTCCTTCTTGGATCCCCATGGACCTTGGAGCTGGTAAGGGAAGACCTGAGCCCCACTGCTGCCCTTCATGAAGGTTGGTGAGCAGGAGGTGCACATTGCAAAGTTTAGAAATAAAAATTCCTTGGCTTTCTCCGAAGGGTTGTAGTCCTCTGCCTGGTTTGCCTGGCAGGGAAGCTGCTGGGATTGCACCCTGGCTCCTGGGGAGCACACACTCCTGACATCTGCTCCAAGCCTTCATCAGCCTGAGATGAGACACTTAACAAGCCTGTGGGAATTGTCACCAAGGAAAAAAAACCAAAAAAAGAAAATCCCTCAGTATTTGAAAGGCTGAAAAAATAGACTTAATTCCTGCGTGGTGGGGAAAAAGATAGGGTTGGATTGTTTAGCTCCCCCAGCTCTGTCTCATCCCTCGCTCCCCTGGGAAGGAGGCTGTGCCTATCATGGGGCCATTAGAACGGAGCAGGTTCGTGCTGACAGTGGAGCTTGGACCACTCAGGGATTCATTAATCCCAGCTTTTAGCAGCACTTAGGGCCCAAGAGACTCACAGGCACAACGTCATCTGCATTGGGGGTACTCGGAGCCCTGAGGAGATTATCCTCGTGTTTTGGGTCAGAGGGATGGGGGGCTGCTAGCACTACTGTTCCAGGATGGGTGTGGGAGAGAGAGGAATTGTCTTTGTGGATCAGCCCCGTTATTTGTTCCCATCCCAGGCTGGTTTGGCACAGACTCCCTGGCACAGCTCTCAGCTGGATGCCAAAGCCCAGTGGACTGCCCAGCCCATCCTCTTGGACACCCTGTGCCCGTGGGGGCGGTGGGTCAGTGTGAGATGGAGGCTCTGCCTGAATCCCAAATGAATAATTCATTTGGTGCGTGAGAGAGCCCACACTCTCCTCGGGCTGATATTAAATCCATTTGTCTTGCTCTGCCCTGTCCCTCAGCCCTGCTTTATGGCTTCCTTGTGTGGTCAAGGGGCAATGCATCATCGTGCTGGGGAGGAGGTGGGAGGGAAGGTGGCAGTGGGGATCACTGGGAGGTGGGGGAAACCTTGGATGAGCATGCTGGGTGGATTTTGCTTTTTCTCCTCAAGGAAGATTGTTAAACCCTTTCTCTCCTGGTGTTTGAAACCTGATGATGGCAAAGGAACCCCTCACTAGAATGCTGGCAGTTGTGTCTCTTGGCTTTCATCCCTTTTGACTTTGAGGACTGGGCACTGTGTTTCTGTCTGCTGGAATCACGCTGGCTTTCTCTCTGACCTTCCCAGTGCCAGGCACTAACTCGGGTGCACGGAGAAGGAAAAAGTCTGGGACTGAACTAGCTTTGTACTGAATTTCTATGTAGTATTTGTAAACCCAGGAAGAAGGTGTGAGAGAGCAGTCCTGCTGCTTCCCGGCCTTGTCTCACTTTCAGTTTTCCCCTCCTGGCAAATTCCTGTGCTGGTGCATTCGGGAGCCTCCAATCTGCCGCTGCTGGCCTGTCTGCTACAGCAGCTGGAGATCTGACCTGGCAGGGGGAAAAATCAAAATAAACCCCACAAAACAAAAGCAAAGCAGGGCTGTATTGCCTGCAATGCAAAGGCTGCTCATCAAGCAGCCTTGCTTCCAGGCACCCCTGGCTTTCCACACAGCAGCCACTCCTCTATCCCGTCTCCAGCCAGGTCCCCACATCCTTCCTCACCTGCTGACCGATGTGCTGGGCTCTGCCCAGCCTTTGCCAAAGCTCTGTGTGGGTTTATCCTGATCTCCTTCATCCCTTTGATTTCTCTGTCTCCTTTCTGTGTTTGTCCTTCCCTTCTGCCTTTTGTGTGGAGGAATGGATTGGGGAAGGGAGCAGCAGGAGGGGCACGTCCGACCTTGAATGTTGAGGAGTGAGCAGCTCCATGCTGGTTCCCCTGTTATCCTCCCCCCCTGCCAGGCAGCCCTGGTGATAATTATTGATTTCCTCTACTTATCCATCACAGAAGATTGGAAACAATGTGATTTATAGTGATTTTTTAAATAATTGCAAACATTTTGCAATTAGGAGTGGAACAATTTGCTATCACTTAAAACAAGGGAATTGTCAAGTTTTCCCAAGGAAATTGTTGCATGTGCTGGGAACTGGGAATTTTTGGTCTCTGGCTGTGCCCTTGCCTGTCTTTTCCCGGCTCCATGGTCCAGCCTGGTGCCCCTGCACCATTTTGGGGCACCCAGGAGAGGTTTTCTTGGGTGATGAAGGTGATGTTGGTTTTGTCCCATGGGTGAGTGGCAACAAGGGAGGTCATGGGGACACAGGACCCTGCTCCCCATGCCTTTAGCTGAATCTATCCCATCTCAGTGTGCTGCAGCTCCATGCCCAGCTGCCTGTATGCCTGGGGCAGGGTAAGCACACCAGCCATTGGCAGGGGCTGCAGAAAAGCCTTTGTTTTTTTTTTGCTTTTAAGGATGGCCTAATTTTTTATTTTTTTCTCCCATCTGCTGGTCCATGCACTTCCCCGTGGTTGGAAATCATCTCCTTTCCAGCCTCTGTGCTGACCTCTCTCCTCCCCACCACTCCAGCATCTCATTCCAGCTTACCTGGCCTACAAGTGATCTTCTTTTAGAGGATTTTATCCTCTAAAACAGGAGGGGAAAAACAAAGAGGTAAAAAGAAAGTGCTTGTCCTGCTCTTCTTTCCTTCCACCTGCCCTTGTATTTGGTTTAGCAGGGCACGGGATGCGGCCAGCAGCATCCCAGAGTGGGCCAGGTAGAACAAGGGCTGGGACAAAAATAAATATTTGGGCTTAAAACCATCAGCAGTTCCTCATCAAGCACTTTCCTGGGGACCAGGTTTTGGTCAACCAATTTGTTCCCAAACCTTTCCAAACCTGTGGACAAACACTGGGGTCTCTGCCTGGCAGCTGGGTAGAAAGGAGTGTCAGTGCAACTGATGCTCATGATGATTTAAGTGTTTTTCCAGAGAAAATGTTTCCTTGTGGGTTGGAATTGGGATTTCAAGCTTTTCTCCTGGCCAGCATCCCACGGCTGGGCAGTGTCAGCACGCTGGGGCTGTGGATCTCCTCCCTGTGCACTGCTGTGCCTCTGCTCCCTGGGGCACCTGTGACACACTACCCACTAACCATCCCAAAAGCTGCTTTTAGACCCATATCAGGGCAGCCTGAAAGGGCAGCAAAGATGTCCAGGGCGTGTTTTAATTCAGGCTTAGCTGAGCCACAAACCTCTGACTGCTCAAAATGGGCCTTTTTCTCCTTTGTTTGTCTTTTCTTCTTTTTTTTTTTTTTTTTTTTTTTCATCT
>VXBB01017643.1:5781-17691 GCA_013399915.1 Illadopsis cleaveri | reverse complement strand
TTGTTCTGTTAATGATCCATTTAGGAAACTTTCTGTGGTAGCTGAAGAGCCTGAGGGAATTAATTTTTGAGGGGGAGTTTTGGGGTGCAGAGCTCCATGTGTGCATATTCCTGCAGCAGTGGGCTGTGAAACCCACCCATCTTTCCCAACTTTCTCCACCCCCCCAGCCCAGGAGACCTGGCTCTCACCCTGCTGCCAGCTCGGCGTTGGCCTTTGCTGTCCGGCAGGAGCAGGGATTGTTCTCCCGGACAATGGGAGAGCCGCAAGGAAGCGCCGGATCCGGCCCACGTCCGGCCCCTGCATTGTTTCACCCATGTTTGCAAACAGCCAGCACCTGGCAAACCCAGTGACTCAGCCAGAGACTTTTAAAGCCTTTCTATAACTTTTTCCTTTTTGTTTTTTGGGTTTTTTTTTTTTACAGTCACGAGAGAACTCCTTTGGGAATGGCTGTTCTTGCTGCAGTTTGCTTGCCAAGGGGTGGGAATCTCACCCATGTTTGGGGCTGTGCTGCACCCTACAGCCCATGGCACGCTCCAGGTGCCAGTGTCTCTCCCAGTAGGATAACTCTAATAATTTAAAACATAAAAAAAGAGTTTTTTACCCCGGCTGGGGAAGGGTTTGGAGCACCAGGAGCAGCTGAGGGAGCTGGGAAAGGGGCTCAGCCTGGAGAAAAGGAGGCTCAGGGGGAACCTTGTGGCTCTGCACAACTCCCTGACAGGAGGGGGCAGCCAGGTGGGCTCAGGCTCTGCTCCCTGGGAACAAGGGACAAGACAAGAGGAAACAGCCCCAAGAGGTTTAGATTGGGAATCAGGGAGAATTTCTTCACCAGAACAGCTGCCAAGCCCTGAAACAGGCTGCCCAGGGAAGTGACAGAATAACCATCCCTGGAAGTGTTTGAAAGCAGTGTAGATGTGACACTTGGAGACACGGTTTAGTGGTGGCCTTGGCAGTGCTGGGTTAATGTTTGGAGCCAGTGACCTTGGAGGGCTTTTCCAACCTAATGATTCTGTGATTTAGTAATAATAATAATAATAATAACAATGGATTTTCCCCCTCAAGCTATGAGATAACTCATCACCACTCCCCTGTGCAAGGCATCATTTGGAAACTGAGGGGCTGCAGTTGGGCTTTGTGGGTCTCCTGCAACCCCTGCTGGGGGAAACAGCCCTTCAGGGATGATGTTTTAGTGAGAGACCCACACTGGTGAAAAATCCGTGGACCAGGTGGAACGAGTTGCCCCGCTTTCCCCTGGCTGTGTAAGGAGGTCTGTGTGAGTTGGATGTGCCAGCTGGGACAGTGCTGAGAAAGGATGGAGCCCACTAGGCTGAGGGAAAAGCAATCAGTGCAGATAGTGAGGCTTTAATTCGCTCCCCTCCCCGCGCCCCGCCACGCGCCCGGGTGGTGACAAATGGAGCGGTGCCGTGGGTGTCAGCTCCGAGTGTGTCACAAGTGGTCATTTGTCACGCCTGGTGCCTCGGATGGCAGAGGATGCGTGGAGAGAGGAGCGGGGTGATTAAATCAAAGCGTCGCTGGCGCTCTCAGGCAGGCCTTTGGAGGAGCCATGGGAAAACCCATCCGTCTTCAGCCGGTGCAGCACTCACGGCCAAGGAACCTCCATGCCTTGGCTGTGGGAGCATCAAACCACAGTTGTGGGCACCCCAAATTAAGTTCTGCTCCCACCCCAGAGGGCAATTGCTGTTTTCCCACCCTAGGCTCCAGCAGCTGCCATGAAAATTTCATTAATGGCATGGAGGGGTGGGCTGCATCACTTAGTTTTTGTGTTCAGCCCAGGACTCACCTGCTTGTGTCACATTTATTGTATGAAATGGATTTGAGGCAGGAGAGCTGTGGGCTGGGGTAGGAGCTGGTCACCTTGGTGCTCTTAGTGTGGCTGCATCCTGCCTGAGCATGGCTGGGTTCCTCGCAGCAGCACCCCTGTGAGCAGGGGGCAGTTCCTGGGATAACACTGACTTTGTCTTGTCTCATCCCCTCTCTCCCTGGGGCCTCTCTGGGATGGTGCTCTGGTGGGGGCAGGCAGAGCTCTGCCATCTCCTTGTTGTTCTGGGGGAGAGTTATGGACAGTGGGGCACAGAACTGTGTGTCAAGCTGGAGGTGGAGAGGTCCAGCCTCAGGTCTGGTCTCTGGACTTCATTGCCTAAAACTTGTCTGTAAAAGCAGGGGTATCCTGGAAATTTTTTTACAGGGGGAATTATGAATTGAATTTCCATTCTGGCTCAAGCAGCTTTGCCCAGTCTGCAGCCCAGAGAGGAAATTGCCCTTGAGGAGAGACACAATATTGATTTACACTTTTTTATTTTGTACTTTATCATAGTACATATTGCATCCAGGCTGAACAGATCTGCCCTAGCCCTGCACTTAGCTTTGGTAGGGGTTGGTGCACACTGGCATGTGTCCCCTCCATGGTGCAGAGGGACCTGGTCACCCTCCTCACAGGCAGGGATTACTTTGATGTTTATGGGTTTTGCACTGATGCAAAACAGAGAATTTGAAACAGTTCTGGGCATGGCAGAAAGGTTCTCTGGCTGTCTGGGTGTTTCCAGGGACTGACATTCTCTGGCTAAACCCAAATCTCCTGATTCTGCCATGGGCATCTGTTTCAGCACACCAGGCAAGCAAGGGTGGCAGTGCTGGAGGAAGGTGACAGGAGAGACCTGGGATTATCACAGATCTCCTGCTCCACATCAGATCTGCTCCTGAGCTCTTAATCATGTGTTATTATTGAAGACAACTTATTCTTAGAGAGCCCAAGGTGCAAATTATGTTTCACAGCTAAGAAAAGCTTCCAGAGCTGCCTACATACAGTAAATCCCTGCAATCTCGGGTGGCTTTGGCTTATGTATAGCAGATGTTGAGGATGGAGGAGATCACTCCTTTGTGCCAACTCCTTTGTTGCTATCACCAGCATAGACACAGGTGGAAATTTAGGCAGGGCCTGTCTGGGCTCAGAGGTGGGGTCAGTGAATGTTCTTCCACCCTGCAGCTCTGGGCATCTGTCCTGTCCCCAGTGGTGGCCCCAAAATGGACAGTGTCAGAGTGTTCACACTGCTTGCAGGAGATTCTTTCCAGTCCAGGAGCTCTAGAACAGGTTGTCTGCCCTCCCCATTGTGGCATAGGTGTGAGCCAGTGTGGGAATCATGGAAGCATGGAATGGTTTGGCTGGAAGGGCTTTTCAAAGGCCTCACCCTTGTTGGTGCTGTGTGTCCTCTCTCCTCTCTGCAGCTGGGTAAGAAGGCACCTTTCCTCCCAGGAATAGTAATTGTGGCTTGTTCTGCTATAAATATTCATTGGGAAGCCCTCTCAATTGTTTTTGTAATTAATTCCATGCCTGGTACTCTTGGGGTGCCTGAGGAATGTGCCCTGGTTGGGACATTCTCCCATGGTAAATCCATCCTCCCATGGCAGATCTGTTCCTGGGCATAGTCCTTCAGCAGTCAGCCAAACCACAGCCCGCCAAGGCTCACCTCCACCAGGATGGCAGTGTCCTGCTCCATGTTGGGACATCTCAGCACCCCAGTGTGACCCAAGGCACGATGTCCTGCAGTGCTGTGGCAGGGACACAGGAAAGCTGTGTGTCCCCATGTCCCTGTCCGTGCCAGCAGTGCCAGCCTGGCTCTGCGGCTGAAACTCTCCCCAGCCCCATCCTGGGGTGACTCTTCCTTCACGGTGTCAGCACTAACAAGGAACCACTTCAGAATAATTAATGAGCACTTGATGTTCTCTAGATCAAGGGGACACTGCATGGCATGAGCTGGAGAAGGAGGAAGAGGTGCTTAATTAGTTCCTGTTAGGGATGAGAGATGTTTGCTTCCCAGCCAGGAGGAGACTGTGCTTTGGGGAGCCCAGTGGGGATGCCACCCCAATTTCCCAGTCAGAAGAGGGGCTGGAATTATGGAGTGCCACTGGTGGTTCCCCAAATCCCTAGTTGCAAAGGAAAGATGCATCTTTTTCAGGGGTCTTCTAACCACAGCCCCTGCCAAGCAGCTCTGTACCTGGGGGAAGAGCTTCTCCTGGAGACTCTCCAGGAATTTTTGTGCGTGTTCACTTCCCTGCTGATGAGGTAGTTTGATAGCTCATGCAGGCATTGAGGGGTGGACACGATGTGCTGGGTTAGGTGGCACATGGAAGTATCAGCTCTTCCAGTCTGTGTTTACTCTGGAGTTTCACACTGCTGCAGTTCATGAGGGGAAAAATACTTCTCCATGGAGCCTGGTGCCTGGAGTGGGGGTAAAGCATCTCTGGGGGTTGTGTTTTTGGGACATAAGTGGCCTGAATCTCAGTCCCCCATTTTTTTTTACTCCAAACTCGTTGTGAAGTTCATTGTGGATGGCAAATGGTGGTGAGGCACTGGCCTTGGACACTTCCAGGAATGGGGCAGCCACAGCTTCTCTGGGCAACCTGTGCCAGAGCCTCGCCACCCAACAATTTCTTTCCAGTATCCAATCTACCCTTGCCCTCCATCCATGCAAAGCCCTTCCCCCTTGTCCTGTCACTCCAGACCCTTGGAGCTCCTTCAGGCTCTGGAAGCTCCTGCTTGCAGGGATGGCAGCCCTGACAGAGGGAAGAGCCTGTGCCAGGCTGCAGCTGCTAAATCTGTTTCTAAAGAAGAATATAAGGAGGTTAAATAGCATCAAATCCTTGATGACAACTTCATCCCCCTTCATTTGTTGACTCAGAATAATGAGCTGGGGCATTGAGGATGGTAAAGAGCAGCCTGTGCCTGGTACTGCCATGGCCACGTGTCTGCTGCTCGCTCTGCTGTGAACCTCCCTGTGTATGTGTGTGAATTGTCTGGAGTTTGATTAATTTATTCAGTTTGATCACTCAGAGTGGCTGTATTATGGCCAGGAAGTGGAGCTGTGGTGAGGGAGCTGTGGTATGGGACTGGGCACTGAGCCTGGAGCCAATGGAAACTAAACCGGAACAAAACCTGAGTGGGAGAACAGGGATTTGGAAAAGTGACCATGACAAGTGTTGGGTGTTTTTCGCCCCTCTGGCTGTTCTGGAGAGCGAAGTGAGTTCCCTGCTCCGTGGCAAGCTGGCACCCCCGCAGCACCGTCTGCCCAGGGCGTGCCTGCTCTTCTCTTTGCATCCATCTGGGACAGATTTTCTCTTCAGACCTTCAAAATCCCCCCAGCCATGAAAAACAGAGAGAGTGAAGCCCAGAGTGGTGATTAAATGGGTGAGCATGTGAGCATGGACCTGCTGGGAAGTTGCAGGCAGTGAGCAGCCAGGCACGTGGGAGCCTGAACCAGCTGCTTCCATGCCCTGCTCGAGGCTTAAACTCCTTGTTTAGGGCCATGATGTCACCTAAACAGTTGGTGTTGAAGCTCCTTTGCATCCAGAGACCCTTAATTTTTCCAAGCAAGCCTTTCTGGAGGAAAACTGCTTCTGGGTGAGCATCGACTGCCTTTTGCTTCCAGTGAAACACGTGGAGCTTACTGGGGTGAACATTTAAGACTGTGAGCAGCTTGCTCCATCAACCAAGTATTTGCTCCTCTGGGGTGAGGAGTGGGTTTTTTGGGAGAGGTGAACAGGGATGCATCCAATCCTGTTGCCTCTAATATGCCTTGCACATCTCCCTTCCCCGCAAGCACTTTTGAAATCCTGCCCTGTTCCAATCCATTTCTCATCCATGAGAAGAAAAGCAGAAAAAACACACAACAACAACCCTGAGAAAGGTAAAACCACATTGAATTTCACTTCCCTCCATGAATAAACCATGGCAGGCCGGCTCTGACTTTAATTTACATGTGTCCCAAGGCGGATCTAAGCCTATTCCTCCCGAGGTGGAGTGCTGGTTTAATTAAGCGGCTGCGTCACGCCGAGCAGGGGCCGCATTCCTCCGTGCAGCGGGAGAGACGCGCCCGTGCCCGCAGGATGCCAGCCCGAATGCTGGGAAGCTCATGTTTATCTCATGAGTTTATCTCATGAGTTTCTGCCTATACTGTGCTGAAAGAGGGGAACACAATGGGGCGGGTGCTGTTTGTAATTCGGATGGCCCCGAGGCAGGAGCCTCTCTGGGCGATCCCAAATTCGTGCATTCCACTACAAAATGGTGAAGTTTGCACCAAAATTAGGTTTTGGGGCAAGGATCTGGGGACAAGGCACTGCTGACATATCCTGTCCCAATGTGCTGTGGTTTCTGGCATGGCTTGGGGTCCTGTGCTGAACCCCCTCCTTGGGAGCAGGAGGATTCTTCAGGGCTGGAATGCTTGGACCTCCCTGTTCCTCCACCTGGGTCGTGCTCTTCCCCCTACACTGAGGCCTGGATGCTGATGGGGTGTTTAAGGGCTGAGTCTCCTTTCTTGGCATGGTCAGGAAGGTGGGAGGCAGGTACCCTCCCAGCTCTCCTGGCTTGGCATTGCTCCCAGTATGGAAAGCCCTCTGGATTAATTTGTGGATGCTGGTGGAGGGCAGCATGGCAGAGCACCCCCCGGCACTGCTGGCTGCCTGCTGGGCTCCCCGTGGCCGTGCCAGGCTGAGATGTTCCTGGAGAAACAACTTGGCTTCATATAAAAGGCAATCAGATCATTAAAAAGTAGGTATGGGGGCAAAATCCTCACAAAACAACCTGCCAGCCCCGCCCTCAACAGAGAGGCAGAAAGGAAGGGATGACAGGAGAGCACCATGTAGGGATGCAATTAAACCTCCAGCACCACGCGCCTGCTCCCTGCCTGGATATGTGCAGGGAGGATAACGAGGGAGATGAAAGCAGGGTGGGAAAGCAGCGCCCTCGTCACCCTTTGAAGGTGGGAGATGACAGCCCCTGCCTGTGGGTGACAGCCTGCCCAATTCTGCTGGTTTTCCCCCCAACCTGCTGCCTGCGTCACCATCATTGTATCAGAGGCATTGAAGCCCAAATGCACGGACTGGGTGGCAGCCTGGGGTCTGTGTGTGTCCCCAAGGAACAGGGTGTCAGCAGTGCCCCTGGCACTGCCCCAGAGGGCAAGCAGGAGCCCTGGGAAGCCGTGACTGCCCCTGTAGTCACAGCATCCTCTCAATGACACTTTTCCGTAGCACACAATTTCGTGTGGGTGTTTATTTGCCTGGATGGTGTCTCTCAGCTGAAAGTGTCTGGGAGGGTGTCCTAGCTGGCATCTCGGCCGCTCAGGGTGACAGCAGGATGGCAAGGAGAGCATTTTAAAACACCCATCTCTGGGGCTAACCAGTTTGGAGGCTGAAAAACTGATTTTTTTTCTTATTTTATTTTTTAATGTATTTAAAGATAGATTCTGTGTCAATGGTGTCTACAAAATGCACAAGGGGTTTCTAGCAAGCATCTCCTTACTTTTTTGGGGGGGGGTTTCATAAAAAAAATTATGAGACTCGTGCACAAGATATTGAGTTGAGGAGCCAGTATTATTTTCTTAAAGATAAATTACTGTTTGCAGAAAGGGGCCCTTGAATCTCTTTCTGGCAGGCTGCAAATGCAATGAGCCACAGTTTCTCCTTTTTTCCTGACCTGTGCTGTCCTCAAACCCTGCTACCCATCTCCCAAGTGTGCTTCCACGTGTCTTTTTGGAGCAAGGCTGGATCATCCAGGCTCTTTAGTGCCTGTGCACCTGACAGTGCTCTCCACACCTGCAGCTTGCTTGAGGGCATCATCTCGTGCAGCACTGCTGCTTCTAACTCAGCTTTTCATCACCTGCTGTGCCAGAGTGCCACAGCTGTGCTTAAAGACACTGGGATTGCCCTGGAAAGGTGCTGGACCCAGAAGAGAACCCAAAACAAGCATGAATTTGGGAATACCTGGGAAAATGGGGTTAGCTCTGCCACAGCAGGGACAGAGGGGCATGGGATGGATGAGGCACTGCTGACTTGGTTTGCTGGGTACCGGTGAGGTTTGGGACAGGTCAGAGCTCTCAGAATCACTGTGGAATCTGTAATTCCTTGGAGAGGCTCCTATTTTAAAATCCAAGAAGGAAAAATGCCACTCTGCATCCCCAGGGAGCTTTAGAGCAAGTTAATGTAGAGCCAATGTCTCCTTTTTTTCTTCCTTTCTTTTTTTTTTTCTCTTTTGACTTAAGCTTCCCTGAGAGAGTAATTAAAAAGTGCAAGTTCCAGGTGCTAACTGAGAGGATTTAGTTTGAGAGTGAAACGTTTGGATACCCCTGTGCTTGAATATCCCCACACACTTTCCACCGAGGCTGTGATGGTGGCTTGCCTCGGGCAGGAGCATCGATGGATGAGCTGAGAGATCCTACTTATCTCTGGCTCTTTCTAGGACTCCTGGCACCTGGAATACAATGATGCAGGATACAGGAGAGTGTTAAGCAGTAGAAAGCCCTCACAGTTCTTGCTCTGTGCTATGGGTGCCTCCATAATCCATCCTGCTGCTGGGCACTGATCAGGCTCCCCAGGGAATGGGCACGGCCCCGAGGCTGCCAGAGCTCCAGGAGCACTTGGACAATGCTCTCAGGGGTGCACAGGGTGGGATTGCTGGGGTGTCTGTGCAGGGCCAGGAGCTGCATTGATGATCCTTGGAGATCCCTCCCAGCTTAGCATATTTTGTGGTTCTGTGATTCTGTGGTTTTGGCATTCTCAGATTCTGTGATTCTGTGATTCTCACATTCTGGGGTTCTGGGAGCTGCAGAGGGAGGTGGCAGTGGGGACACAGCTTTGTGGTGCCTTCACTGGGTGTTTGCTTTGCGTGAGACATGTGACACATCCCTCCTCTGAGCCTTTGAGGGGGGCTAGGAGAGGTTCAGCTCTGGCTGGGAGTACCCAGCTCTATGAAGCCCTGTGGCCTTCCAGTCCACAGTCCACATCCTTACAGTCACCCCTTGGACATGATGGCAGCTTGCAGCTATTTTTCCCCCAGACTTCCACTGATGACATCTCTCTGCAAGAAGCCTGAGTTTCACCAGCCCCTTAATGATGTTCTCTCCCACTCCCAGACATGTCAGCCCTGGAAAAGGGGTCCTGCTGGTAAACTGACACCTGGGATGTGCAGCATTCCTGGTGTGCAGGCAGGATGATGGATCCGTGGGCAGCTTTGGATTGTGGGGGGGTTAAGTGCTGAGCATCCTCCCTGCCGAGCAGCACGGAGCAGTTCTGTGCCTCAGCATTTACAAACACACCCCTGGTGCCTAAATGTGAGGAAATGGATAGTTAAGCACATCATTAATCTTATCCAGCCCCCATAATCAACAATCAATTAATTCTCCGGGCTGGAGAGATACGGGCTGTGCTGTAGCCTGGGCACTGGCAGAAAGAGCCCCTTCCCACAGGGAAAACTGAGGCAGAGCCTCATCCTGCACTTGTCTGACACACTATAATGGATGCAGGCCTTGGCAGCTCTGGGAACCTCTTGGAGCAGCCCTTAAATTAGGGCAAATGTTGCACTGGCCATTAGTGGGGTGATTTATTGCTCCCTGCTGGGCTGGAGTCCTCCATCTGAGCCTTGCACTTGGACTGTTGGTTTGCCATGTGAAGGATTATGGATCCCACCATGGCATTGCAGGGCCCTGGGGGTTTGTGCTGTGTTTTCAGTATGAGGTTCATGGTTCAGTTCCCCCTAGAAAGAAGAGACACACGGGCAGCAGCCAGAAGGGAGTGCTGCACCCATAGCGTATTTGGGAGGGAGGAGAAGGCACCACCTTCCCAAAACTGTGAGAGGCTTTAGGCAAGCACAGTGTAATTACAGGAGAGAAAAGCTAATTGGTAATAATAGCAATTAAGAGCCATGTGCCTGCAGATCACAGGAATTTGTGGATAAGCGAAGTGATAACAGAAACCTGTGGACACTGGGGTGCAGGGTGCCATGTTCAGGTATTTTGACAAAGTATCACTTGGATTAATTGTAATTAAACATTAACAAACCTCTTCAACCAAACCACCAACATGCCCTCAAGATTAAAACTGAGTCTCATTCACAGCACTGCAATCCTCTCATCATCCTCCTTCCCTCCTCCATCCTCTTCCATTAAAACACAGGTGGCTGTTCCCTGGTACCACTGCTCTCCCCTTCGTGCTCCTCCGAAGAATCTGGCATGTTTCAGGTGTGTTTTAGGTGTGTTCTGACACATCCTCCAGCTCCAGAGCCCACAGAGCCCCTTTGCATATCTCATGGATGCTGACCCTTCCTGTGGGAGCGCAAGGCTGCTGGGACATCGTGTGGAGGTGATGGTGGGAAGGGAGAGGTGAGGAGCTGGAGATACACTTTAAGCCTTGGTGGGTTTGTCTCCAGCCTTGTGTGTGTGTGTAACTCTGTGCCTCCTTGTGCTGTTATGGGAATAGGGCTCTGTGTGTGTATGAGGGAAGGGTCTGCATCCCTCTGCCTTCTGCTGTGGAGCATCCCGAAGGTCCCCTCAAACCCTCTGCACTGCATGGTGACCCCATGTGTCTCACTGCCCAGCGCATGAGGTGGTGGGTTATGGCCCTGAGTGCTTCCTTAAAATGCCACATGCATGGGATGGCAGTGGTGGGATGTGGAGGACTTGGCAGTCCTCCCATAATGGGGAAGAGGAAGGGCAGTGGGAAATCTGGTTCCTCTGGAATGTCACTCCTCACCCAGCTGTCAGAGCCACTGGAAAGAGACAGTTCATTGCAGCCAGTTGTGTGCCTCAGGCTGGGAGGGGTGGGAAATCTAATGAATAATAAAATTGTAAAATATTGTTTTGATTTATTCTTTTCTATCATCTATTAATATCTGGAAAGGCTGTGTGAGCAGGAGGCCTTCATGTGTTTTGAATGACAGGTTAAAGGGCTCCAATAAAGATTAGATGGTCCACTATCTCCCAAGGAAATTGCATCAAAGTGGTTACTCCTGCTTGCTCCTATTAATTTCCTCTTCATGGCTGCTAGGAGATGCCTCATATCCTGATGCAGCAGACAGGGGCTAAGAGGCACTTTCCATTATCTCAATCATCACCGTGTTTATGAGACATGTCAGGTGTTTCTCTGCAGAGCTGTGCCTTGGGGGGGATGGCAAGGGCAGAGCCAGGGGCCCAACGGGACTGGGACCACCCTGGTGTGAGGCCAGGAACAGTCTCCCCTGGGCTGGATGGATGTTTGATCCCTTGGGTACACGTGCCAAAATACAGATATTCCCTTCTGCAGCCTTTGGTTCCGTCAGGTTTTGTTAGATGTCAGGGATGGATGAGCATCCATTCATCAGTGCCCATTGCTGAGGACGGGTAGGAGGGGGCGGAGATGAGGGACCCCATCCCTGTCACTCCATCCTCGCTCTCTCTCTGCAGAGCAGCGAGATGGTTGATTAATGAAACCTCCCCTGTGGCTGATTAAACCCTCACTGTAACTGGAACATCTTCTCCGTTATGAATTAGTTGCCATTTCCTGCTTGAATGAACTCAGAGGCTGGGAAGCTCCAGCCCCAGGCTGCAGGGGATTAACAGGATGGACCCATAACACACTGTCATGGGTGTCACACTGACTTTTTAATTAAATATTTAAATTTTGCATGGAAAAAGAGCTGCGGGACCTGAGCCAGGCTGTTGGGGTTGGTGGAAAGGGACAGATCAGCAGAAGAGGAGCACTGTCCTGCCCCTGCTTTTCCATGTCCTCATGGGTGCTGCTGGGGATGGGGGTCCCACAGCCCCCTGCCATCCCCCTGCCTGGGTATGAGCAGTAGGGCCCCTACAGCAGCCCCTTTGCTCTGCCTGGCTAAAGATTGTTGCCATGTTGCAGTGTTTGTCTAGTGGCTTCAGGAATAATCCATAGCCAACATGGAAAATTCTGGACATCCTACATTCCTGGGAAGGTGCTACCCCATTTAGCACTGATACAAGTGTGAAGCTTTTCTGTGTCTCCTCTTTCTCTCCTCTCACTCTCCCTCTTTCTTTCACTCTTCTCTCCCTCTTCCTTCTCCTCTTCCCTTTTCTCTTCTTTATCTCTCCTCTCCTCTCCTCTCCTCTCCTCTCCTCTGTC
>VXBB01017642.1:8636-18721 GCA_013399915.1 Illadopsis cleaveri | reverse complement strand
AAAAAGGGATCACGGTTAATGAGGAGCATGAAGATGTAGAGGCTGTGCAGAGGAAAGCAGTGGAGGTGGGCAGGGAAATGTTCTGTCTGTGGTTTGCAGCCATCCATAAAAATCAATGGCATGTCCAAGCCCATTCCTCACCTCCCAGAGCACAGACAGCTCCAGGGGAACCCTGCCGTGGATGTGCAGTGAGCTGGGGAAGTTCACACATCTCTGGGATTGTCTTTGGGACCAATCCCACCCTCAGGGGGATGAAGGACAGGGAAATGAGCTCTGTGTCACCTGCAGGAAGAGCACGGAGTCGCTGATCTGGTGGATCTGCTCCCTGTTCTCCTTGTCCTCCCGCAGCAGCTTCGCCCTCTCCTCCAGCTCCTCCACGATCTCTTTCACGTTCTCCGAGGCGATTTTTTCCCTCTGATCCAGGGCAGCCTTCACCTCATCCCTCTGCCTCTCCAGGTCACGGATCAGCTCCTTGAAGTGCTGGTCCACCGTGGCCTTCTCGTTGGTGGTGTAATTCTGCACGGGGAAGGGGCAGAGAGAGGAGGCAGCAGGAAAGAGGAGCAAGAAAATATTAAAATTTCGCGGGGTCCTTTGCTAACAGAGAGACACAGAAGGGGGTAAATCCAAGGATTCAGCATTTAGAGTATGGAAACTCCAGCTATGCAAGTCTCAGCTGTGCCAGGAGAAGCAGTACCTGTTCCTGCAATAATCACATGGGTGCAATCCAAAAGGGCCACTGCCTTCCCAGGGGTAAGAGCCTATCTCGAAGTTCAATTCCTGCACTCACGAGTGATGCTTAAAAACACTCTGTAACCTTCTCAATCAGCCTTCTGGCTCCTGGACAGTTTGAGGACCAAATTCCCACCATTTCAAAGGATGAAAGGTGCTGAAACACCTTTTACAAGCCTGACCTCGAGGTGCCTCTGAAATATTCCTCACAAGGACTGGGGATGTAACTATATGGAGAGTGAAAATTTCTAGGTCAGGTTTCCAATAATAATAATAATAATAATAATAATAATAGTAGTAATAATAAAGCAGATGAAAAGCAGAGCTGGTGAGCCAATGTGCTTGCACCACATAAAAGGGAGAAGAATGGCTTTGCCTGTTAATATCATGCAAATTTTCTGGGGTGTCTCCAACTTGTGCTTTCACTGCTTTATTCAGTTAGGCTATAAAAGAAAAAAAAAAATAACCATGACTCTATTCCAACCTTTACCACGGTGCAAGAATTATAAAGGAGCCCTCCTTCAGCAAGGAAATAAGCTCTTCCACCATAAATAAGATGTTTGTTGGGGTAAATTCACCTGCTGCTGCTGCCTTATCTCAGTTTGGGCAACCCAGAGCAACTGGGCAACTGGATTTTGTTTCTGCCTGGCTGCTGGTGATGGAAGGGCCATAAGGGACCTAAAAAAAGGAGCCAGAGCAGGGAGGTGCCTTGGTTTTGTATCAGGGCTTGATCTCCCCGCGGGGAATGTCGCAAGATGACTTCAGTGGGAGTTGTTGTTTCCAAGATTTGGCTTGGAGTTTGGGATGGGGATGGGATGGAGGCCGGGGAAGGGATGGAGTGAGGACAGGAGAGGGATGTGGGAGAGGGGAGCAGAAATTGGTGATTGCAGGAGGAGGAGGGGAACTCAAGCACACCTTGATGCGGTCCCTCTCCTTCTGCCACTTGTCCACCTCATCTTCCACCTCGATGATCTTCAGCTGCAGCTGCTCCTTCTGCAGCGACAGCTCAGCCTGTGGGAGGAGAGGAGAGGAAAGAGAGGGAGCCTGGTGAGCTGGGGCTGAGGGTGGCCCAGTTCAGGCAGATCCTGCCCTGCTGTGCTGGGAACAGCAGCGAGCAGCTCCAGGCTGCTGTGAGCACCGTGTGCTGCCAGCGGGCACCATCCCAGCAGATTCAGCTCCCTCAGCAAAGCACCCACCTCCCAGGCTGTCAGGGTGCTGCTCTTAATCACATGGGAGTCATGAGCTCCAGGGGAAGGGAGCTGTTTCAAAATTCAGCTGTGTGTGCAGAGCAGGGCCCAGCCCAGGGTGTGCCTGTGCAGCAATAACAGTTTTCATGTAATTACGGAATGACGTTTGACGAGTGTTGCAACAAGAGGATGATGCCTCCGGCAGGAATTCTGTTTAGACAGGATTGTGGATTAATTTGCTCTGAATTGAGAGCTTTCATGTAGCGATGGAGCTGGGGAATGCTTGGAAAAAAAAAATTAAAAGAAAAATAAAAAGCCACAAAAGGAGGAGGGAAGAGGTGTAGTCAACGTGCTTGGCTGACATCAGCAACTTTGCTGGGATTCATTTGCATTTCATTGTGCAGTGGCTTCCCAGAGAAGCTCAGAGCTCAGGCTTGCACAGGAATTCATGGCAGTGGAGCTGTGGGGACTGTGCTCTGTTTCCCTGGATCATTTTTTCCTTGGATCAGCCCAGGAGCTGCATGTTGGCAAAGCCTTGCCCCGTTAACTCCAGCGACCCGTCCCTGGCTCGTTCCCATCCTCCATCCCTGCCCCACAGATCCTGCCCCTGCTTTTGCTGCTGCATCTCTGCATTTCAGGCTGGCCTCAGCCGTGGCTGGAGGCAATCAGGCTGTGGGACACCCAGCCCAGAGCTGCTGAGGAATTCCAGAGCTGGCAGAAATCCCCTGTGCTCTGTCATGTCAGGAGAGTGCTGAGAACCTGCTGTTCGTGTGGGATCTTCTGGGAAATCATTACATTAACCCAAACCACTTAAATTCAGGCCAACAGTTAGAGGCATGGATGGATAAATCCACTCTCACACTCCAGCTGCCCATCCAAGAATGTAATGGGACATGAAAATCATGAAATGGAACATGAAAATCTGGGTCTTGATTGATCAGAGTTTAAAAGTTTTTGGTTCTCCACTGGAAATGAAGAGCAGGGAAGAAGCTGTGAACCAGCCCAGACAGGAGCTCTTGTCCTGATGCCAGCCAAGTGTCTGAACACCCTCTGGAGCTGGAATCCAGCACAGCTGCTCTGAGAGCCATCAGCCCCAGCTGCTCCAATTTAGAAAATCTCTGTTTATGGAAGGAGAATGATTGGTGGCTTT
Source organism: Illadopsis cleaveri (assembly GCA_013399915.1). Classification (NCBI taxonomy): domain Eukaryota; kingdom Metazoa; phylum Chordata; class Aves; order Passeriformes; family Timaliidae; genus Illadopsis; species Illadopsis cleaveri. The sequence goes on along the minus strand of VXBB01017642.1, from coordinate 15,655 downwards.
GTTGCCTTATAAAATACAAGAAAAGTGGGCAGAAAAAAGGGAAATGTGCTCAGAGGTGTCTCAGTGCCACAAGAGCTGCATCCTCACGCTGTTTTTAGGAGTTAGGAGAGCACTGGCTTTCTAAATACCATCCACACACCCTCAGTGGTGGCCTGAACGCTGCCATGAGCTGATTCTCACCCTCCCCAGGGGTTCAGGGCACACAGGAAAGGATTTTTGTGCCACAGCTCCACCAGGGAACCCACACTGGCTTCCAGATGAGAAAATCTGCTCTGCTACTGCTGGAGAAAACAAAAGAGAGGAGTTTGATCCCGTAATTTTCACATTTTCAAGACAGTGACTTGGAGGGATTCCTGCTGGCTTCCATTCCCACGTGCAAGGCTCTGCACAGCAGGGAAATGCACTGAGATGGAAATGTTTGAGTTCCTTTTTATCCACTGCATTAACCAATGGGAGGAATTACACCCAAATTCCAGTTGTTCCCTTGAGCCACACAGCTCCATCCAGGTGGCATTAATTGTTTGTCAGGTAGAAAAAGCTCATCTCCAGAGCAATCATTTCCCTCCTCACCCCCCAAAAATCAGCACATCCTTGAAAGAATGTGAGTGAAATCCTACAGAGAAAGACTGGAAGGAATTCTTCGGGAAGAGCAGAACTTTCACAGTCACACAGACACTCCCAAACTCAAGGGGATTTGCAGAGAAAATGACAGGGAAAAAAATATAAAAATCAGGTGATGGCTGGAAGGTGGTGATAACAATATTATGCTTTTATAGTCCTTTTTAATTAAGATGGGTCTCCAAGGAATTTTTGGGAACTATTATTTGTAGAAGTGCTCCAGACTCTCAGCAGTTCAAACCCCCCCCAGAAAGATGGTGTGGGATGAAATGAGCATTTAAGAGCAGAGGCACACAACAATTTGGAGCGAGGTTCATGACTTGCAAATGGAAATTACAGAGATGGTCCCAATGGCCTGGATGCAAATCCCACACTCAGCCAGATTTGGCAAAGGGGAAACACCAGCACAGGCTCCAGCAAGGGCAGGGGAGGTGAAGGGAGAGGTGATTGTGGGGTACTGCGAGCTATTAAATAAATACTACAAAAGAAACCACCCTAAACATAGGAAAAAATGGTGAAGAGAGACTCTGGAATAGTGGAAAAACTGGTGGCATGGGCAGAAGGGTTCAGGAAGGGTGCTCTGGAGGTGGAGCACAACCTCAAGGGTTCAGGAGGTGATTTCCTGATGGTTTTAAGACTTTTTTTCTTGTCTGGAAGGTGGTTTTAGCTGCCCATGTATATCACAGATGTACAATCACAGTATGGGGGTCACAGGCTGTGACAGGGACAGGCTGTGCCTCAGCCTCACTCCCTAAGAGAAAACTCCCATCTGTCTTCATATTTCTCAGATTTTCCAGGGTCAAAAAACCCCTTGATGGACCACCCAGAACAAATCCATTGGAGGATTTGGGGTTCAGAAGATCCTAATGAGAGATAATACAGCAACACCCCCAGAGGGGCCCCTCCAGAGCAGAAATAACAGGAACAGAGGGGAAAAAATTCCACATTTCGACAAATTTCGAGCACGGCAGGCTGAGAAATGAAGGCACTGAGAACCTCCAAGGATCCCCTATTGGAGCCTCAGTTAATTAGGGCAGCGAAGAGGCTCCAGTGAAAGTTCAGAGTGTACATCCAAACAGGCAGAGCTGAGCCCAGCCCTGGTGCTCTGCAGGAGCTGCAGATGGGAGATTAGGAGCCCTGCACGATGATGCAAGTGCTTTGTGCAAGGCAGCAGCACAAGCAGCATCATGCCCTGAGCCTGGGACATCAACACTCTGCTAATTGACCTGCCAGCAGCATCCTGGGGAAATCACAGAGCTGGACAAGAGCTGCCCCAACTCCTTGTCCCAGTGCAGGGCCACGATGCCGTGGCTGGAAAGTCAAATAATTGTTTGGGACATAATTTCTGCTGCATTTTCCCAGCCCAGTTTCTGCTAAGCAGAGCTGGGTGTCAGAGGGCTGGAACCTCTGCAGATTCTGCCAGCATCCTGTAAAATGCCACTGGAGAAGCTGAGTCTCTCTGCACAGCTTGGAAGGGAATTCCTCGCTCGCAAACAAGTGGATTTTCCCTGGATTCTGTCCTCAGTGTAGAGGATTCTTGTAGAATTTGGACAAACAGACAAATTTACTCCAATTTCCAGCTGGGAAGAGTGCCCTTCCTGCAGGAAACTCTGAGGAAAGAGCATCTATTTTGAGCTGTGTCCCCACAGCACCTACAGCTGGTGTAGATAAAAATCTCACAGTCAGTGAGAAAGGCCCCCAAACCCTTCCAGGGTTTAATTTGTTTGCTCTCTGCTCAGTGAAAGTGATGCAGGGGATGGGAATCCCTCTGGGTCCATCTCTGTGGATGGTTTTCTTCAAAGCCTGGCTCAGCCTTTGTGAAATCCCTCCCTTTTCTGTGGGAATGAGGAACACCCAGCTCCCCTTCCTTCACAGCAGTTCCCTGTAGCACAGCGAACTTTCCTTTAAAAGATAAAGAATTACAGAAAAAAAACCCTCAAACCAAAGTGTTTTCCAGAAAAAAAAAAAACCAAAATGTTTTTCAGCAGAGCTGGCCTGGCTTGCTGAGCACCAAGGCTGGTGCTGGAAGGTAATGCCAGATTTATTCACAGCTCTGGGACTGGCAGGCAGAGGTGAAGTTGTCTCCTGTGGAGAGCAGCCCTGAAAAACAGGTTTGGGATGAAGGATCCCGGTTCAGCATGAGGGATGGGGGCTCTGGTTCTGCTGATAAATCCAGGGGTTTATTGGACTGTACTTTTCAGGTGTGAGTGGTTATTACCCAGCCTCACAGGCCTTTTCCTGGCTGGTTTTTTGTACCGGTTCTGGTGCAAACTGCTCTTTTTTTTTCCTTTAATTCTGCAGCAGGAAACGAATGCAAAGTGGATCTGGGGAGAGCATGAAAGGTTTGCTGGGTAAAATAGGCAAATAGCACTGGGTGGGAAGTCAGGACAAATGTCTCTGTCTGAGTCCCTGTGCCTTTCGCTTGTGGCTGCTCAGCAGGAACAGGGGGGGAGTGACTCTCACCCCAGGCTCCTGAAAAGTGGAAGATGCTGCTGTGTTCTCTGTCTGAGACAGAGATATCAGCCTTTGCACTGCCCTAACTACAGGTGTCTGCGTTCTGGATTGTTTGCATTCCTCTTCTCTGTCTGCTCGGTGAGACAAGCAGGGTTTCCTAATTCCACAGCAGGAGCTTTCCCAGCTCTAAAGCACAGCTCCTCTCCTCCTTACAGCAAAGACAGCCTGAAATCTGCATTAATTCTGCACAGCTGAAGAGCAGATGTAGCTAAACCCAGCTGATTCTGTGACACCTTGGTGCCACCAAATCGCTGAGCTGCCAGGTTAGCAATGCAGCAAAACAAACACCAGATCTGGAGTCGTTCCCAGTTCTGGAGTCACAACAACAGCCAGGGCAGAGGAAATCCTTGCAGACAAATCCTGGACATCCAGCACTGGCAGGACACAGCTTTATTCTGGTCACCACTGCAGCGGCAGAATGGGTTTGGAGGTTCTAAAGCCACTCTGGAGCTGCTGGGATTCCCTGCTGGGGAAACCCAGGACAGGAGTGGGGATGAGCTGGTGTGAGGTTGTTGCTTATCCCTTCCGAAAGGGCAGCAGCAGCAGCAGCCACTCTCCCAATTTGTGGTCACATTCCAGCTGGGCTCATCTGATAAGAAGAGGTGTTACACACCAGGGGCTTGGAAATATTCATTGCTCTTTGTGGCTCCTGCTGAGGCTCCACCTCTGGTGAATAAATCAGGGGTGGGGACAAACATTTGTAGGCAACAGCTTTCCTGCTAATTGTTTTTGTCTGAGTGAATGTTCGCTCGAGTTACAACACGATCAAACTCGCTGTCAGGAGAAACTGGCACATGTGGATGATTCATGTTGATAAATCCTAAATCCTTCAGGCTGAGTGGCAGCAGAGCCAGAGCAGGAGCTAAAGGTGGCACAAGGACTCTGAGAGAGGAATCAAACAGCGTTTAAACCCCAGTTCTCTGCTCATCCACGGTTGTGTCTTTGAAATCAAGGTGCTGGAGGTGTCTCCAGCCCCAGGAGGAAGGATCTGAGCAGCTTTGCTTCCTCAGGAAGCAGCTGCTCACCTCGTTCCAGGCGGGAATTGGACAGACAAGCAGCCCCAGCTTTGTGTTAGAGCTCGGCAAGGTTCAGGGCTGACATCAAAACCACGAGGACAGGCAATTATGGAACAAACAGCAGGCTGGCAAGCCCTGCAGGAATTTGGGAAAGGCTGTCTGAGACACGGAAAAGGCTTTGTCTGGTTTCAGCCAGGCTGAAAGCTGGAGATGACATAGCAAGAAAAGACCAGAGAAGCCAGAGATAAGCTCTGCACAAGATGCTCTGTCAGCCTGATGAGATAAATCTTCCCAGCTCCTCAGAAAGAGTAAAAGTGTTTTTGCCATTAAGGGAGCTCAAGAATTTCTCGCAGCAGGTACCTGCTCACCACATCACAGCACAGGTTTGGGCTTTAGGAGATCTTGGTGCCCTCCCAGGTTCTGACTGTGTGACTCCAGGCACGTTGTTTTATTTAATTATCATTTTCCAGGGCTCCTTTCTGGCATCTCTCCTGTCCTGTCTGCTTAGAATGTTTCTAGGCCAGCTCCTGCTTCTACCACGGGGATGTGCAGCGACAAAGGTGGTGAGACCCTGATTTTTATTTTTTTTTTTGCTGGAACAAGTGAAATCCTTCTCATCCACCCAAAAAGCAAACAACAGGAGGCTTTGAGCAAACAAAGGTGAAAGACATTTCATTAGTGAAATCTCCCTGGATGTCCATCCTCTGAGCCTGCTGTAGTAACACCTCGGGGGAAATGATCATGTTTTGTGCTTGCACCAGGGTTTGTTGGTTTTGTTTTTTTTCATCTAAACTTCAAGAGACTCTTTCCATAGGTGTGGCTCAACAGAAAAGAAAACTAAAACAAAACCTAATCTCACTGTAAGGAGCTGAGATAGCAATTTGCAATAGTTCTTTGTGTCCATGAGTAACTTCAGCAGCCACTGATTTGACAATTTGTGTTCTGGAGGTGCTGACCCTGAGCAGTGCCCACCTGTCTGTGGGTAACACTGACAAACACTGTCAAAACTCAAGAATATTTTAAAAAACCTTAATTTTAGGGCTTAAAAAACCTTTAAAAACTAATTTAGGGCTTTAAAAACCCTTAAAAACGAATTTGATTCAGCCTCTGCTGGAGGTCAGGTGTGCTGGCAACCAGGTCCTCCATCCTAAATCCAACCTGCAGCACAACTGCAGGATCCAGGCAGGACCAGGAGAACAGTCCCATGGAAAAACAGCACCCAGGCAATACCAATTCTCCACTAAACACTTCCCATCCACCACCAGTGCATCCTGGAATTCCATCCCGTGACCTGAGGAGGGATTGCAGGCTGGGGAGCAAAGGCTGTGGGATCTGCAGGCTGCTGGGAACAGGAGGAATAAAAGGAGGAATAAAAGGAAGAATAGAAGGAGGAATGAAAGGAGGGATAAACAAGGAATAAAAGGAGGGATAAAAAGAGAGATAAAAGGAGGAATGAAAGGAGGAATGAAAGGAGGAATGGAGGGATAAAAGGAGGAGTAAAAGGATGGATAAAAGGAGGGATAAAAAGAGAAATGAAAGGAGGAATGAATGGAGGAATAAAAGGAGGGATAAAAGGAGGAATAAAAGGAGGGATAAAAGGAGGGATAAAAGGAGAACACAGTTACCTCTTTGCCTGCCTTCTCGATCTCCACAGTCACCGTGCTGTGGTTCTTGTGCTCCTGGAACATGCAGAGGTAGCAGATGCACATCTGGTCCGTCTGGCAGAACAGCTCCATGGTCTTGCCGTGCACGGGGCATTTCCTGGCCTCGAAGTCCCTGATGGGGTCCAGCAGCTGGTGGTCCCGGAAGGCCGCTCCCTCCAGGTGGGGCTTGAGGTGCAGCTCGCAGAAGGAAGCCTGGCACACCAGGCAGGACTTGACAGCCTTCTGCTTGTTGTCGATGCAGGAGTCGCAGAGAACGTCCTCGAGCTTCACGCGGGGCCGGGAGCCCGCGGCCCTGTCGGCCTTGTTGAAGGGTCTCCTCAGGTCCCCCGTCTCCACCAGAGGCAGGGAGGATTTCTTCAGCTCTCCCATCTGCCCCGCAGAGAAAAGGGACTTCCTCCCTTCCCCATCAGCAGGCAGGAAGCTCTTTTTGGAATCCAAGGAGAAGAGGGATTTCCTGAGGTCGCCTTTCTCCGGGAAGTTCAGGGCCGGTCTCCTCATGTCCCCGATCTGGCCGCTGGGGAACTGCATCTTCTTGGAGTCTGCCGAGTCCATGCTGAAGTAGGTTGACCTCTTCTCGTCGGATGACTCCACAAACTGAATGATGGGCCTCTTCCAGTCACTCCCAGAGAAGAGGGAGCTCTTGATTTGCCCTGTCTCCAAGGCAGCACCGCCCGTGCCTTTTATAGCTTCTTTCTCCCCCCCACCAGGGCTCGTGGCCTTCTTGGCTTCCTCTTCTTTTTTGGGGGCACTGGGGCTCTTCACGTCCTCGGCTTTGCCGGCGGTGCCGTTGGTCCTGGCTGCGCTGCCCGTCTCCATGGCCTACGCGGGGTCAGTGGTGCCTCTGCTCCAGCTCCTGTGTCTCTCAGCCCCTCCAAGGCAGGCAGGCTCTGTCTCAGCGAGGAATGGCTCTGGAATGCGCGATGAGGGAACCTTTCAGCCCCGGTGACGCACCAACAGAGCTCCTGAGGAGGAGCAGCAGCGCGCCCGGATCGCGCCCAGGTGGATGCAAGGGGGAAAAGAGAAGGAGGAAAGGAAGGAGCAGACGTGGAGGGATCAGAAGCTCCAGCTGTGCAGTTAATTATACAAGGCAGTCCACACCCAGGAACATTCTTGTCTAACCAGGTTGGGGAGGAAGGGCTGTTTATATACATAGAAATGTCTCCTTGAAAAAAAAAAAAAAAAAAAAGAAAAAAAAAAAAAAAAAAAA
>VXBB01017641.1:172200-249204 GCA_013399915.1 Illadopsis cleaveri | reverse complement strand
AAAGAAACAAACAAACAAAACCCTAACAAGAAAATCAAACATCAAACCTAGACACTTAGAAGAGTCCCTTTTAGGAGAAGAAAAGGTGGGGAGGCTGAGATGAGAAGCTGATAGAAGATGAGTACACTCAGCCTGAGGTGAGCTCCAGTTTTACTGACACCAGCACTGGTTTGAGGGGTGTCCTGCTGGGCCTGGCTGGACCCAGTGCAGCTGCTGAGTGCAATAGATCTTTGCTTGGAGGCACTGGAAGAAGAATGTGATAAGATATGGTGCTATAAACTCTGCCTCTGACCCTTTTTTGCAAAGGTTTCCAAAGCTCTTTACCTGGGCAAAGTGTTTCTGACACGCTGCAGTAGTGCCCTAGCTAAATCTAAGCCTTTGACCTGAGAGATCTCCTGGATTAACCACGCAGCCAAAGTGACCTGCTAGGCAGGATTTTATTTTAGATGCTCAAAGCACAGGCTAACAAGGTCAGGAGGTGTGAGCTTATTGAGGATTAACACTGAATGCAGAGGCAAGTTCTACAGTTAATTTTCTTTGCGAGTTGATGATATTAATAATGCAGGAGCTGTACCCAGAGAGACATAGCATTAGAAAAGCATTATTTGCTCAGAAAAGGGACTCTCTGAGCAGTAAGGACAAACAAAGGGGAAGTGAGCCGCACCTGTGCTGAGCTTCCCCCTGCCTGCTGCTGTACTACCCTAAGGGAGGAGCAGAGCTGAAACTGGAGGAAACCAGCTCCACTGCTGCTATTGAAAATCCTTCTCCATCTGCACAGAAAAGCGTGAACTTTGATGCCTTTAGGCCTTTCTTGGCACTAAGTAGTTCACCTGTCCTGCCATAACAAGGAACATGGCATGTTTGCTCAGATTAGCAGTGCAGTGTCAGGGAAAAGGACAAAAACCCAAACCCCCAGGGCTAGAGGTGAGTGCACACTGCTCTCGGAGGAGATCTTTTTAACATCCCATGGTTTTTTAAAGAAGAAAGGCTTAAGATTCTGGTTTGCATTCTCTCTTTGTACAATGAGAATATAGTTAAAAGGAAAGCCTGCCTGACGGAGGGGTGATGAGCTTGGTCATGCGAGGGGCAGAGGCCTGAGCATTCTGGAGTCCAGGCTTTGCTAAAAGGATATCAGGTAATTTAGCATGATTTGCTGTACCAAGCTGCCTCCAGAAATCCCTGCTGCCCCTTCTGTATCACCAACAGTATGACTCATGAAATGACCCTTTCTTCAATTCTTTTCAACTCCTGTCTTCCTCAAATCTCTTCCTTCATTCCCTTCCCTGTCCCTGTGCTTTTGGGTATGATCCTGCCCCTTAGGCCCTGACTATTTGCTATCTCTTTGGACAGTGGAGCATATTACACTCATGAGCACGGTATCTCACTGCTGTATACAAATTAAACATTTTTGGGTGAGAAAAATAGGTTTGAATCAGATGAAATTCAGTGAATGGCTGGGGTTTTTTTGTAGCCATTTTTTTATTAAAGATGTCATGGCAAAGAAGGGAAAACCTTTTCTGCCAAGGCAACATGAACATGCATTATGAAACTTTTATGCTTAGGAAATCTTCTTTGAATGGGTCAGTTTCTTCAGATGACTCATAAATTAATTCAGCTCTATGCAGTTTTCAGTTTTTATGGGCAGCTGTCCATATTGTACGTATAAAAATCAACTAAGAAGGTGGAAGAAAAGAGAAAATCCTCTGAAATATCTAATTGAGGATTCAAAATTTGAAGATGGAGGAAAAAATCTCCATTCATACAGACTAGGACATTGTTTAATACCTTAATATGGGTCATTATCTGGAAGTACATTAAGTCAGAAAAATGAATGTTAGACACCCACAGAAATCTTCAGGCCCTACCACGTGGCCCATCCATGGCTGTCAGTCTTCACCCACATCCAGATTAGCTCCTGGCAGTACTTTGCATGCTTCAAGACAATAGCAACTGGAAGATGAACAGCCTGCTTGAAAGGATATGTCCCTGTCCTCTTCTTTGGCCTCTATTGTCAGAAGGGTTTGGCAGCTACACTTTCCAGGACAAATCTTAGCAATTGATACTCCCTTGTGCTACAGACTCAACTGCCTTAGTGTTGTCCATGTGTTCTCTATAATTTAAGATGGAACTGCTTGGAAGAAACAAGTACTCCTCCAAAATTTGCAGTGCTCCTCTGCTTGTAGAAAAAACAAGTGTGTTAACAAGTGCAGTTGTTGGGTTTGAGGAGTTCTAGCAAAATAAGTATAAGAATGAATTTCTCTCAACCCATGATCCATATTCAAACCACCCATGGAGATCACTTTTTTGTTCTAGTGAATGGAACTTTTTCCATTTTTGTTGATCTCTCTCAGAGTCTGTGTTTTAGTTACCATGCTTATCCAGTACAAAAGCATTTTCCTTTCAAATATTACAATTCACTTCAGTGAGGCATTCTTTCTGGACTCTTGTGTATGATAGAATCAGTATTTTTGCCTTCTTTTGAGAAAAAGAGCTCAAGTGCTGTAAACAGCCATAAAATTTCTCCTTCTACTAAAAAGCATGAGACAGCTGCTCTGAAAAGTATGAGCAAAATACAATAGTCTACAATAATTCTACACAATCGAGTAGGGAGGGAAAACAATTCCTTCCTTTGCTTGTACTTGGACACACAGTACAACGTTGCAACTTCAACAGCCGTAAACAAATGAATCCTCAACATGACCTGAAAGCTGGTGACAGGGAGAAAGCTTCCAGAAAGAGTGGCTGATCTTTGGTTTCTGTTAAGGGTAAGTGACTTTCTGGCAGAGGGATGGATTCTTCTCTCTAGTCCCAATGGTGGGAGCCCTGGCAGTCTAGGGCCACGATGCTGTGACCTAGGTCTTCAAATAGTTCAGTATAACTTCTCCCCACAAAACGAAAATCAAGAAAAATCAGTACAGGGATGGTTAGGGAGAGTAGGAGATGGATTTCTTAGCAAGTAAACTAAGGATTATCAAAAACATTTCCATGACAGGCTGACCGCAAGCACTTGCACCTTAAATAACTAAAGGGAGTGAACCGAATCTGAGCCTCAGGGCTTTATAGCAAGTGATGGCACATTAGTATGAATCCAAACCTTTTGTTTTCCCTTCATGGTGCACAAGAGTTTCTTCTAAAGATCAGCACCTACAGAATCAGCTTGGGCTGGGAACGACACCCGTGGCAATGAATCTGGGTGTCATTGGTAATTAATGGCAAGCAGCAACATGTGAAAGAAGATAAGAAACTAATGGAAATGTCAATCAAATATTTCAACTCTAGCAAAGGTGGGCTGATGAGAAATATTATTTATTTATTTATTTATTTATTTTTAAATGNATTATTTATTTATTTATTTATTTATTTATTTATTTTTAAATCTGGGTTCAGACTGATTCTTCTTTGTGAAGCTGTAGACTTGCTCTTATGCTGCATAGACAAGGAGAGAGAAGAAGTATTAGTACAAGAAAACCCTAGTGTTGTTGCAGCAAAACAGGTTGTGATTTCTCAGATTTCATGAAACTTATATGGTTTTCCTCATTTTGACACTGTCTCATCTGATTAGAACCTAGCAACATGGTAATGACCTTTACCAGCTGAGACAGGTGTTAAACAAAAATAAAAGTTGAGAATGTCAAGAGAAAGGGTGGATGACAGGTAACAACAGGAGTGATGGGCGAAAAAATGCTTAACAAACTGGCCTCTGGACATAAATTTGCCTTTAAATGATGGCTTAAAAAGAAGTAGAGATGGAAAATCCTACTGATTTTCTCCAAAATAATTCACATGATATAAGCCACAGAAATATAGAAATAAATACCGGCAAATTACTTTATTTCCTAAGAGGTTGCACTTGGAAAAAAGGAAAACATGGGAATAACAAAGAATATGGAACAATTCTGACTTAGTATTGAATCCAGCACAGAAATGTTGGGCTGTTTTATTTTTTTTTTAATTTGAAAAAGTGTGGCCATCTACATCTCTTTGTTTGGCATGGTTACATTTTCTGAGGGATGAGTTCAATGTACAAGAATTTAAATATCTCCTTTTCATGTAATTATCTATTTCTCTAGTCGTTTGGACTTGGCAATGTGAAGCTGTAAGCAACATGTCTAGCACCTCTGTCAGGTGTAGCTCTGCTCCCATATCTTCCTAGAAAATTATATATATCATTCAGGAACATCCTCACCATTTTCAATGCTATCTCTAGCATAAAAGGAAGTATTTGTTATCCACTCCTAACAATGCTGTATTATCAAGTTTTCTATAACAAAGCTTCAGTAGACTGGAGTATTTCGAGATCTTCATGAGGGAGGATTGCTCTTTCTGCCTCTTCACCTGGGAAATGTTCTCTGTTTAACTTGCTAGTTGTCTGCTCTCAAATATCTGCATTCATTGCAGCAATAACAAAGGTTTGCCTTTCTACTCAAGGAATTGAAAGCATCGTAAAACATAAATGTGTAAACTTCATTAGCCTGTTTTAAGGGACCAATTTATTATCTCTGTCAGAGAAAAGTGAAGTAGAGTCATGACATTTTGGGAGGCACATTTTCTTCCTCAGGAGGCAATAGGCATCCTACGCTTCCCGACAAGTTACTAATGCCTAGCACTGGAATTAGCTAACAGTAAGGTAACTGTGTTCTTTGACAACTGAAATATCAGGTTAACTTACATTTTAAAATACCAAGGATATTTTGAGCTAATTTTCCATTCAATAACATCCTTTACAGATAAAATGTTCACAGCAATCTCTTTCCGTCAGATAAAACAGGTTCCAAAATGAATGTATGCCTGTTAACTCTGCGCAGGTACCAGAAGTACAGCTCACCATTTATTTTGTATGTGCAAAAAGTTGATGAAAATGATGCTGCTTTTACTAGGAAAGCTTCAAAAGAGTGAGTCTTAAATGTATCAAAACAAATCTGAGATGAAATTACTTTGCCTGATTCTTCACTGCCTTGCACAGGTGCAACGTCATTGACATCTGTGCTATTGCAGGGAAAAACAGGTGCTGTAAGGCAAGGGGAAGGCACAACCTGATCTAGAGCTGATGTCCCCTGCCACAAGTCACATTTTCTGAGCAAGATGCAATAGAGAGAGTAAACATTGCCTAAAACTATCTCACCACAATTTCCTTCACTTTCTCTCCTTCAGCCACATGAAATTAATGATTTTTTTTCATCTTTCATCCAGAGGTCATGTACCAGTACCTGAATTAGTAGGGCGGTGGGATTTGTTTATATTGCAGCTGGTGCTCCAGTGAATTTGCCTGCAGTTAACTTGATGGCCAGCTTTGCTCTGAACTGTACATCGTCGATAACAGCAAGTGACAATCTTGCCATTGCAACAACTTGATAAATTGACCAGGCTTCAAAATAAGTCAGTTCCACCTGCTAGAAATTGTGACAGGCTTTCTGGTCTAAATCCCCAGGGTCAAACATTTCTGACAGAGATCTCAAAGCACATGAGCCACCAGGCACACTAGACAGGTCAGGCTTTTGATGGAGAAGACATTTAAAGGAAGGTGTGCAGGGGTGCCTTTCCACTCTTCAGGGCAGTATTTGACCTGTTCTTTTGTGCTGCTTTTAGAAAAAAATCAATTCTCAGCATGCCCAAGATTTCTGTGTTAAATAACTCACTGCACCTCACTGCCACATGCAATGCTTACATCAGGGACACTTATCAGGAAATGTAGGTTTCTTGAGGAGTTATAGGGTGGTTTCGTTTGAGTTTGGATTAAGGTGTTGTGAAGCAAGAAAGAATGGAATGGGCTGTTTCTGTGTGCAATTTTCTGTGTTTGGTATGTGGTGGGGAGATGCCTCTCTATAGACATGCCCTGGTGGGCTTAGAGTATATGGGATGACCTTGTTCTCTCTTGCTCTGCCAGAGAGGACTGATTAGCACAGACATCATCATCATCAGACATATTGTTGTAGGTACTTTTGTTGGCTTTGGGACTTTTTCTGCTGTTTCTGTTAAGAAAGGAAATCAGAATTTCTCTTTAAAACACCTTTTTTAAATTATTATTTTAGGGGATCAGTTATAATTACGCAAATGAATATTCAGATATCTTTATGAACTATGTCTGTTCTTATTTCACTCTAACCGTATCAAGTAAATGATTGCAGTTCTCACCAAAAAACACAACTCCACTGGTAAGATTTCTAAGAGTCCTCCAGGCTTTATTCTGATTTTACAGTCATTTTGTGAGGTTCGATATTTAGAAAGTGACAGCAATTTCTGTTCCATTTTATGCCAGGGAAAAGAGTGCAATTTCATTTGTACATCTGAAAGATTGCTCTGTGACTCCAATCCAGTCATACTCAGCTTCCTTTAGAGGATATTGAGACAAATAGATACTTCCAGATCGTGAGTCAGGTGCCTACTGCACAATGTCTGAATCCAAATCGGCACCTCAGGCTTATGCTGCCACAGCTGTGAAGATCTGGGCTGGAGAGAATAGAAATCCCAGGCAGATTTAGCTATGCTAACATTCATCCTACTGTTGATCTAGTTATCTCAGCAAACCCTGGTTTTTCTCCTAGCACAATAGGCAGCTGTGCTGTTACAAAGGTATGTGCCCTTTTTCAGGAACCCTTTTCCTCATACTAAAAGTAATGCACTCTTGGGGCTGGCTTTGAAAGAGCAATACAGCTTACTAAAAGGACATCAGAAACCTGTAAGTAAGGGAAACCTTGATTCCTCCAGGCAGTGATATTTTTTATGGCTTTTTTCTCTTTCTACTCTTTTTGGCTTTTGTTTCTGATATGAAGAGAACTGGGTTAATATGGGGAGAAATGGATTAGAAGCATCTAGGGAAAGTAGTATTTAGCTTTTACCACGCCAATTTTTATCTGCTCTTGTTGAACATTTGCATGAGAAATATAATATTTACATGCAGTACAACTGACAATTTCTTTCCATTCGCAAAGGAAAGTATATTGATAATTTTTTTCATTAAAAATGCATCAGATATTTATGAGAAACATAAGAATTGGATAAGCATCTATGCAAGCTTACAAATAATTTATGTGAATGCTTATAATTGGTAAGATTTTAAAATCTCAATAGAAATATTAACATAATATTCTCCACTTTGATCAGCTCTCAAAAAAAGATAACTTCAAATACCTGAGATACATTTCTAGCAGAAGCTTAATGAACAATATCTCAAAATACTGAATTATCAGGGAACAGAAAAACATTCAAATTATTTCTTTAGTGCTGGAGATGACCAATACACATTGTTCAAAACAATTTATAATTTTTAACAAAATCATAAGCTGAAATTTTTCATTAGAACTCATCTTCAAAATACATTCAAACATTGAAACACAGAATGGGAAAGGACCTCAAGAGACCAAAATGCCTCTTTGCTTTATTTCATGGTAAATATACTATGAACACACCTACTGGATATTTGTACAATCTATTCTTACAAAACTCTGGGGAAATATATCTTGAAGGAATCCCTACAGAATCTATTCCCATGCCTCACCCTGGTTTGGATTTTTCTTAATATTTAACAGGGAGAATTAGAATTTTTAAACCAAATAACATTCCGACAAATTCCTCTTTTGTTTTCTATCCTTACTGTCTCTAGAAGAGTTATTGATTTGCCTTTTTATAGCAACCAGTTGTGAAATGGAAGGCTGTTACCATGTCTCCCATTAGCCTTTTTTTTCTTAGCTTGAATTGTGTCCTTTCCCTGTGGGTTACATCTGTTCATCTTCTTATCATTCTTGTTGCTTTTCTCTTTATAGGTTTCCTTTTGTCTTTTTCAATACAAGCTATCCAAACCCAGAGGTGATCACTTGTGCCTTGGTACCAGCATGTGCTGAACTGGAACTATGACTATGGTTTCTTATCCTCAGTGCTCCTGTTCAACATGGTCTGGTGTAAGATCTTCTCTTTCTGACACAGCATCCTCCTAATTTAAGCACATGCAGTTTGTGGTGTGCTGCATTCACTGGTTCTCCTCCATGCTATCAGGTTAGTCATTTGTCCACTTGGTTTTCTTTGGGCTTGTGCCTATTGAACTTCATCTTATGGATTTCCAGAGTGGCTTTCCACTTTTTCCCACTTTTTCAATATGCTTTATTTTCAATTCTGTCTTCCAAAGAGCTTGCAATCTTGTCCAGCTTGCTTTTTACACTCAAAAAACCCTAAAAAAACCAAAAAATTCCAACCCCAAACTAAAACAAAACAGCTTTGCTCTGGTCAATTAAAATCATGAATAAAACCAAAGCCAGGCCAAATGCATGTGGTATAACACTTAAGAATCCTCTCTGTCTTGACCAGGAGTCAACTATTCTAACTGTAGTTTGCATCCATTTAAGAACACATTTCCCTGGTTTTCTTATGAGGCTCTTTTCTAATACTGAGGAAATGAGAATGACCTAAGATTTTTGTCTGATAGGAGGGTCATGACTGTAGACTCACTTGAGAGTTGGTGGCTTGACTTTAGATATTTGCTCTTATGATACACTTGCTTTCATTTATCAGTGCAAGGATAACAGAACTTGCTTGTGTTTTTACAGCAGGTTTGGATCTGCTGTTAAAACTAGTGAGTTTTTTTTTCAGTGATGCTTAGGTTCAGCTTGTCTTTGTGGCTCTGATTTGTTTTTATTCTATTTGATGGATTCTACAAACCCTAGAGTATTATCTATTAAAAAAAAAAAAAATACAAGCAGGTATACACTTAGCAAAAAAATCCAAACAAGCAAACAAGACAATCCCCCAAAAATTTTAATTTGAGGAAAAGAGACCTAAGATAGTTTTAAAACACATTAGGGATATTAGTTGTTTACTATTAGAACATCTTACATCTACTGATGCTCCTAGCTCCTTTGACATGTAACACAAGGGCCCAACACCTTTGTCAGGCCTCACTGTGTCTCAGAAATAAAGCTTTCATGTATTGAAAACATGTATCATTTATTTCTGTTATTGTAATAGTCTTCCATTGTCTCAGAAAAACAAACTGGCAATTGAAAAGAAAAAAATCATCAGCATGGACTTCAAATCACTATTCTCTCCTAAATGTCCTTTTAAAAAATATTATTTTATTTTCTGAGGCTGGGCCATAAGTAGTTTTATCTAGGGCTGGGACATTTTATGCAGGCAAGTTCAGCCCAGCTGTGAGAGAACATTTAGCAATGGATTTGCATAAATGAGCTTGCCTCCAGGCCCACTCTCTATCTCCACAGTCATTCTTCCTGCTTCTACTCATTATCTCCAATTTTCAGCAAGTCTTCGAAATTCTGCCAGGCACGGTCTGAAAGTCTTGTGGGACTGAAGGTTTCCTTGAGAAGTAAGAAATGTGGGAAGACGAAACCAAAGTTTTCTGGTATGCTGGAAAGCTGGGGCAGAACATGCAAAATCTGAGAGATGATGGAATTGAATTCCTGCAGGGCACGTGGAGACAGGGAGTGGGTGAGACCAACTCTTCTCTGCTGGGACTGTTCAAAAGCACCTCTCCTTCCCGTGCCCTTACAGCACTCCCTGAGCCATCTCTGTTAGCGTGGGCATGCCTGCTCTGAACGAAGCCAGAACTGTACAGAAATGTCATCTCCAATGGCAGTATGAGTGTCCTAGCACAATTACAGAGTCTGGCTCCAGGGGAGGGCTTGTTGGGTGCTCACTTGGATATCACAGCCCTACACTATCTTGTACAGCAAGGGCGTGCTGCCAGGAGGGCTGCGTGCTGCAAGACAGAAAGTGCTGTGGGAGCCTCTGGGAGAGGAGCAAGGGAATATGTTGAGAGGAGAGCATGTAAGGCACAGAAAAGAAAGGCACGCAGAGTGTAGGTGTATGCTGAAGATTCATTCTCACCATCTTTTCCTGCAGGCTTTTATTAATTCTTTTAAATTCCACTGAAATTTAATACCCATGTGGGGAACATTCATGCTTTTGCACTGACTAGTTGTGTTGCAAAAGGATGAGAAGTTGTTAATTTTATTTCTTCATATAGATTTATTTTAAAAGCATTTGCCTGCTCTACTTTAAATATAAAGGTCTATTAGGATCACACTGCCTGATGTCTGTTACAAACATAACTGTCTATTAGCATTGCATTACATGATGTATATATGTGGATGCATTTATAAAAGTGTATGCTTGTGTATGTGTATCCATACACATCTACATGCCTCCCTCTCAACAGTCTCACAATACACACTGCATCATTATAAAAAGATTTTATACTTTTTTAGATAAAAGTTGTCATGTAAATCTAGGATTTTATTATTCCTCTTTAGAGCAAACAATGTGAAATAGATGTTTACATTTCAGAGATATGCCTTGAAATCTGCAAAACTGAAGGGGAAAGAAATTTCTCCTCCCAATTCCATCCTGCTTTAAAAGGTGTTACATACACTCTTAAAACTCTTTCTAAGGTGTCATGTGATAGGAGTGCATACAAACACACATCTGCAAAGTCAATAGGCCCCATATCAAACAAGCCATGCTGTCCATAGCTAGTATGAACAAAATATTTTAAAAAATATGGATCAGAAGAAACTTGTATTAAGATTTATTTTATAATCTCTAATTGTTGTGAAATCTACTTGTTTATATTCTCCAGCACAGTGGGATATCATTTGTTGTGATCCAGTGGTACAGACTAGACCCTAATATGTTGGAAAAAAAATGTGGTTTATAGAACTAAGTAAATTGGAGATTTCTGCAGCAGCTGGAAACTAATACCTGAAGCCATCTAAACTGCACGATTCTCTGTTGCTTGTAGGACTGATTCCTCTCCTCACAGTGGAAATATGAACACTCAATATGCATTACACATCAAGTAATTTTCCTGTTCTCTAACTGTTGCATCACATTTTTAATTTTCCTCTCTTTGTAATTTAGTCTAAATAAGGGCTCTGGTATTAGATTAATTTTTTTGAGGGAAGAATAAGCCCTACAAAATCAGAGACATGCACTGCCCACTGTCTAATCAATTTCATAACTTTTTTTTGTCAGCTTATCCCTGTGAATAAAATTATAATTTTCAGATGAGAGATATATTAGACTCTAGGTTGTTAAGCCTGCTAAATCTTGTCTCATAGCAGGACTGAATGGGATTTTCATACGTGCATTTGGCTCTTTGACTTGTACTAATGCACAGTGTTTTTGGTATTTTTCCTCTAAGTATTTTCCTGGGACGTCCTTAAGAATGATGCAAAGAAAGAAGTTTTATATAATAATCTTTTTCTGCTGTAAGGCAAGACTACCTACAGCTGGACACAGCAGTGAGAACAAGCATTTATACCATACTGAGAACATAAACTTTTCCCTATGGGATAGTTCTTTCCAAGGCTCCTGTGATGAGGAGACCTTGTGAGGTCCAGGAGAGCAAGCACAGAAAACATTAATGTGTGTGAAATTGCCAAGTAAAGCAAAGACATCAATCACTGCTCTATTTCTCATAAGGCTTCTCAGATGTGGTAACATCCCTTGATGTTTATTTGAATCCAAGCCATCATTGCTGATACAGAGCTACATGAATTACTATCAACAATATTTTATTTTCTGTAAAATGTAATAGCACAGAATTCAATTAGCTCATTGTCTCATACGGACTGTTGTTATTCTTCCTTAATTTTTGCAAGTTCACGCCTGAGACCTAGTCTAGGGCATGGGGAAATCTGGTCTCAGGGTGAGGTCTACTCACTTTACAGAGAGATGATGATGAGCATTTTCTGGTAAGTAGGGTAGAGAAAAGCAGCTGAATGGCAAGAGCTTTGTTCACAATATCATTAGAGTTGTAATTGTTCTGTAATTGATGATCTTTGTCCTTGCAAAACTGAATGCAGAGAAAAAGAGCATTATGGGAACACAATGAATGGGCTCCATAAACACAGAGGAACTACATAAGTGGAAAAGCTTATAAAATGCCCCTGTAACTGTACAGGTTATGCCCAGTCATTATTGAGCTTCAAAGAGGAGATGGACTCATCTGGACAGTATCACAGAGATTTTTTTCAAGCAATTATTTACATTCCCTTTTAAATGAGAATGGATTATCCTCTTCTTTTTCTCTATAGCTAAATGTTATAGCTAAATGTTTTTGTTCTCAGTCCTTAGATATCTGAATTTTTCATAACCCTCCAGGGATCTTACTCTCACTGCAGCTCAGTACTAGGACCTGTTACTATCTCCAATACTTTCTCCCTTTAAAAGCACAGTTAAAAAATCCCAGGCAATGTCCTCAATGCCCTCAGCAGCTCAGTGACTGAGTCAGGCAGATGATTCCTTACACTTATACATGCATGTGACATTTCCCCACACAACATATTTGTGTCATGGACTAGACCCACAGTTTTTGGTTTTGTTTTTTTGGTTTTGTTTTTTGGTTTTGTTTCAGCAGTGACACATTTTTGCCTTCAGGGTTTTACCACAGCTGCTGGGTGATGAGGAAAATAAATCCACCTGGCTAAGCTATTCACCAGATTTTTTTTCTGCCTCTCTTTAATGCGGGGCAGCTGTGCTGCCTTATTCTCTGCAGCTGACTGTCCTTCTCTGCCCACCTTATAAAGCATGGAAAAATCACCCTTCCCCTATCCAGCTGCCTGACTGAGGAAATGCTTTAAAGGGCAAAATTGCAGCTCCTTCAAACAGTGATTCACAGAAGAACTTGAGCTTTGATTTATAATTAGAGCTCTGAAAACCTTTCATTGCAAAGCTGGGAAGAGCTAGGGAAAAAGCTGTCCTCACCTGTTTTCTACCTCACTTCATTATAAATCTGGTTCATGTCTGTCCTCTACCTCTGTGTTTGCCAAGGTTTTGATGGTGCTGGTGTGAAACAGTTTCAAAGGGAAATTTTAAGGCAAAAGGAAACAGGAAATATCCTCTTTCCCCATAATTTCAGGACAGGGATTTTTGCTTCCTTTGAAATTATTAGGATGTTGACTTTCTGTATGACTTTGAAATAGTTTGTTTTCACTTTTGTCTTCTCCCCTCCTTTTCTCATTCCCTCTCCTGCAATAATAACAATTGTTATTTCTCCATTTCAGAACCCTGGTGACTTTGGGAGTTTCGTGTGGACATAGGCTGAATGACAGTCTGTTCATAAGACAATCATCTGGGCTTTTGCTCATGAGATGCTCTTTTGCAGAACATGATACCTGTACCCAGGGCAAGAAAGAAGAAATGTCACTGTTGGAAAACACTTGAGTTCCCCCTTTGCTTCACTCCCTTGGAAGACAGAGACCACCTCAAAGTAAAAGCCCACCAATTGAGGATACAATTTTTTTTTTGAATAAAAGAATGAGCATGAGCCTTAAAGGTATCTTTGTACATCCCTTCCCTATGAATCTTTGTACATCTTGATATTTGTTTTCTGTTTTTCTCTTCATAGTCTCTGACACCTCATTTCTCCCTCTTTCCCTTTTCTCTTGCTCTCTTCTTGTGGTACCCCTA
Source organism: Illadopsis cleaveri (assembly GCA_013399915.1). Lineage (NCBI taxonomy): Eukaryota > Metazoa > Chordata > Aves > Passeriformes > Timaliidae > Illadopsis > Illadopsis cleaveri. The sequence continues at coordinate 235,788 of VXBB01017641.1, read as the reverse complement.
CCTCAAAATAGGACTTAGGCTCCTCCATATGGCTTTTTGTCTCTGAAAAAAAGAATCTCTTCGCAAATCTCATGTAAAAAATGGTTGCAGAAACATATAATCTCTGAACATCCAGAGGCAGAAGCTGTGAGAACCATGGATTTGAAAGGAAATGAATGTATTAGTTCTGTTTCAGTTTGAATCAGTGATGCTGTCTATGCCTACATGTCTATGCATAGATTGAAAGCTCTGAAGCTTGCTTTCAACCTCTGAACTCCCTGAATTTGTACCTGTAGCCTACACTGTATGTATGCCACGCACTTTGTCAAGCCTCTCCATGAGAGCTGATTTTCTAGTGCTAGCACTGATCCTGTACCATGGTGTCATGTACAATTCTGTGCTCAGCTCAGCTACTCCTTTTGAGAAGGAATCTGCACAGCCAGTATAACTCTGTCAAGTTTTCCTTACTGCTTCTAGCAATTAGTTCTGAAGTTTTGGAGGCTAATATTTGTGATTAATACACACAGATAAAATGTATAATTTCTTCTGCAAGCAGTTGAATTTCCTTTTTTTTTTCCTTTTTTCTTTAGTTATATCATGTGGCTGGATGTCATGGGTAATATTCAGGTGTGATAAGATATTGCTTTGGTTTATTACTTTGAGAAGCATAAGAGGGCAGAAGTTTCTCATTTTCTCAGTCATGTTCTATGGATAGTTATACTGGAATAATAAGAATGAGTGATGTGATTTTGATCATTTATCCAAGACCTCATGGCACATGGAAACAAAAATTTGCAAGTAGGTACTGTATTTGAGTCAGTTTTAGTATGCAGGTGACAGGAAAACATTTTTCAATAGTTTAAATTAGAGATGGAATAAAAATTAGCCAGAAAACCTAGGGTGCATATAAAACTGGACAACAAAAACAAGAAAAGAATGAGAAGGAAAATGATTTTCTGTAAAGTTATCAAGCATAGGGGACACCTGCCTGTGGTCTACAGCTCAAGACACCATTACTGATGTGTAAAGTTATGTTAAGATTCTGGACATCGGTGGTCAAATATTTCAAACCTGAAATTCAAGTTTTATGGGACAATGTTGCCTGCCAATACAGGGATTACTTCTTTTAAGAACAAGAAAATGGATTAAGCTGACAGTAGAGCAAACTTCTTGTGACTTCTAAGGTCCAGCAGTGAGGACAGAAGGATCCAGTGATTTTCAAAGTACAGTGCATGGCATATAGCAAGGTCTGAGAACTGTGATGGAGAGGAGGAGGAAGAAGAAGAGGAAGAAGAAGAAGAAGACAACGACGACGACTTCTCTGTATCTCTACCACCATGCAGATAAGGGTACTGGACGTGGCAGTGTTTGTTAGCCTTCCCTCAAAACCAGGGATGCAGGTTTTCAAGGGGTAAGTTGAGGATTCATAGGTTTGCTCTCTAGACGGACACACAGAGTGTGTCTTGACCAATCACATGACAGGCATATCAGGTTTATTAACTTGCTTCCAAACGTGATCACTAATGGACAAACGAGAAGAAAGTGATAAAGTAGACTTGATTAGCTGGGCATAAAATATATGCAAATAGACCATTAAAATATTAGTCTGGATAAATGTGTGTGACATTTTTATACCATATCCACTCTACATACAATGCAAATATCAACTTCCATGCCCTACAAAAATAACATCAAATTCACTGTTTGCCACATGGAACACTTCATAAATGCCCGTAAGAATTTTGGTTTATGATTTGTCTTCCCAGAAGCTGGAAAATGAAGCCATGTCCAGTAGCTGGAATAAAAAAGGTGTTCTCTATGAAAGCATCTATCTCTTCTGTTGTTCTACCAGAGTCTCATGAATAGATTTTGAAGGTTGAAACTTAACTGCCCTATTCTTCAAAGAAGATCTAAATGGGAAAGTTGTTTTGATAGTTTAGAAAGAAAGAAAAAGAAAGAGATCGGACTTTTCTGGAAGGCTGGAGCAGATTATCAGCAGCTTAATGGCCTCATCAATCATCATCATCATCACCATCATCATCTCATCATCTTCACAAAAAACCTGCATCATCTGTTCACTCTACCTTTCTGCTGAATTACTGGAACAATTCACTATATATTGACTATTATTTTTTCAACTTCTGATTTAACTGTCCTCATAATCTGCTGTAACCCAAATATTCTGAATACTGATACCCCACGTCTTTTATAATATATAACCCTTTAGCATCCAGAAGTAAACAGTAAACTCCCTGTGTACTGTTTACCCTGACAACATCAAGAGATGGATGTGGAGTTAGGTTTCACAGAGGCTTCAACTTGAGTGCCAAGCATAATGAAATACCTAAACCCCCTCCAATAAAACTGAACCAGTAAAAATTTAATGTTATATTTTCAAATAAATCTGAGCAGCAGGCAGGTTTAGGGGAAACCGGTGGATAAGAAGAGGCTTTAATGAAGGTAAAAATGAATTCCTGATAACATTGCTCCCCTTTCCCTCTTTGGAACAGACAGCATCACCATCACTGTCAACTGTCACAGAAAAGACCATCCTACAAGCTGTAACATCTCCCATGTGCACATCACTAATTATCTGCAGCAGGGAAGCATGTTCAGATTTTAACTACACAAAATAACAACCCAAGTGTATGGATTATGACACGAGACAAATTTTAATGTCTTGGAGTCATAAAGTGTTGGTAGCCGTGGCATTCCCCAGCCTACACAGAGAACAAGGTGAATGTTTTGGAGAGTTAATGCTTATGGTTTCCAGGTTTCCCAGGGGCTTTGCAAAGGGAGAGTGACATTTACTGCAGTTCCTAGAACTAACCACAAAATCTGGGCATCACCAATGTTCCACTTAAGGGTATAAACAGTGCACAGCTTTTCTGCATGTGAGTGGATTCCTAATGAAGTGTGCTCCATGGGTCATAGATATAATTAAACCCCATTTGCAGATGAAGGAAGAGAAGCATTAAAGGATGAAATGACTTGTCCAAACTCAAAGTGATACATAAGAAAATCTGGCAGATATGCCAAAAATCCCCCTACACTCATTTAACTTTTCTTCGGGAATTGTAAAATCAGAGTGGCTGAACTTGGAAGGGATCTTTGGGGTTCATCTGGGCTAGTCCCTCCTACTCAAGCAGGACCACCCACAGCAGGCTCCTTAGGAGCTTGCCCAGATGGCTTTTCAGTATCTCCAGGGTGGAGACTACAATCTCTCTGAGAAACCCATGGCAATGCTCAGTTCTTCCTACAGTACAAAAGGTCTTCCTTAGGTTCAGATGGATCTTCCTTCTGTCCTACCTATTCTTCTCCATTCACCAGTTGTCAGGACAAGTGCCAGATGGATTGATAACCACTGTGGCTCTTTGGTACCTTCACAAAATAGAAATAAATTTAAGTTGTCCGTTTACCCCATGGGAGTAAGATGATGTGATAGTTCTCCACCTTGGTAAGGCTAGTGAAGACATATAAAAGGCGATTTTATCATCATAAATTATAAAATCTTGATCTACTTCTCACTCTACTGTCTGTGCTGTTAATCAAAGCCTGGTCAGTATAAAGAAAAATCTTCCACACTGTATACATCTGAATTAAGTGATCAGGTCTCTGGGCACCTTTTCCTTCTCATCTGTAACAGCANAAGGCTTTTGTTACACCTGGGAGGGGTATGTTTAATCTTCACTTTTCCAGGGCAAGGCAGTTGGAAATTCCTTTAATGGCACGAGGGACTCCACACTCATCCATATAATTTCATTTTCTTGTTTGATCATTAGTTTGGAATCACATTGCTTTTTCTTGATTCATCACTGCAAATATTTTAAACCTATTAACATCCTTCACAGCTCTTATTGCCTCTCACCTTGACTGGTTTCTTTTTTGTTGATGCTTTTGTCTTGGTTCATACCAGGAATGCAACACGCTGCTGTGAGAATCATCTTAATTGTTCCTTAACACTTCTGTATGAATTTCTTCATGTTGTTCAGTGACACAAGTTCCTGTTATATCTGAGATACCAAGAGAGAGGGATAAGGGGAGAAGACATCTGGTGGAATTTTTAGAGTTGCAAAACACTCAGACTCTGCCTTCTGACTCTCCAGAGTACAGTCCTGCTAAACTGCCAGCTCTCACCCACTCCTCTTCTTGCTCGACCTCTACTATTTACTCATTGCTTCACACCTTATTTCATGAACTTGTCCCCTGTTTTCTGGTATACATAATGAAAATGATTACCCCTGAAATCAATTTTTTTTAAAAATACGACTTTTATGATATATTCTGTCATCTCTTTGCTTGTTTCTCCCCTTTACTTCCCCCACCATTTTCGTCAGTGATGACTCAGTTGGTGAGAGCACCCTGAAATGATGCACAAAGCGGCTTTCAAGAACTCAGCCTGGTGAAAGCATTCTGTAAATATCTGGATTTGGCTTTAGACATACTTGATCCCAGCAAGAGCCAGTGGGAGGAGAGAGAAAAATGAAGCAAGTCTCTTTGCTGTTACTGAACTGAGAAAGCCATAGAAAGCCTCTTTGTTCAAGTGGTGGGAAAATTCCTACACAGCAGGGAAAACATGGGAATATCATGCCATGCTCTATAGCCACCATGCTGGCATGGTGATTTTAGTGTTTAGAGGGGAGTGAGAAAACATTCTAAAATCTTTTCTGGGGACTGAGAGAGGAATGTGGAGGTAGTTTGACTCTAATTTTCTAATGTCTTGTTGCATGAGCTGTATCTGTGGACTTGAAAGAAATTCTTTGTTGGAGACAAAGTGGAATAGCATTGTCTGGAGATTTGTTTTTACCAGTGATCTCCCCTCTGGAGACAGTGTCAAAAGAAGTTGGTGATTAGGACTTATTTTTGTGAAAAGCCAAATAGACAAAGTAATCACTTGCCAACAGGACAAGGAAGGATGAGACAGTGAGGTACAATATATTTTCTGTTTCCTCATTGGGTCAATCAAAATTTGATACCTTGGTTTCCTCCTTTTATTAAAATTACAATAGTGAGCTTGCCTTTACACTTTAAAGAACAAGATCTACAGATTAAAAGAGCTATTATTTTTGTTAGGCATTCATAAGGTAGGATTCTTCTTCAAATATATTTTCATGCACATTTCTTTTATTAGTTCTCTTTTTTCATATTTTTTTCTTAAGTTTCTTTTCCTCTTATCCCTTTTGTTCCTCGTAAGGTCTTAGATGGCAGCATTTTTCATTACATTCCCTGCTTTTTTAATCTCTTTGTCTCCATTTATGTAAATTTGGCATGTGAACATGGAGTTATGAAAATCCTTGGAGCCTGCTTTAAAGTCTCATGAAGGTCTAATTAAATATTGTATGCTGGGAAAGATATATTTTCCAATGTGTGCGAAAAAATTAAATTGATTGACATAAGCAGTAGGTCTCAAATCTAATATTTCCTGACATAATATATTTCTGGTTAACTGAAATTTCAAAGAGGCTTCCTTTCTGTTGCACGTGGCATGTGACCCCATAACCTCCCCATTTTGTGATTGTTTTGTTCATTACTGATGTGAAGACCAAAACTAAACATAAACCATTTTACTTCTCTCCTTGCCCCAGGCTGTTTAGTGATTGTTGTTATTATTATCATTATCACTGCTATTGTCATTTTCTTGCATGTTAAGGCACTGCTTTTTCTACTGCTGTGTAAAGACAATGAGCAGTGAATGCAGAGAGGGCCTCTAAGTGAGATCATCCCTTTATCATAACAAAAGTAAATCTCCTAAATCTAACTGAAAATCCAGCATCAGCTGAGATCATCCATCAAACATGACAGCAATGGAGGAAAAAAAAAAAGAATTCTGTACCTACTTGCTTAATTCAAATAATCTGATGTAAAGATGTTGTTCATCCTTTCGTTACCATCCCAGATAAATTGGGATTTTGCTGGAACTCAGAGTCTACATTTTTAGTGTTGAATATAATCTCTAGGGAGCATTTTCTGGCCTGAAGTGCAATGACAAAAACTGCCTGCATCCATATTTCATATCACCTGGTTCTGGGTGAAATTACGTTTTGGCACTGGATGGATCAAAACCAACCTGAAGAGTGTTGGGAGATTTTTTTATGGAGATGGGAACCAAAACTGCTTAGAGTAAATACAGGAGAAAGTCCCTGGCATGCTCTGCCACCTGAGCTGTGTGCTCCCTCTTCGTTTTTTGTCCCCCAGCCCCACGCCTCTCTGTCACTCTGAAGAGTTCTCATGAGCCAAACCCACCTCATGGCACCACTTACAGAGAAAGATTTCATGGCAATGGGATGGCTACATATTTTCCCTAGCCCTCTTAACTTTGAGGATTTAGAGTCTCAGTGGGAGGTTTTGTCAGTGATTGTATGCATGCTGACTCCAAAAAACATCTGAGGGCATCTACTCATAGGATGCTCTGCCTCAGACCTCTCTGATAAGTGCAGTAGCTGGTTGTTTGGACAGGCAAATGGATCTGGATGGAGGAAAAAACAGTGCTGTAGCCTGAAGAAATTACTCTGAAGGAAATGTATCCTCTCCTGGCCCAATTAAACTCCTTATCACCTTTTTAATGTCAAATGGGGAGAGTGAAAGAAAGTTTAGATATGTTTAGGCATTTGTCTTGTTTCAAATCTCCCACTGAAGGTGTGAGAATGGTGCTATGGAGGAAAACCTTGTGATGCTGTTTTGGGTTTTGCCTTTTTTTCTATGTTGTCTGCATTCTTCGCACATACATTTGTAGCTTTGTAGCCTATTGTATTAGCAGCTAGTTTTCCCAGTAGTTTTCTGTGGCCTTTCCCTAGGTAGAAAGACAAAACAAATTCCAGAGCTCCAACCCCTGGGGGTACAAGGCCCCTGTGCTATCTTAATTCTTCCTGGTTACCAAGGTTGAGAACAACACTTCCAGATGCATTTCATGGACAAAGCACAGCTCGTGCTGAGGGGCAGGGTACTTTAGGGAAGGGGCTTGACCTGGGGGGGAATTACATCCTCACCTGTCTTCCTAATTGCTGCTTTTTATGCATTATGTTAGTTTCCTAAAACATATAAAAATGTATTTACCCCGGGAAGGTGAGGTTGTGTAGATGTCTGTCCATGACTACCCCTGAAGGCTTTCAAATAAAGATCCTTTCTTGTATTACCTGCTTACTAAAATTATCTTGAGTTTAATTTCCAGGTTGGGAAAAAGGCAGCACTTGCAGGCTGTTCATGAGCCATGATGAGGAGAGTTCTCCTCCCATCTCTGGACAGGTGTCTTTGTGTTGTGTGTTGTGGGAATGTGCTGCCATGTAGTCTACAGAATAAGCATTCTACAATTTTTATCATTTGATAAAAGCTCTTGGCACTTTATGAGCAACTAAAGCTATTTTAGCTAAACTGCTGAACTTGGGATCTAAATAAGTAATTACATTTTTGTATAGAACTAATTTTCATACTCTTGCCAGCTTTCTCCCTTCCACCCCTAATCTGCAAGGCATCTTCAGGCAACATTGTGTTTCACACTGGAGAGGCCTGCATATCAGTATTGGCTGAAAAAATTATGACATGAAGTTTATGATCCTTCAGATCAAATCTCTTGGCAAACATTACACAAATCCTGCTCATCAATAATAAAATGACTTGGATTTAGAGGTCTGTAAGATGAAGATAATATATAGGAGAGGGAAGGAGAGAATTCATAGAAATTATGAGGCTAAGTTCTACTTGCAAAGGCTGCACAGACAAAGATGAATTAACATGTAAAGGATTTTTAGAAGAGTAGCTCTGCTATTCTAATGTTCCAAATCAGTCAGTCTTTGCACTCATAGTGTTAGAGTTTATGAACAAACAGAAAAGACCAATCTGTAGCAGCTAGAATGATGTGGGGTTTTTTCCTTTGGATTTCAGGAACAGAAGGGGCTCTTGGGGAAATCCTTACATTAGGATTTTTGCCAGAGAAAAGTCACAGTTGCTTTGTGAATCAGTATCTGAGGTCAGTGTTGTATGAACTTTAGAGCAGATTTACAGGGCACAATTCATTTTTCTGGAAGCAAGGCATTTTTAGTTTGTGATGGCAGAAGAGAACTCAGAACTCTCATTGAAGCTGCACAGAAGCCCATTAGAAATCTCATATAACATTTTTACAGTGGGACAGAGTACATATCTGTGCAGAATCATACTGGACAGAGGTAAAAACCTGAGAACCCTCCCCTTCCACGGCAGGTTAACAGCACTTGTTCTATCATGATGTTAAAATCTGGTCAGAGTTTGGGTTTAGATGTCTGAACCTGCTTCAGATCTGTAAAACATAAAATATGTTTAAAATCTTGTCAGTATGTCCTTCCAGGTATGAGAGTGCCAGCCTTTTGCTTCTTTGCATCTGACAGAAAGTTTTTCAATGGGGGATTTCAGTTCTTTGCCTACAGGTCCCACTGGGACCTAGAAACATTTTGGTCATAATGCATGTGACGGATAGTTTGAAAACCTTGTGGAATGTAGTAATGCCAAAGGATTCAGTTTCATGGATGTCACATTTAATCTGTCAACTCGGCTTTCCTTTGCTCATAATAAATTTCAACAATTGTGTATTCAGAACGTGAAAGGTAAAACTCTCAGCTGAGGGTGATTTCCTTCTTTTCCAAGCAATAGCAGATCTATTAATATCAGCAGGAGGCATCATCTTGAATTAACTCAGAATGTTACTACATTTTGTTTATTCTTCTCATATTTATTAACATGGAAACCTCAAGGTAAAGCCAAATTTCCATTGTACTGGGAGGAGAACCCATGGTATATAAGCACAATCACATAAAGAAATAGAAAAATACTGGTTTCACTTTTCAGAGAGTGATCAGAAGCACATCAAAAAAGAACCCCAAAAAAGCACCCAAAAACCAAAAAACAAACAAACAAACAAAAACAAAAACAAAACAAAACAAAACAAAACACAACAAAAAACCACCCCAAAACCAAAAAAACCTCAAACCAACAAAAAACCGAAAAAAAACCCCCAAAAACAAAAAAACCCCAAAATCTCAAGCAGAGATTGGGCAGTGAAGAGCTGGAAAGCAAACCTGTATTCCTGAGTCTTATACATCCATCCTAACTATAAAAATTGTCTTACAGCCTCAGTCAGCTTCATGCCATACATTTGAGGGGATAATGCCAAGAGAAAAGCATTCTCATGTGTTTCTTACCTTGCTGAAAGTACGTGGTGCAGCTGATGCACTTCCAGTTGCAATTGATTTCACTGAGCCCTGATTGAATTCCAGTAGCTCCTTGTGGCTCCAGTACTCTTTGGAATGTTTTCTGAGCTGTCTGTGGCAGGCAAAACCTTGTCGTTTCCATCTGTGGCTGGCTTGTCACAACTTTTACACTTCATGAGAGACTCTCATTTTCATTGCTAGACATGTTTTGAAAGTGCCTTCTCATACTGAAAGCTGAGGCCCATAATGGACTTCATTAAGGTAGAACTGTTTTCTCCTAAGAGGCTTCAAAGCATTTTTCTCTGAACTTCATGCTGCTTTATCTGGCAGACAGGTATGCCCTTATACAAGAGGGCATTCTATAGATAGATATTTCACACTCAAAAATTTTTAAATAAAATATCAAGTAAAATACAGCTTTCTAAACTAAAGTCTGCCTGTCACCTCTCTTAGTACATTATCTCTGAAAGGTACAGAAGGATGGGTGTTTTTCTACTTCTTCCTTGTAAGCAAGTGCTATTTTTGAATTTTATTCTAAAATAATGCTAACAGGAAAGAGAGTTTTAGATTATTTCCCCTCTACTTCTCCTTCCCCCTGCCAAAGCATGGTATTTGTTTATGGTTTTAACCTTAGATTTTAGAGACGTAAATGAAATTAACCACAACTTGCAAGATCTCCATATGAGGCTGAACTTCCCAGCTTGATTGACACCTTCCTCAAACCTCCATTCTCCATCTTAGTGCAGCAGAGATGGTTCTAACTTCTGTGGCTCAGTGCCAAGCCACAAGGAAATACATTAAGGTAGGGTTGAACACATAAGGCTGGTAAAATGTGGAATTGTCCTGTTACCAGCAAAAAGAAAGCCCAGACGAGCTGGCAGCAACAGAGTTTGACTTATGACTGCTGTCCAGATGCAGGTGTTCATAATTCTGTGTCACTTTTCCTGCCATCCCACCAAAACATTTCCTTTGCTGAGCTGAGACAGTTTCCTCTTGCTATTCCTGACTGCAGGACAAAAACCAATTATGTCTTTTTTACAGGTAACTAGCAGGGCTATGGATTGGCAACTAAAATCACACGGCACAGGATCTCTTCCGGAAAATGGATTTCTCCCTCAGTGATCAAGACAGCCCTGGACATGCCTGGATATGCAGGGAAACAAGGATGGCAATGGACCAAGGAAGTTCCTAAATTAAAAAAATCCCTCTTTCAGTGATTAAAAAAAAGTTAATAATCCAAAGGCTTTTCTTTACTTGGCATGCTGATGTGACTCTTTTAAATAGGCAACTTAATCCATTACTGCCTGAGAAGAAAAGTTAACCTTGTTGATTTTTTCACACATCCTGCTCAGGATCAGCAAACAGTCTAGTGGATGACTTTTTCACCATGGCCTGATCTATTCATCCATCTGACTTCCCAGTACTGGGGGCTTTAACAGGACTGTGCTGGTGTCTTAGATGTGTGGGAAAAAGTGAGACTGTGCCCTAACTATCAGTTCACCATCTAGGATCTAGGGAGGTGAATATTTGGAGAATTCTTTCTGCCACCCATAAAAAATTAACAGCAAATGCAGGTGCATGCATGCTAGTTCACAGGTAGAAGAAAGGGATAGATAACTCAGGTTTCTGGTGGTATAGAAGGAGGCTTGAGACAAGTATGTGCCATTTTCTGTTGGGGAGACCTCCTCTTGTATATAATATTTGCCTAATTGAAAGAGATACTTGTTTTTCAGATGCCTTCATCTGTGACCACTTTTTTTTTGCTACTACCCGTTCAAATAAGGTTCATCTTCTGCCTGCTCTGACTCAGTTACTCTCTTCCTTCAGCTTGCTCAGCCATCATCATAGTAATCAATAAAGGGAAGAGCTGTCACAGTTGTGATTGAAGGGAATGACATGGATACTGCTCTGTCTTTGGAAGCCCAGCTTTAGTGAGGCTCATGCAGAGAGTGCTGCTCATTGCTCAGTCAAATGCTCTCTTCCTTGTCAGTCATTCCCTACCCTAATATCATGGAACAGTGGGAAACAATTGAGGTTTTGTGCCTTTTGAACATGATGTTGCTTTGGCCATTAAACAGCTCTGGCGGAAGGCATTTCTCATTTCCCTGCCTTTGCATACAGTCACACATACACAGGACACACTGTGTACCAACCTACAGGTGTTTCAGCCTTAGGGTGCTGAAATCACCCACTCTCTCTCCTAAATTTGCAAAGAGTAGCTAGCTGTTCAAAATAATTGACTGAATAAAAGAGGGAAATAACTAAGCTGCCCACTCATAAAGTACTGGTCTATGACTGTGGGCAACTGAGTTCAGCTCCCGGATTCCCAGTCTCCAAGATGAGGCACTCTTCATGGATTATACTGAGCAAGCTGATGCCATGCATGGGTTTTTGATCTTCTCTAAATGAGCTAATGCTGTTCTTGAGCACAGTGCAATCCTGCCTGTGTTGTCAGCCATGCTTGAAACAATTAGAAAAGCTGAACTGATTTAGTCTGCAAGGAGGCCATCCAGGCCTGGACTACTGTGGGCTGTGAAGCTCAAGGCTCTGTCAACATGTTAGTTTACGTACAGCTAATTAGGGTATGTCCAAAATGCAACTTCATTGCTTGGGGTTTTTATCTTTTCCATGTCTCCAGGAAAAACATCTATTCCAAATTCTGAAAGAATAGGAATTGAGGATTTTAGTACCTGGAGTGATTTATAGAGATGATGTGTAATCCTATGTCTCATTGACTTAACTGTGGACATTGACTGAAAAGAGAAAATGAAAATAGCCCACTTAATTTCAGTTTTACATCTTTAGGCTTACCTCCCCCAGCAATGAAGAAGAGACATTTCTTCTAAGTTTGTGTGTGTTTAAGGTACTCTTATTGAAAGTACTCTATCTCAAATCTAGCTATAGAGAGCTCATTATTGATTTATTGATATTACTTATACACTATTTTATGTATCATGGAGATAGGAGATCCTTTCTATGCAAAGAATAGCTGAATCTCAGTGACCAAACCTTGTCCTCAGTTTCACTGCTGGAAATCAGTAGTACCCCTGTTAAAGTTGCCAAAGTATTCCTGACTTTATCTGAAGGCAAATGAGAACAGAATGTATTTTTTTGCTGCCTAAGTGGGAAGTTATATACTTTTAAACAGGGTAATTTAAGGGAAAAGGTAGACTAATGCTGACAAGTAATTTTTATATCACACCTAGTAATATGCTTCACACTTTTGCACTTAAAATGAAACATATGACCCTGGAACAGTGGAACTACTTGGCCGTGTGGGATATAATAACTTTAGAGGTGACAATGGAATAATGGAATCCTGGCCAAAGTTGAGAAAATGATTATTTCAAAGAAGATTTTAAAAGTACCTTTTAAACTGTCTTGATTTAAATGACAAGGATCAGACAGTCCATCTTATTTTATCTGGTGTAGTAGGGCGTGCATAAATTTACAATTGAAGTTCCTGTATTCTTGTTTCCTTTACTCTTGTGTGTGTTGCTGTCTGGTGCAGGCACATCCCAGATTTAGGAAAGTGGTTAGGTTATTGGAATTATGGGACACAGATCAGAAATTACAGGTAGGATCTTTGGGTTTATGAGAGTGAGAAGCCACTTGTGATAACACCTCCTGCTACTATCCTCCAAAACATTTTGCATAAAGTCTGCAGTGACAAACTCTTGTTCTGCTTTCTCAGGAGATGCATTTCCCTCAAGTGGCTTTCCCATGAAGCCCGAACAGCTAACATGGTTATTATATAATTATAGTTAATTATGTAATAGAGTAGAAAATCTAGATAGAATTAGAATAGAAATACTATCTAATTCTATCTGTTCTAGATAGGAAAAGAATAAAAATTCTTGAGGGTATTTAATCTGACCAAGGATGTTAAAGGCAAACTGTGTGGTCAACAGTGTGATGCCCAAGCAGAGAGCAATGATGAGTGGTATTCCTCAGGGATCAGCATTGGGACTGCTGCTGTTTAACATAGTTGGTGACGTGGACAGTGGGATTGAGTGCACCCTCAGCAAGTTTGCTGATGACACCAAGCTATGTCATTTAGTCCACATGCTGGGGGGAAGGGCTGCTGTGCAAAGGGACCTTCATAATCTTGAGAGGTGGGCCTGTGTCAGCCTCATGAAGTTCAACAAGACCAAGATCCTGCATGTGCCTTGGGGAAATCCCAAGCACAAATACAAGCTGAATAGAGAACCTATTGAAAGCAGCCCTGTGGAGAAGGACCTGGGGATGCTGGTGGATGAGAAACTCAACACGACCTGGACATATGTGCCCACAGCCCAGGAAGTCAGCCCTGCCCTGGGCTTCATCCAAAGCAGCGTGGCCAGCAGGGTGAGGAAGGGGATTCTCCCCCTCTGCTGAGCTCTTGTCAGACCCCACTCATGTCCTGCATCCAGCTCCAAGGTCCCCAAAATAAGAAGGACATGGACCTGTTGGAGCAAGTCCAGAGGACACCAACAAGTTAATCAGAGGGCTGGAGCACTTCTCCTGTGAAGAAAGGATGAGGGATTTGGAGTTGTTCAGCCTGGAGAAGAGGAGGCTCCAGGAAGAGCTTATAGCACCTTTCAGTGCCTAAACAGGGCTGCAAGAGTACTGGAGAATGAGTTTTACAATGGTGTGGATTGATAAGACAAGGGGGAATAGCCTTAAACTGAAAGAGGGTAGGTTTAGATTAGTTTTGAGAAAGAAATTCTTTACTGTGAGCAACATGAGGCACTGAAAACAGGCTGCCCAGGGAAACTGTAGATACCCCATCCCTGGAAGTGTTCAATACCAGGTTGGACGGGGCTTTGAACAGCCTGGGTGAAGAGTGTCCCATTTCATGGCAGGTGGGTTGGAAACCAGGTGTTTTTTAAGGTCTCTTCCAACCCAAACCATTCTATGATGCCATGATTTATAACTGGTATGGTAATTGGATCAAGCCTTCACAAGGGCCCATTTGGCCACACATAACAATTGACAGTCCTGAGTCCTTGGTTCAGAAAATAACTGAAAGTAGCTGTCATTCTGGGAAAATATTTTATTTTTGCTGCCTTGAAAAGGCAAGAATTTAAATGTTTTCCTGATCTGTGGCCAGAGGGCCTACTAGAGAATCCACCCCCCTCCAAACCATTGCTGAATATCCCAGTTCATTATATTTCTGCTGAAAAATTGCAGCAATCTTTACTCTTCAGCAGGAATGAGAGTGCTGCATAATCAAATTAGAGCAAGGCAAACACTTCAAGAAAGTTTTTGTGAAGAAATATATTTATTCAGTTTATTTCTGTTAAGATTAAGTGCAGGTCTCTTGTGTATTCACTTGGTGTTACCACCTGATTATTTTGCATCTGGCACAAACTTGAAAGGCAAATTTCAAAGCCACATGCATACATTTTTACAAAATTCAGAAATTTAAATGCTTACATGCTAATATTTGCATTGCAAGTGATCATCTAATCAAGGAAAATGAATCATTAACCTTTCTAAGATATTCAGGTTGAACTTCAAAATATTTGTGATCAATTTTAGACTTCAAAAGATTTAAGATAATATTGTTACAATAAAAATGTTTCTGAGGCAAACAAAATTTCATGAGAAGTATTTAGCTAGCAGGTTAAGGGAGTTCTTCTCAATACATATACCAAATAATAATAACAATAAAACCTACATATACAATCATCCCAATGTGTTGCCACAATCAAGATGTAAAAAACAGAAATAAGAAACAGGGAAGTGTTTTAGAACATATAATTCACCTACTATTTTGAGTCTGATTTTCCACTCCTGCTGACATCTATTAGTCTTGATTTTTGTGATTCTAAGTTTAAATTTCTTCAGGTCATACAATATCTATCATGTCCTTTGGGAGCTTATTCTTCAACCTATTGGACCAGAAAAGAAACATTTTTTTTACAGATTTGTAGACTGAATTTTCCTCTGCTCAGTATTATTCAGTAACAGTGGATTATATTTCCTTTTACAGTCTTAAATAATTTATTTTGTCCTTGTTATTTACAGTCTTTGCCTGGCATAACCTCCTTTCATCCTCCTATTCAGCTTTTTAATATTTTTTTCTCGTGAGCCCATCTGTCTCTTAATCATTTGTTGTAGCATTTCTCTGAGTCCTTTCCAATTTACTGACATCTTTCATGCTCTAAAAGGCTTGTGACTTTACACAGTGTTTTTAGGGCAGGCAAACCCTTCATCGATTTAGTGAAGCCTCTTTGGTACAATGCTCTTGGCTTTCAAATACACAACATCTACCTTTCTTTTCAGGATGCCTTCAAATTCTAGTGCACAGGCATCTGTGATACAGGGAAAGGAATGAACTGACAAGAGGGTCTTTGCCCTCTGGAGACTCCCTGCTCAACACTGGGACGAACATTATCAATTCTGCCAAGCTTGCACCTCCCTGCTGTTGCACATAATGTTCTCCAGTTTTACGTACGCTTCCCCTTAGGCCTGCTCCAGGTCAGGGTGGGCCATTGGCACATATTTTAGTCCCCTTTTGTTACCTGTAGAATGCCACAGTTCCTCATTTTGTTGTCTTGTTAGGAGGACCATACTTCAGAATTGGCTGTCTGCACACCTTCCTAAGCACATTTTATTATGGATATCACAATATTTTCTGTAAATTAAGATGACAAAACTGGGCATTATGGTAGAGCTAATAATCTTACTATCGTTCCCTCTGGAGTGATTCAGCCCCATTGCTGATGCAACACAATTTTCATAACATTCAGTTCTGGCTTCTCTTTTTGGACCATCAAAATGATGAAATGTTCTTTTTTTCCTTTTTCTTTTCTTTTCTTTTCCTCTCCCCCCACCCCGCCTTTTTTTTTCTCATTAAAGTAAGGTGATTTTAGGGTTAAAGATAGATGGTGAGGCACTGATGTTCTTGTCCAGGTCCAACAGCTAATTCTGCATTACCATAGGCAAAACACTGTTTCCACTTCTACAACAAAATATTAAAGTTATATGGTCCCCAAAGACTCAGATCTCTAAGAAGAGGGTGTGACAGATATTCAGGATAGCTACTGTTGGAAATTTCTTTGAGAATTCCTGTCACTCTTGCACGTAGGAGATGGGAATACAGGTGACCTTGCCTCCGATAAATAACAGCTGTGTTAATTGGAACCTGCAGTCACAGTCTAGCCAGGTAAAAGCCTGCAGTCAGTCTGCAAACTAATCCCTGCAGTCATAGTTCAGCAGGAAATAAGCAGCAGTGAGAAGCTGCAAGGGAAGNGTCAGGATAGCTGAGCTGTAAAGAAGAATAAATCAGGACCCTTTTTATGTTGTGATAAACAAGAAGTCTATGTCTTGGCTCATTTCTGCCCTCTAACGAGAAGGCTGCTGCAACACTTGCATTTTAATTGTAGCCAGTGTAAGATGGCTGCTGATTCATACAACCCTCATGGACATGCCTATGGTGTCAACATGCAAGAGGACCCACGCCACTAACAGAATTACCAGGATATCTGGAGGGGTCAAGGAAAAGGGTGGAGGATGTGACAACGGCTGAGACTAAGCTGTTCATTGCTGAAAATCTTGAACATTCACAAGACAGAGCATTCATCTCCTGTGCCACACAAGATAAATATATGGTAAGCTGGTATTTTATGTCTTAGTTGATATCTTGGTACCTTTTAATGAAAGCATTGAAGGTCAACTCTGACTCAATGGATAATACTTTGGTTTTCTCATGCTGCAGTGAGAAACTTTCCTCCACAGCCAGTTGCTGTAAAAAAATTTCACTTTTGTGAGCCACTGTCAGTCTCATTTCGAAAAGAAAATACATTATTTTAAGTTTTCATTCCTTTCAGTTTATCTCAGAACTCCCATTAATTAGAATTTTTAAAGGACTAAAATTAGTAAACATGATCATTTCTTATTCAAAACAGTGTTTTAATGATGATAAGTGTTGGAGAATGTATATAATAGTATAGTAGAAGAATTCTACTTAAATAAAAAAGAAAATTCTCTATATTTCCTTCCTTTGGATATGCTCTCTCACATCCAGAATCCTCACTCTCAGTGTATATGAAGAAACTTCCATTTCTGCTGGTTCTGGCAGGGAATTTTAAAAATGAGTTTTCTTTTTTTTCCCAATGGAGAGCGCATATAGGAAAGCAAAAGATTTTACAAAAGAAGTCTTTGTAAGTGGGTATAGATAACCTGGTAGCTTAGCCTGTATGACATTTTATTTATACTCTCTGGAAAAAGGAAATACTCTGAGCCCATTTTGCTCTTCGTAGACTGAGAAAAACACCACTGGCTAATAAAGAGAGAAAAATAAGATACCTATAGGCTGATAATGTTGTCTAGAGAGATTTACATTGCATTAGAACACCAATGTCCAGAAAGGAAGGAAAATCTTTCTTCCTTCTCCCAATTAAAAGAAATTGTCTTCTCTTAATGTCCCTTGCAACTTAATTGATAAATCCTTTCTCTTTCAACCAAATTTCACTAGTGATTAGTATGTATGTCACATTCCTAGCTTTTGCTCTCTGTGCTGAAGTAGAGAAGTATTCAGAAAATGAAAAATTACTGAAGACAAGAAAGATTCTGAAAGGTGAAAGAATCTGCAAGCTTATCCCATTTACCTGGATGTCCCAAGAGTTCAACATTTGAATGGATGTGTGAAGATTTTCTGGAGGCATTCCAGCATGACTGGGTTTTGCTTAGACAGGGACCAGGCACTGATGTATTTCTGTGCTGATCAAAACCAAAAAATAATGTAAGTGGGAGGTAATACAAGTCTTTGTTTTTGTTTGTCAACCTCAAAGCAGCTTGAAGTTTGGCCTGAATTTTGAATAAATGTTCAGGTTTTGTATTTTATTAATTCAGAGCAGTTAATCTAGTCTTAACAGCACATTCTACATTTCCATATAAAAGAGAAGAATTCTGAGGCATGCTCTCCCTACACTTACTCTGTTTTTTGGCTGCCAGAAGGTCTGGAATAATTAACAGCTCCTTATTTTCTTCTTATTTAGTCTCTTTTTCTGTCCAGATTGAAAAGATTGGTGCATGCTCTCTTTTGATTTGTTTTTCTTTACCAGGCAATGTACTGGATATAGAGTAAAACTGTAGGGTAAGTCTGAGGAGGTGGATTTTTTTACTGGAAGTATGTGGGTAGCTAGCTGTAAGATATTCAGGAAGACTCCTGGGATAGGGTGCTGCACTGGTACTGGGAGTACCCATTAATTATTGTGAGTATACTGTTGGCATTGATTTCCTTTTGTCTGGCAGATTATTGCTGCTACCCCCAGTAAATGGGCCAAAACAATCTCTGTGTTGAAAGGATGAGTCCTGAGCAGGGAGCAGGACCCACAGGACCCTGTGAGCTGACCACAGCACTGGAACTGTTTCAGTCATGTGTAGGACCCTTCTCTCCCTCTTCCAATTTGACAGCAAGGCCAACACTCGCTTTGAAGTGACACACTGAGGGCAATGCAACTGCAGCTCCTCTGGGAAGGTTGTTTGAGAGAGACCAAGTGTAGGCTCGTGCACAAGGATACCCAGCAGCAGGAAGCTGCTGTGAGAGCAGAAGACAAGGAGCCAGGAATGGCCCCTTGAAGAGAGCACATGGGGCAGAGCAAACAAGGTTTTGCCTCTGCCTGAGGATGTCCCTCATTGTACAAGCATCATGAGGGCTACCGTGACATCCATGCTGTTTTAATCCTGTGCTCTGCATTAATAACCTG
This sequence comes from Illadopsis cleaveri, assembly GCA_013399915.1. Taxonomy (NCBI): domain Eukaryota; kingdom Metazoa; phylum Chordata; class Aves; order Passeriformes; family Timaliidae; genus Illadopsis; species Illadopsis cleaveri. The sequence goes on along the minus strand of VXBB01017641.1, from coordinate 216,935 downwards.
ACTCTATTTAGGCACCTTTCCAGGAACCTTTTACAAGTATGACCAGGAAAAGCCTATGCATGTGTGCCAGAGTGGTATCCTGCCAACATGGGAGCAGTTGCTGCATAACTGAGATGACAAAACCTGCTTTCAGCTGCCAAACAGCTTGGGCTGGCTGAGTCTCTGCGGGGGCTGGAGTCCCAGCAAGCAGGCTTGGGGATACTCCGTGACTGCTGTAATGCAGGCACCCAGCAGACATTTCCACTGAAAGAATCCGATTTAACATGGGCATTACCTGCTAGAGCTGCACTGGGAAATGTCAGGGAAGATGAGTTTTGGCTAATGTGCTCAGTACACTTGGTAAAGGGCAAGGCAAGCTAAGGCTAGGCAGACTAATAGCTGTGATGGTGTATCATGTATCCATGATTACTTTTGCTAGTCTGGGAAAGATTTATATTTATTTATGCCAAGATAAGTAATGGTTGAGCTCTATTTCCTTTGTTGTTGGTCTCAAAAAGATTGGAGTTGTTTTGTTCCTACTACTGCCTGCAGATTTAGCTGTGAAAAAGCAGATGACAGAAGTCTGGATTTCAGTCTTAAGCAGAGCTCCCATATGAAGCACAAATATTTCAGTGTTGTAATTAGAGCACACTAAGGGAGTGCGGTGAGCAAACCATTTTATTAGTATCATTAATTTGCTTGTTTTAGGAGGAAAAAATATAAAATGTACTTTTTAATGTTTTAATTGCCTTCTGATATACTGCTGTAGGTACATAGAAAAGGTAGAATGAACAGAGACTAGAGCTAAAAGGAAACTGGAAGCCATCTCAAGAGGCGTCCTTAGCATATCCTTTAACTCCAAAGCAGAATCAGCTGTATTTAAAGCAATCCTGTCAGGCATTTAAGTTATCTGTTCTTCAAGAAATTCAAAGAAAATATAGAACTGCTTCATATGGGAAACTTCTCTAGTCCTTAACTAACATTACAATTAGAAAATTTCCCTTAGTTACTAAGGAATTTCTTCCTATCCTATCCACCAGGTGCCCAGACAGATTAATCCTTTATTCCTTGCAGGATGATTTTGTATTCCACATTACGTTTTTGTGATATTTTTTATGAGATGATTAATCCCTTTTTCCCTTCATTTTTTCTCCTTTAGTCTTTGATTCCTCTGATTAGGTCGTATTGCTTAGATTTCTTGCCTTCTGAAACTCCTTACTCTTCTCAGACAAAATGTTCCCTGTTCTTCTTGAAATACGATGCCTGAAACAAGAGTCAATACCCCACATGAGATCTTATGTATAGAAGGATTATTTTCAGTGTCATAGATCATTTCCTTGTTCATACACTTAATGGTGACATTTAATTTCCAAAATATGCCACTATTGATTAAAATTCCCTTTGTGACCCATTGTGTTCCTAAAAACATCTCTTAGCCAGTTGTTCTGTCCTGTCTGAAGTCCTGACTAACTTGCAGGACTGTCTTGCACCTAAGTTTATTGAATGACACCTTTTTTAATTCCAGACTGATTTTCCTTTTTGCAAAGATCACTTTTTTATTCTGTTAGTGTTTTCTAGAGTGCTGCAGTCCCCCTCAGCTTTAGGTCATCTGCACATTTAGCAAGTGGACTCCGTTCCATCACTGGGTCTATGAAAGGAAGTAGAGACAGCAGGATAATACCAGATTCTCTGAAACCATACTTGAGACATGTTCTAGTTTGACAGAGGACTACTAATTGATTTTGCTAAGATAGAGCTGTAATAATGCATAACCACTGCTTAATAGTATGTGATGAGCCTACCTCTCTAGGAAAATCTGAAATATTACTCATTTCTCAAAATGAACCTGAAACAAACATATTATTAAAAAGTCAATGATAAGCATTGGACTAAAGTAATTCAAGCTACTGATCTTTTTTCCCCAAAGTGGGGGTGAACCTTTACAGTTTTGGACAACTTTGTGGATCTCAGACTGAAAGGGAATGGAAATTTGCCAATAGATCCAAAACAAAACATAAGTTAAAGAACATTGCTTTAATTCCCTTTGTACAAGAGTGTACTATGGGCTGCATTTCTTTAACTAGCCCACGAAAATGCACTGACAAAAGCCTATCCTAGATCAAGCCAAGGTACAGAATATTGAGGTATGGAGATGTCAGCGCGTGCTGCAGCCAAAGACTGGGATGAGCTCAGGCTCCTCGGTCATCCTCTCACCTAAATGCAGAGACTGGCACTCAGTTCACTTTGTCCTCATTTTAACCCCATCTGCTCCTGCTTCTCCATCGACAGAAAGCAGAAGAAGAAAGATTCCTCTCTTGGGCATATTTTGGTGTTTAAGTGAACTCACAGCCTGGTTCGTACTTGCTCTATTTTTGTGTGTGACTGCCCTGCTCCATTTCTCACCATCACAGCAAAATTGAATTGAGAGAGCTGGAGCAAGTACAGAACCCAGTATTTTTAAGTTCCTCCTAAAAGCAAACGTAACTATGTAAGGAAGATCATTCTGTTGCCATTACACTACTTAAAATTATGGATCAAATTTGACATAGGGGAATTAAAGCAGAGAATATTATTTGTCCCTTCTCTAGTAGCAAAAAATATGTCAAGCTACCTTTTGAGGCATCCTTGTTACATGTACAGATAGCAAAGCTCCAAGTAATGGTCTTCAAGACTCTGGAGAAAGTATACAGGCCATGTTTCCAGTCAATGGTGCTGAAAACAAAACACACCCCTAAGCCTTTCAAACTTTCATTGCAGAGACTGACAGCTACCAGCTTCTTAGAAGCAATGTAGGGAAGTGACTGTGAATCAGAATACAACTCTCTCATCTGCTAGTTCCTATTGTTTCATTGAAATATAGAAGGGAACAGACTTAGAGGATCATTTAAAAGAGTTAGACAAGTTTGAGTGTCAGGATTGCAGCTGAAATGTGAATTTTTAATGCTTGTTTCAGAATTGTTTTTTCCTCTCCCATAATTTAGTAACAATTCTACAGTTGGCACAACTGGCAGATTCTTTATAATTCATTACCTAAGCTCTTATCCGATTGATTTTATTCTTATTGTTAATCTTTCATTCTCTTCCTCCTTCCCTGAGTTTCAGACAGAGCTAACTGCTCTCAAGGGAGATGAGCAAACTGGTCCATAAAAACGAGAAGTGACCCTGAAAACTAATCCATCTGAACCTGCTGGCAGTTTAAGGATGCTTAAAGGTTTAGAGATATTTGCATGGTGGGAGCTCAGCTATGGAGATGACATTTTTACCAGCACAGCACCGGCAGTCTTAGTGGATGGGATCTAGCTGGGGAACAATTGTGGAAAAAAAAAATCGGATAAATCTAAACTCTAAAGATATTTAGGATGTGCCCAACAGTCAATATGAAGCCTTCTGCTTCAACAATTGGTGCCATCATGAGAATGGCACTTGGCAGAATAAAAACCCTCCCCATGACTAAACCTAATATTCCTAGAGAAGAAAAAACAGGCTAAAGGGCCAAACTTCAGGTAGATTTCCTGTAGTATAGAGAAATGTTGGAGGATCCTAAAAGTTTACAAGGAACTTCAGTGTTGCTTGTCTTGCTTTACTTGGAAGGAGCTCAAACACCAGGCAGAGTCAAATCTGACCTGAGGTTGCTTTTGCTTGAGAGTGCAAAATCTGACAGTGAATGAGGCCTTTACTTGGACCAAATCTGAGTAGCTTCACAAGAGCCCATGGCCACTAGTCACTCCCCCACATGGTCTACATGGTCTCTCCTAGGAATAAAACATCTCACAGAGAGTCTGTGTAACATTTCACATCTGCAGCAGAGCACAGAAAGGCAGCTGTGCCTCTGCAGAGGGGCAGGAAGGCTTCACTTATAGGCATAGCATACAAAATGAACAGACCTCACTTTTCAGTACCATTAGTTACATATACCCCAGTAAGTAATGCTAATTTATACAGAGCTGCCTAATGAAATCAGTGTCCATGCAATGATCTTATGCTTTACAATGGCTGCTTAAGGCTATTTGACCATACTTGGCAAAGGTCAGTGCACAAAATCATAGCTGAAAGGAAAAAGGACTGGAGTGATTTTCTCTGTCCAATAAGAATTGTGGTGACCTTCCTTTTAAAATGATCTTAACCAGGTTATTATTGATATGCTTGAAGTTTTCTATAGGCATAGGTGCTTTGCTGTCATGCAGGTGAAGAATTACAGCTTCTTTGTGCTTCCAACTACAATTGTGGCTCCTATTTTTCAGCTGACTTAGGTTGAAAAGAATGGCTCCCTCTTTACAGAAAATAAATACTCAACATCAATGACGATAAAATCAGTCATGGTATCTCCTGGTAAGTCTGCTATTGGAGGAAGCTCTGAAACTGAGCAACCAGCCCTCAGTAGGAGGCCCTGGGCTGGGAGCTACACCGAGGCCCAAGCAGGAGCTATGAATAGCTGCATGTAGACTAAGTCTTGATTATGACCCTTGGGAAAATGCATGCTTTTTCCAAGGGATCACAGATGAAGTTCAGAAAAGGTTATTTGGTTGCCCCTCCAACCCTTGTGCCCAGAGCATGTGACAGTTGAGATTTATAATTACTAATTGAATGCATGGCAACATCATAGTGGGAATTAAGCCAAATGTTTTGCTGAATTTTTTTTCCTGCATGTGGGTAAAAGCTTAGTGCAGCCTCTGTTGTTGTTGTTGTTGTTGTATTGTCTCCATATGATCTAAGACACTACAAATTTCTTGCTGATTTGTAAAGCTTGAAGTCTGAGTTGCTATAACCATTTTTTTTGCCTTTGTGGCTTACAGAATGGAATCACAATGCTGCTGTCCATAGGAAAGCTATTGATTTTTTTTTTACGAGATAAGTCAGTGGTTTGGAATTTGTGAGCTACAGGTGTGGTCTGTTATTTTATGTTTGACAAACCTCTATAGGTAATGGAAACCAGGAGTCATTTTATGCTGAGCAACACAGTACTGTCTAAATCAGCCAGTGGAGATACTTGTCTGTCCTTACAGCCTATAGGGGGAAGCCAGGCAGACAGCTTCTTCTGCACACTCATTTCTAGGTGGCTAACACTATGGGAGACAAACCCAAACTTGGAGATAGTAGCTAAAATCTATACAGACACCTAAAGATGAAGAAGATCTCAGTGACTTTGATGAATCATTGAGTTTTGATGATTTCCTTGTGTCTCTAGATGTCAAATAACCTTAAGAAATCTGAATTTATTTTTATAAAGCTCCTCATCCATGAAATATTCTTCTTTCTCCATAATTTTTTCATACACACATAACTGTGTCAAGGAATTCATTTTAAACTTGTACAACTTCAAGCATGTATTTCTAACTTCTGGATGTTGATATTAGCCAAACAAATAATGATGATGATGATGATAATTTATCACAAAGTCTGTTGTAATTTTGTTCTGTTCTTCAGCAGAAAGTCCTCACAGAAACCAAGCAGAGGACAGCCCGTGAAAAATCTTCTCTTTTAAATCACTGGTTTTGGCCTCCTCTGATAAAAAGTGAGATTCCTGGGGATGTGCAGTGTGGGGAAGCCTTCCAATGTGATTATGCAAGTTCAGAGATGAACAGAGGGTGGCAATATTTAGATCCTAAAAAAGAGAGAAAAAACACACTCTTGAAAAATGGTGTCTTTAAAAAGACTGAGTCATAATTTTAAAAAGTCTACTTATTTGGCTTACCCATGGACCTTTCACAACAGTTGCAAGATATTTATGCACAGTAGATTGAGACCATCCCATCTGAGAGCATATTTCTTAATAGTGGCACCTGTTCAGCCTTTATATTACCTGTACATGTTGCACAGATAGGGATTAACATAGCCTAGATCTCAAAATCAGCCTCATTCAAAAGGGGTGGGAGCATTTACCTTTGAAGTAAAATACAGTATTATGAGGCTTAGAAGTCTTTATATAAAGAATGAGAAGTCATTTCCCAAGACAAAGAGACTGTATTATTAATGTGTCTAAATGCAGTATAGATATGTACAAAATACCCTGTTTTAAATTCACTTCTGAAACATCTTAATCTGATTGATGATCTCTAGCTTCTTAAATTCAAATCAGTTTGAGATGTGAGCCGAGTGTCTTAAAAACGAAGTGCTGGTCAAAAATACTGAAATTTCATCCTCAAATCTCTCTTCATTCAAACCATAACTTTCCTGAAAGTTGTTATAGACTGCCAATAACCACCTTTCTTTTTGATTTTGAATTTTTTTATTTGAATAAGATAATTTTCAGTTTGAGGGAAAATGCAAGAGACTATACCGTTCTTTTTTTTTTTTTTTCCCTTCTGCTTTTGTGATTTCATTATCCACTACATGGATGGGTTAGCTCCAGACTAAAAGAAAATATGTATTTTCTTTGGAAGATTAAGTTAATGGCAGGATAAGAAGAAGGTGACAATGACTCCAAAGGGACTATTAAAGCAATGAGCAAGTGATGTAAAGATCAGATATATGTGGAGAAAACAAATGGAAAAATTGAAAGCTGGAATAGTAAGGGAAGGCAAAGAAGGAAAGATAGAAACTGAATGAGGAAAGTTGTGGATAATTCAGGGAAATATAATTGGAATATGTTCTAATACATGATGTACATATTAAATGTTCCACGTTAAAATTTTGTAGGAAACCCTAACCAGTATTTTGTAAAATATTGTTTGCTTTGACTTCACAATCTTCATGTGTTTGCATCGGTAATGTACAATACATAATGTGCCAGTCCTATATAAAGTGAAAAGAGGACTTTGAATAGAATATAGAATTTCAATGTGTGAAAAACCTAGGAAGCACACATTTTAAAAGTTTATTTTTACAAAACCAAACATACAAGTAAGAGATTTTTCAATGGTCCATGTCCCTTTTTTCCTAGTTTGTTCGATGAGCTCCTTCTTTTTCATCTTTGACATATCTTACTCAACTTTATTTGTATTGCCTCATGTTTCAAAGGAATAGGTCTGAAATATCCTTTCTCTCCATTTTTAGACAGAACAAGAGGAAAAAAGAAAAGATTTGTTGAGACTGAAATCACCCAGTCAGAAACCACAAACAGGAGTGCCCTTGCTGCATCATACCTGAGATTCTTCTCCCAGAAAAGATGGTGAAATGCTGGACGTATGCTTCAACTCCTGAGACATGTGGAGTTGCAGGCAGTTCTTCAAAGGACAGCCTTTATGGTCTTAGAGCATTCACCCCTTCCCATGCACTTAATCTTGAATAAGCCCTGTTAAGGATATTCAAAGGTTAGTGGTATTTTGTGCAGTAGGCAATGGAAATTTTCTCTTTCCTCTACTCTTTCTCACATTGGTTGCACCAGCGCAAAGGGTAGGAAAAAATGTTGTGGAGGAGAAATTGTTGTCTTTTTAATCGAAATTGAGAACAGCATGAAATGCTGATGTCTGGAAAAAAGGAAGGGACACATCTGAGAGGAAGTTATTCGATCAAGTTCTCACAATGCAGGGCAAAAGAATATTTGAAAAGGGTAAAACAGAAAACCTGTGAATGGACTGAAACACCAGACTGCCATTTTGCGAATGCTAACAGTCCAGCAAGAGGACTGCATTTTGGCAGTATTTGGTCAAAAATTCCTGGGAAAAATAAAAGCTGCTTCCAGATGCTTCTGTTTCTCTACCCATTAATGATTTCACTGTCAGCTGTGAATAGATCTATTAATAAGTAGTGTTTTGAATTTATAAATCAGTTTGTGCCTAATCTTTTCTTCCAGGAAAGTTCACATTGGTTCCAGTTGTTTTCACAATTTGGCATTTGCTCAGGAGAAGCCTGTGGAGTTTTCCTCTCCGTTGTAAAAGAGGCTGTGGTGGGAAGCAGGGCTACTTAGTACCTTAAAGGAGGAATTCCTTTGCATCTGGGAAAAGTATTCCTGTGTCATAGTGAAAATCAGATTAGGATGTTACCATTGTAGAAAAGAAATTTTTAACTTTAGTCTTTTACTTACGCACAGGCACACTGGAGGTGTTTCCTGCACATCCTGATCTGTTGAGTGGGTACTTTTTTCTGGCCATACATCTGCCAGCATTTTAATGAATAGAGACCTTTGTAAATGAAGCCCTTAGCTCCCAACCATTGAGGTTTTCTTCAGAAAGTTTTTGGTTTCTCTCAGCTCACACCATGTTTAATTCTTTGTGAAAGCACTAGAAATCCTCAAATGAGAGATGTCAATAATAATTCTTGGGGAACTCTGAAAGTCTGACACTCTCCATTGTTCCAGAAGACAGCTCAAACTATTTAGCCTTGCTTTTCAGGACTCGAAGAGAGCAGGATTCGGTTAGGATTTGCCTTGTCTCCTCTCTTAACATTTGGCAAAAATAGTTCCCACTGGGAGAAATTTTAAACAGACAGATTTCCAAGCTGCAGATCCTGAAGGTCTGAATACTCTGGAAGGATGAAATTTGGGTTGGGGTTGTTTTTGTGAGTTTTTTGGATGGAGCAAGGAATTAAGAAGGTTTGTACCTTTTCTCTCATTGGTTTTTGTGTCTTTAAAATGATTCATGTATAGGAGAGCAACAAAAGTCCATTAAACCCCTGTGGCAAAACTACAACAGACTTTGAATGTGTTATGAAACCAGAGACTGCAGGGTGTACATGGACTTAAATACTTGTACCAGTGCATGACATAGATGATTTGAATTCCAGCTTTCAGGAAACTTTTTGCTTCATCTTAACTGTTTCAAAGAAATCCTTTATCCAAAGAAACTTGAACAAACAAAGCCTGTAGCAAAAGCTGGCCAAAATCTTCTCGCATGAGATTCCTCCAGTCCTCTTTGCTTCTTTACAGTTTGACAGCAACAGAAGCAACTCAAAACAGAGGAGTGTCATAATTGCTTTATGCCTGTAGTTCCCTGGCTCCTGTGTATGAAGTTTGTACTGAGAAGCTGTGTCAGCACTGGGAGAAACTGATGTGACTGCAGTTCATCTTTACTAAGCTTATTGTAAATTCTGTTAATAGCAACATTAGTGCTTCAGAAATTCACTGAAAAAGCATAAGGGACATCTGCTGTCTACACACCCTCCCTCTCCCATCCTATCTGGCAGGATCAGATTCTCAGCTGGTGTAAAATGTTGTAGCATTACTAACACCAAGGAAATGTTTTTTACTCCATCCAATGAGCTGCTTCACAGGCACTGAGAGAAGAAAGAGAGACAAAACTCGTCTCACAGAACACTAGAGTACACAGAAGTTACTGATTTCAGCAGTCTGCCTTATAAATAGTATGAACAGAAAGCAAATATCACAAGCCATTGCTTAAATTCGCAGTCACACAAACTAGGGAATTCTACACATTTTCAGAGTCCAAACATATTTTAAAAAGATGCAAACCCACTCTGAAGAGACAGTTGAATTTATTAAAAATGTTCTGTGTAATGATCTATACTGATGGCTCCCAGATCTAAGTTTTGCAAAACATATGTGGCAATTATTAAGCCTGTTGTATCAGCAGCTTTAAACATAGTGTTGATCATGTTTCCTGCTGAAATTTAGATTATTGGTTTTACTACTGCAGTATTTGGAAATCTTGCCAATAGGACCAGTTGTTATTTTACTGTTATAATAATAGAGATGAAAAAATTGAATAAATTAGACTAACAAATATATTAATAGTGAAGAGATTCATTAAGTTTGGCTCTCAAAAAATAATCAAGGAATTTACCTGTATTTCTTAAAGATCTATGAAGTGTTACTCAGGGTCACATCAAAAGTCTCTGCAGCCCCAAATGTTCTTTCCTACAGGCATCAGCTGCAACTGTATAAATGTAAGAAATAGAAGGAAATAGAGAGGGTGATTCTTTGCTGGTGCCCTCAAGCCACCTTCTTTAGAATTGACAGGTGCTAGATATTGTGTCCCTTCCATCACATTCAACACCACCCCAGCAGATCTTTCCCCAGGAGCTCTCTAAAACAGTTTTGAATATGTTTAAACTCTCGCTCACCTCTATATCTTGCAATAATGAGTTCTGCGATTTATTTGTGAGTTGTGTAAAAGCAGATTTTTTTGTTGCTCTTTCTAATAAAAAACATTGCAGCACCTCTAGCTCCTACACTCATAATAGCTTGTAATTACTGCTTGTCTGCCAGTTAAGACTGTGTAGACCTATTTGGTGACTTCCTTCAGTCCTGCCTTTTCCAAGATGAAGTGCTGCAGGCTATATGCACATGAAATCTGTTCTGTATCTCTAATCACCCTTACCATGACTTCAAAACTACACCAAACTGTTTTCTAAATTGATTGAATTGGATTGTATTCAAGATGTGAGCATGCCATGGATTTAAAAAGTAGTGCAAAGATACTTTTTGTTTTGCTCCCTGTTCAATTCCTAACAACTTCATATATTAGACTTGCCTTTATGAAAATAGCAGAACATTGTGCTAATGTTTTCAGAGAAGCAGTCAAATATTTTCTGAATGGTGATAGATAATTTAGAAATCATTCTAATTTATGCCAGTTTATACAGAAATTTTCCTTTGTGTATTACTCTGCATTTCTTCAAAATCTCAATATTTTCTGCCACTCTGTTTGCTAGGCAAATAATTTAATAAAAATCATACTACAAAACTGTAGTTTGTAAATGTAAAAAATAGAGAGTGAGAATTTTCTGAGTCAAAATGTTTCAGTCAAAAATTAGATATTAACTTTTTGATGAGATGATGTTTAGCTGTCTCTTCTTTAAGTCACTGAAATGTCTCTTTGCAGTTTGAGCACAAGGTCATTTATTGCTCTTCTCTTTCTCTCTGATAGCACTCTCCTGGACAAAGGTTACCAAATGAAGAAAGTTGTATCTGAGGGAACTTGCAGAGGAAGGTCTGCAGGTGAATAGTGTTGGGTTTGTTCAAAATAAAATGCATTCAGATAGCAATTTTATACTTGCTATTATGAATTGTAGACTTTGGAATACCCTTGTGTTCATTGAAATAAAAAAAAAAATCATATGCTTTATATCAATCAATGTTAAAGAACAGTCAAAATTCTGACTGTCAAATGTTCTTAATGAGTCACTTAATGGCACCTCAAGGCTAGGACTCTAAAGTCTTATTCTGATGTTGAACTTAACATGTTGTCAGCAACCCACTCAAAAAGTGTAAAGTTAAATAGCTGCAGAACGGGCTTTCAAGATTTTTTACCAGCATTATTCTCCATCAAGTAACAATCAAATTGAAGAATGGGCTGCTCCGTGCTCAGTCAAGAAAAAATAGCAAAATAAGTCAGAAATATTTTGCCTAGTACTGACTTACTCAAATGTAATAATATTCACTTAATATTCCATTCTGAATATAGATAGATAGATAATAGATTGATTCTATACAATTATTTCTTTCAGTGAAGGTCTACTTACATGGGAGAATATCGGATGAAGGAGTATTTCCATAATTTCATCCTTAAAGAAGTCTTTGAGTAGGGCTGTTTAATGAATGCTGTGAAATGTTTTCAAGACAGGAGAAAAGAGCTTTTTCCTCATTTCAAGACACAAAAAAATTAAATTAAAAGAAACTGATAATGGAAAAATACTACTTCCCTCCTGCCTTGGTTAGTTGTTACTGTTGTCACAAATGACGTCTTAATGTTCTTGGCAATTTAAATGATAATAAAAGCTACAGTCTTGAGAATTCTTTCATAGTAGGTAACTAGTCTCTCTAGGGGGATGTAGATAATATGAGGAGGGAAAAAAACCCACTTAAGAAAAAGAGGTCCATAAAAAAGTACCATAATATCTTATTTACTGTAGTAGTTTAATGGTGACACTGACACAGACTTTAGCTATATTTTCATAATGCTAGCTTCCCTGCTTATAATTGGGTAACCAGCCCACAGTCTGTATCCAAAACACTTGCATATGCTATATGGAGGGGCAGGGAGAAACAAATAAAAGCAGAGGGGAAAAGAAAAAGGATTGCAGAAGCCTAGGGTTTTATTCATGTGACTGAGAAGCAAAAAACGCAAACAAATGTATGAGCACTCTCATTTTTGTAAAATTGCTGTTGCGTTCAGCCCTGCAGTGGCTTTGATTAGGTTCACATCTTCAGATGTCTGGGAAATTAGTAATGTGAACTGGGATGCAGCTGTGTCTCTGTGCCAGTCAGGACACCATCAGTGGCACTTGAAGCTCATTGTCCCCTATTTGGGAGGGCATTGCAAGGTCTGAGGAGCCTGCTCTCTGACAGGCAGAGAAGGGGCGGATGCAGACTGTGGTTTTGATTGGAGAGTGTCCCTGAAGTCAATGGTCATAGAGAACAGGATAGATTCCTGTCTCCCCACAAAGCAATCTGCTGGGATGAATTGCCCATTTCATTTTACTTAACAAGTTAGAGATGAGGTTTAACTTTGTTCTACTCCATGCCCACAAAAATTTACTTGCACATCCGCTAACCAGCTTTTGCCAAGGTTACCATATGTAATATGGGGTATAGAAAAATAAGTAATTTTGGAGCAACAGGTGTGTTCTGACTTGAAATCCATCAACTTTTCTCAGTTTTGCTGTATGACATGCAAAAAAGGCTTTCACACTGACTGTCATATATTCAGTCTGTCAGATAACCACAAAACAGTCTCATTTATTTTTAATGTTCCTTCTGCTGGGTAATGAATGAATGGAATTTGAAGTGGCAGTCTAAAATGCTGTTGAACATACTAGTAATTGGTTATTGGCTTATATTTCCAAATGCATGTATTGTTTTAACTCCCACTTCAAAGGAAATAATCCAGTACCAAACCTGAGGCAGATCCTCACTTGCAAAGGATGTTGACTGGCCAGACCTGTAGAAACAAAACAGAACAATAATGTATATATAGGCAAAGTCCTTTTTCCTTGCTTGCCTCACCAACATACATGGTAGGTGGAAATACAGATGGACTGGGCATCTCCAATTCCTGCCATTGCAGCCTCTCCCCCCTGTGACATTTGCTAGTGTGGAGCTAGGCTCCAAATCCCTCCCTTTGTGGCTGGAGCAGCCTAAAGAAGTGCCATTTCTCTAATCTCTGACCTGTCCCATCCCTGTCTTTGACTTGGGTTGCAAACCTGGATACCAAAAAGTCCACAAGATTGCTATCACTGGTGAATAGTTTCTAAAATAACTCCCTTTTCTACCTCCTCAGAGATGAACAGGACTATTTTGCAGTCATCTCTGGGACAGTGAAGGCCAGCTTTAATAACTGTATTTTTTTCCACTGGAACAATGTGAAGGTGACAGGACATAATGTTACAGTACAGTCATGCAATTTGAAGAGTTTTCAATTCCTGCTACATCTAATGTGAATTAATTTGTATCCTATAACCAGACTGTCTCAATCTCTTACCTTTGAATTTGGCCTCAGTAGTAGCCACTTAGCCAAGATCAATTTCCTTGTTTTTATTTCCTTGGATACAGGAATATGTCTGGTTGTGAGCACATGATGTTTGTTCATGTTTGTGTGCAGTGGCTATGTGTTGAACAGATCTGGAGGCTAAACCAACTTGGGAACCTTGACACCATACTAGTCCTCATGCACAAAGTGTCTTGTCTTCCTCATACTGAAAATATTCCAACCCCTTCACCTGTACCACGTTGAACCATGGTGAAAATTTACCAGACTTGCATCCAGACATTAATGTACACTTCAAGTTGTTTTTCAAATCATTCATTTCTTCTCTGCTTAGATTTCACAGTTCTCTTACTATAGATCTTCAAACAAAATAGCTCATGGTAGCTCTAAAAACTAAGGGGAAAATCTGTTAGCATATTCATATTCATATGTGTATGAATATAGAACAGATAAAATGACTAAAATACTTGATTCCAGCAAAACACAATTTTTCACCTCCAAACCCCATCTGGCATGAAATACAGTATGGAATATAGGAATGCAGATGATTCTGTTCATAACTCTGGGTTAAGTGGTATGCAGAAATGTGGGCAATAAAAATGATTATGCAATATCAGACTGATGGAAGACATGTATGGATGAAAACAACACATGTTTATAAAAAATGGGAAAAGCAGTTGACACCAAAGAGCTGCAACTTAACTGCAGTAGTTGCTAGGACATTGTGAGGAGTAGCAATTCCCTGGGGACAAGAGGTGTGGGGCTGGGGAGGTAGGGCAGGACCTCACCACCTAGAGCCTATTCCACGTCTCCAGTTAGAGACTCTGGAAAACAGGGGCAACCCCAGTCCTAGGTGCTGGGCACCTCCTTGGGGATGGGAACCTGCCAAGGACAGGCTGGGGTGTAAGCCTGTGGGTGGGGATCAGGATCAGGCCAGGTGAGGGGAAGCTGCATCAGACACAACCCTTCTGTAGGCAAACGCAATCTAGTGACAATATCACCATGCTTACAGGGACAGACTGAACAATGGTGTTTTTCTGAGAGGTGCTGCACAGCCCTCATCTTTCACCCTGTTCTGGAAGTGGTGCCTGGTGTGCTGTCAGCTACAAAGAGGTACTTGGTATCCAAGAGGTCTTTATTACTGTGACCATACAGAGAATTTGACTGCAGGAAGATACCATACCATTACAAACACATATTTAAGTCACTGCTCTGCTGTGAAAATAGGCTGTGCTGGATGAGGAAGCATTCTCCTGGAGGCAGTGGTGAGATTCCATTGGAACAGATCTTGTGACCTCTAATTAATTAGTAGCTTTGTAATAATCTTGTATACTAATGATGTGAGCAGATAATACATGGTTGAAGAGCATCAGCAGCAGAAGGGGCTGGAATTTGACAAAAAGAAAAAAAAATGCTATCAACAGGTCTGAAATAATTGAAATGAGCAAATTGCAAGGAGCAAACAGGAAATTCTTCAATAAACTCAGGACCACCCTCTAAAAATGAGCAATGTATTTGTATGTAGATAATAATTTTTAGAATTTCTGTCAAGAATCAGTAAGATATGAGCATGGAAACACCAAATGTCAGAAAATGTTTTCAACAGGGAGAAGGGATTGCTAACACTATTTTGCAAGGCTAGCAGGAAATCCAGATAGATAGATAGATAGATAGATAGATAAATAGAGATAGATAGATAGATAGATAGATAGATAGATAGATAGATAGATAGACAGATAGATAGATAGATGCCTGTTTACAGATACAGTCAGTCAGGTAAAGGTAAGAGATGTGGAAGCAAGAGCAGCAGCAGGGAAAAGAGGATTGGAATAATCACAAACATAGCTTGTGAGAGGAGACTAGAAAGGAGGGTGTTTTCTAGCTTGGCAAAATGATTGCTGAGAGACATCATGGTTGCTCTCACAAAACACATCAGTAATTGAACACTAGACAGTAAGGTGCAGGACTTGTTAGCACACGACAGAATGTTTTCAGCACTTGTATTTTTCTTGTGAGCCTATGAACTACACACTTGCTAGTGCTAGACATAAGAACAAGTCATTTTCCTGGGAGGCTGAAAGTCCAAGTTGAATCATGTTCAAAGACTGAACCACACAAGATGCTTTCCAATGAAATCAGCTGTAGGTAATGGCAAGATCTAACTGTTGCTTTTGGCTCTGCTAATATGCCAGGAGTGAGATCTGTTTTCAGAGCTGTCAGAGAAGTCTCAGAGACTGTCAGAGTGAGAAGTAGATTGTGGTCTGCCCTGCAAACACCACAGGTACTTAAGCAGAGATGAGTTTCAGTGCCTCTCTCCTAATGTGTGAAGCGCAAGCAGTAGGGGCTCTATATAGCACACTGACGTGCTTTGGCAGCCCTCACTGGTGATGATGGGGTAACTGGGGCATGGAACTTTCTTTCAGAGAAAACTCCTCAGTTTCTTATGCAGATTTCCTCCCCACTCTGTTACATATTTTCATGCTCACACACTCACCCAGCCTTTCTGGAACTGCAGAGCTGATCTTACAGATGATATTTCTGATCCTGATCCCAGGAAAATGTAATGTGCCCTTCAGAAAGTTGCATTTGGTGGCTTTAATCTGCTTCAGATACACACATAACACAACTCAGAGATGAAGGAAGAGCAAGTCAAATACAAGCAATAAAGCCTTTTTAAATCACAAAATAAGTTGTTTGAGCTTGAGATATGTTAATATTTATGAAGAAGCACTTCTCCCATGCCTAATATTAGCATTTATGTTCATTCAGTTATTAGACTCTGTCAGAAAGCTAATTAGTTCCTCACTGTTTGTACTTCTTGATGACTTGTTAAAAATTGCAGCTATAGATGGTCTGTTTTTAACATCTCCAGTGATGGAATTGGACAGGGGCAGGCACATTTGAAGAACTTAGAGGAGAAGTGGGAGGCATTAGTTTTACAAAACTTGCAAGGAAAGGAAAACAAGAGGTATTAAACATAACTCTGTCATTGCAGCCATGTAGAAAGAGACAGAGGACCACATACTTAAGAACTGGCTGAAGGTTGCTATACAAAAGAAGTTATTGAATTTTGTTTAATAAAATTTTACACCCTGTACATCTGGAATAAAAAAATATTGTGATTTTTTTTGTATTTGGGTGTTAGGTTTTTTGGTAGTGGTGGTGCTTTGTGGTGAAGGGAGGGGTGCTGGTTATATTTGAGTTACTATCAGAAGTCAGAGATTTCTATGCTGAGAAAAAAAAAACCCTCTCCTTTTTCCTATCTGTTACAATAAGGCATAAGAATGCATTTCAATTTTCAAAGCAAACTGAAGAAACAGAGACTTTTCTTTTGGTGTTGTCTCCCTCTAAGATATCTGAAAGTTGTATACATTTTCAGTATATGCTGGTTAGTTATCCTGTCAAAAACAGGTTTTCTGAAGATGCAATCCCTTGTATTTCTTTTAGAAGAACTGGTGATCTAATTTTTAGTATAATGTTTCATGAAATATGAATTGCTTGTATGTGTCAGAAGAGAAACTAAAGAACAGATGAAGCTCATTAAAAGATCTGGTTAAAAGGAAAATTTTCATTGAAGAAAAATTTTTTGGCAAAAAAATTCTTGTCATATGTACTTGGTTTTTAATACAGTATAA
The DNA here is from genome assembly GCA_013399915.1 of Illadopsis cleaveri. NCBI lineage: Eukaryota > Metazoa > Chordata > Aves > Passeriformes > Timaliidae > Illadopsis > Illadopsis cleaveri. The sequence continues at coordinate 199,999 of VXBB01017641.1, read as the reverse complement.
CCTAGTCTAATACGACATAATCTAGCAGGATTACTTATCCATTATGAAAACACCATTCTTACAAGATTAGTTTGTTTTTTGTTTTTTTTTTTTTCCAATTGTTTCGTAACCAATGAGCAGAAAGAGGGAGGAAGAGTGAAGCATCATGTGTGATGTTTTGGGCTACTGGTGGCAAAACATTGTGTCACAATCAATCAGAAACTGACATCACAAGCTGATATAGCATTGTTCTGAGGCCAAACTCAAAAATTTGTCAAACTTCAAGTGTTTTTAAAAACAAAGGAAAATTTATCTGGAAAATAACTTCTATAGGTTTTATTTCCTGTTATATCAATGACAGGCTGTATTCTCCTCACAGACTTAGGAGACTTTTAGATCAAAAATATTAAAATATGTCCAGAAAGAGAGAAGGTGGTATAATTATTAGAAGAAAAAGAAATGAAAGTTAATAACAGATTTAAAATACGCATAAATCCCAGTATACAAATTGTACCTTTGAAATTTCAGAGTTGACACACAAGCTGATTTCTCCTGCTTCCCTTCCTAGAGCTCAGCATATTGGCAAATGAAAAACAGGTAATTTTATTAACTACAGGCAGGTGCATAAAAGAAAAGAGGCTGAAGGATTCATACAGTGAGGTTCTATGCTCTGAATTTGGAGCTGTGGGTATCAAACCCTCTGCTCTTCCACCAACTGTGGGCAAATCACTCCTATGCCTCTATTTCTGTAACTCAAAGAGGAATTTGCAGTATCATTTTGTGAAGAGCTTTAAACATAAGTGTCACATAAGAGTATGTTTTTACATAGTGGGTGCAAAACCAGACTGTTCTCTGGTAGCATCCTTTTGAAACCATTGGGTGCATGTGAGGTGCTATATATTCCAAGAAACAGCCAAAGTCAGGGACTTAGCACCTCTTTGGTTATGGTTTGCAGCATTTATTAATTACTGATCATGGGTGTCGACATTATTGCAGGAATTCCTTGCCTATACTTTTATCTAAATGGGGCTTTTACTCATTCAGACAAGTGAGCAGCTCCCATGGGTTCTTGTTGGGGGAGGAAACTCCTGTGAGGCAAACACGGCATCTTTATGGTCACATTTTCCCCTCTGGCTGAAGAGAATGCAAATGTTGCCAGAATTTCCTGGGAGGAGCAGTCACTGAAACCTTGATAACCCGAGGACAAGAGGAAGCTCCTGCACATGTTTCACTGAAGTGGCACTCTGATTTCCAAGGCATCTTTCAAATCACCTTGGCTGAAGTACACGAACTGCTGGTTCAAGGGAAAGGCCCCACAGAAACGCTGAGTGAGTGGTTACGAGAGGGCATTCACATTTTCCTCCAGCTATCTCCCTCAACTGGTTTTTATTTTTCACATAGCTATTTTAGAAATATCTCAGAAATAAAATCTGTTTTCTCCCAAAATAACCCTGCTAAGGGTGTGGTCTGTGTCAGATGCCTCTAGATTTTCCTGCCCTTTGAGTAAGGCGAGATCCCAAGCTCAGAAAGAACATGCAGGTGGGATGAAGCTAAAAAGACACCAGTCAACAAAAATCCTTGAAAGTAAATAAAGGAATTTACTATTTGGCTTAGATTACCAATTGAGTGTGAGTGATACTAGGTAAATTAAATATATAAAATTATATATGTATAATTAAGTTATACTTAATTTTTATTTGTTTTTCTTTTGAATTAAATCATATTTTTCCATCTCCTATTCTTGCTTTTGTTTACAACACTTCCAGAGAGGAGGGTAGGGAGGGACCCAGGCAGGCAGGCAGGAAGGAAGGGAAGACAGGCTATGATGTTGGCCAAGGATTTATAAAGACAGTTATAAAGACAGTTATAAGGATGTCAGCATAGAACTGTGTTTTTATAGCTTTCCTATGTTGACAAAACCTTGAAGGCACAGGAACTTCAACATCCCACATTTTTAGGAAAAATAATTAGCTAGAAAGTTAAAGACAATAAATATTTTCCTCTCATGAGATAACCAGAGTTCTTTCAGGACGGTGCTTCCTGAATAATAATAGTAAATGACACAGGCAGGAAGTACAGCAAAGGAGCCCTGATGCTTTTCATCATATGGATTTTCTTTCTTTGCTTAGCCTGTTTATTGCAGTGAAGACACTACTGGAAACATAACAGCAATAGTTTAGCAGTTAAAGGAAAAAAAACTTGGGAGAAGGAGGGAAGAATTTCTCAACCTTTTAGAATAAATCTGGGCAAAAACTCTGTTCCACCCAGTTGCAATTAGGTCACAGTGACCTGAAAAGGGGTCATTCAGACTTGTTGGAGGATGTAGGTCAGAAGTCCCCACGATTCAGAGCTGGCACACCTAACCAAGGACAGCAGGGTAAATACGATCTATAATATCCAAAAGAAAACTGATGGACCTGCTTGGAAAGGAAAAATCATAAAACGATGAAAGTCAGGGGAAAAAAGCCAATTACAAATCACTTTTAAAGGTATGAGATTCAGTTAATTTTTATCAAATCTTCTAGAAGTGCAGTCTCTATATTTACTTCTGTAATGGGCAGAGATGTTGAAATCTATGGATATCTGATAAATCCCCTATGAAGTATGTCAAGAAATGTTTGAGCAGCTAGTCTTTATAATCTCCTAAAAAGTTACAGAGGGACAAAGTAGTGATTGAAGTTTCCATCAAAACCAAATTAAATGTCTCAGAAGTGGTTTTGCCATATTACATGTGAAGTTCCTAGCAAAGCTGTTACTTTTCTTGGACGTCCTTTTCCTTGGAGACAGGAGTCTCCAAAGCTACTGGGTGAGCAGTGACTACTCCTTGAATGGCTTGAAGTTATCTACATGCAGCTAACATCTCTGTGAAATGAAAGACTAGAGAGATCAGCAGGTATCCCTTCAGGACCATTATCAAACGGACCTGGATGGATATTAAGATTCAGTATACACATTGTCTTGGATTTCCTGCAAAAGGTATTTAAAGATTTCTGATAAAAATGTAGCAACACTACATGCCCAAAACATGATGTAAAATGGGGAAACTAATGGGGCTGATGGAAATAATCCCACACAGCAGAATGCTTTGAATACTATTAGGAGCTCACATTGGAAAGAATGGCACAATTTCTTTTCGAGTACTGAAAGATTTAAAAGTAAGGCTGTAGTTAATCATCATCTTCAGAAAGCACTACTTGCTTGGAGAATAACAAATGGGGTGCCTGAATCTAGAAAAGAGGATAAAAGTGACCCAGGACTGATGACTGTTAATCTGAGCTCAATAGTATGTAAAGCTCTAAGAATAATTTTTAAATGGAAAGATAATTACATATAACTATATTATGGAAATGGGAGCAATTGTGATATAGAGCTGGAAAAAGCAGATTGTGGTATATTAACCTAGTTTCATTTTTCTGAAAGTAAGTGATTTTCTAAAGAAAGAAAATTTTGTAGAAATAATTCATCTGTATCAAAGAAAAGCATTTCTTAAGAAGTCATGAGGAAACAAACATATAGTACAAAACTTGAGCTTGGCAAGAACTAGTTAAAATGGATACAACAGAGATGCACACAAGAAAACTGTCAAGCTGAAGGGAGGTTAGAAGAAAGCTCAACAGAAATCTATGTCTTGGTGCCAATTTAAAGACTGGTACCCTAGAAGTTGCTTTTGGCTAACTGTATTTGGCTAATTATTTAAGCTATGTTCAAATAAACTTGCTCGTGAAGAAGAAAGTGGGTGAACTGGAAGGCTGGAGTAGTGGAAATCGAACTTGACTTCAAGGTGCAGACTCATTCACAGTACAGAAAAGAAGAAACTAGGTTTCTACAATCAGGTCAGATTTCATTTCAGGAAAAGGTCAGGAAATGAAAAAAATGTTTCATGTTCTAGTGAATCACAAGCTAAATGCATGACAACTAGACACAACCCTATTGTGTCACGTCAATCATTGTCAAAAAGGTGTGGTACAACTGTGAAACACCAAATGTCAGCCAGGGAAAATATGTTCAGTAAATATCAGCAAGCATTAGTCCACTATATCTCTGCTAGGATCCTGTGTACAATGCCTTGCATGGTTCTGCTAATTCATGTTCAGAGAAACTATGGCTTGACTGGAGAAGGTGCACAGTGGAGTGGTGAAAGGGAAAAGTTTTCCTGTGAAAAAAGACTGACAGCATGATTGAAACCGGGTCAGTGTCTCACACCGGAGTGTATAAAAATAGATCACTGGGCAGTGCTGCTATTTCAGAGAGCACTCCCTCTCCCAGCTGAGGTTCTGCACCACTGACCACCCTCCTCTTTTGTACTATACTCTGTCTTCAGTGAGTGCGTGCAAGAGGGAGTGGGATAAAGTATTCAGTCATCCATCAACAGATGTTGGAAATGGGTCTTAACTGTAAGCCCAAATCAAATGCTTTGGAATGTCTGAAATAACCTTGATGAAATCAGACATATTAATGAAGTGGCCCAGATGTTAGCTGGGTCACATCACAAATAGCACACTTGCATATCCAGGCAAAGGTGAAGTCAAGAACAGCAATGAAAATGTCAGGGACTTGGCACACAGCAATACCCATGAAGCCACTGGGCACCTTCAATCTCTCACCCCCATTCTTGTTAAGTGTAATTAGTTTATTAATGGTCTCCCTCTCTTAAATGGATCCCAGGAGCTCTAGGTGGGGTCTGAAATGTTTCATGTGAGTAATGGAAAAGGGCACTGGATTTTAAGATGCCGTAGATGTATCTTAGGCTTAAATCTGGCTGATTTCTCATCCCTACATGAGAAATGAAATACAGAGAATGTCTACGTCTGAGTGAAAAGAAAGGATATTTGGGATTTACTTATTTAAAGTTTTAAATGAGAGAGCTATTCTGAGTCCACTGTTTTCTCCCTAGGATGGTGATGTCTAGTCAGCCCCCCAAATTTGTTTCTCTCCTGCAAAAGTGCAAGAAATTCCATCTTCCATTGAGTGCTGGGGTGCAGACAGATCTCATCAGCTTAGCTATGGGGTTGTTGTTGCGTTGACATATGAAATATCTCTCATATGATGAGTCCTCAAAGCAGAAAGAACTGCAGTCACAGCTAAGAGAAGCTTCTGCTGATCAGACAGATTTAGTGGTAGAGACAACTCATTTTTTCATGCTTCTGGATAATTAGGATAAACTGTCTGGGCAAGCAGCTAAGATGGGGTTTACACAGAGAATGCATTCCACTTGAGTTTACTGTTTTAAAACATCAAGTTTTGTTGGAAGATTAGGTTCAGGATAGCGTTTCAATCTATTGAAGCCTGTCTGGAGGGGAAAGGAGAACCTTAGCAGTGGGCAAAAGGAGTAGTAGTCCTCCTTAAGAAGGTGAAAGGCAAGTGCAGGTGAATTGTGGGCCCAGGATTCACATGCATGGAGGAACATTCCTGTGTGTACCCTCAGCTGCTTCCACTCTCTTTCCATGAGATCTGAGGGGCTTATGTCGAGGCTGATTTCAGTGATGGCTGCCAGCTTCAATTAAGGAAGTGGGATCTCTTACATCCCTGGCCAGTTCACTGTGTGTGATGGAGGAGCTGTATCAACCAGCAGAGCTGATCTGGGGAAATAGCTGTTTGTATACTTTTGAAAACCACACTGATCACTGTGCCACTCTTATTTCTGGGATAGTTAAAGTCTGCCTATGAGCAACTTCTGATGAACCTGAGGGATGCAGCTAATTTCCAGCAAATTATATAGTTTAATTGGTACTAAAAAAATGTTGAGACACAGAGTGCTGAAAAAGAGTTCTTAGCAAAGTATATAAATAACCTCTATTGCATGAAATATCTCAGATTCCCAGACCTTTTCAGCAGAAGCTTTACTTAAAGTTATTAACAGTATTAAGCATCTTTATTAACTTTATTACAATAAATAAAAAGATAAATACATAAACAAATAAAGAAATAAAGCAAGGCTTGAACAAGAAAGTTCATATCACACTTATTTCTCCTGGCATGGTAAACAATGTGCTACCATTTCTGGGTTTGAAATAGATGGTTATTCGCCTTCTATTCTTGTACCTCTAATGTAAAACCAGATTAGAGTCTTTCTGAAATACGTCCCTCTTTCTTGCGTTGCACTCTTCATATTGTTGGAAGTACCCACCTAAATGATTGATAATGTAATACTTGTTTTCAAAATGCTTTTATGCCTGGAACCATATAACCTCAGAAGGTTGAGCTGCTGTATTGCAGTGGGATAATTTTGCAACTACTATGTCTAAAATATTACTGGACCTCTGGCTTGCATAAACAGTTACTTCAAATCTGTAATGACTATGTGTAAGAGTGTGTTTAGAAACAATGAAAAAATGCATGCACTCCCCTGAAATCTTAAATATAGAGTGGAGAGATACTAATTATTTATTTAAAGATTTCAACAGTACGAAGATGAAAAGAGATTTTATTCTGTCCAGCACAGTGCCCATGGTTTTTGAGTAGTCCACTTATTTTTGCCATCTGTTTTTGCAAGCTTTGATTTGAACTGAGCCAAGAATTTAAATAAGAAAGGAGGTAATGTATGTCTTCGTATAAAAATTTGTGAAATTCCAAGTACTTCAGATGTAAGACCCCCAGAAAATCTGTAGTGTCCTACAGTTTTGTTGTATTTATTGAGACATGATCTAAGTTTTAGTCATCACTAGAAGATAATACAAAGGCATTTTAATCTGCCTGAGTGAATAAGTGGCTTAATAGTGAATGAATGTTTTTCTGAAAATATTGCAGAAGCCTACTGCTACCTTTCCATTAGATAGTCAGTCCCTGTTATACACAACATGAAGAATTATAGTTTTGAACATTTCAGTTAATCACACACTCTACTGCTTCTAATGCTTAGGAAAGAGACATACTGGGTCCACCTCTTGTAAGAGCTGTATCATTACTTCAAAACTCTCACACAACTTGTAAAGTCCTTTTAGAGGCCCTCTTATGACTGGTAGTTTAGCAATTTGTTCCAGATATATTACTGGATAGGATATGGCCCTCACCCTTTCTTTATCCAGCCTACATTACTGAACTCTCTGGTCTCTCATAAATCCCTTCACCTGTGAAAAAATTCCACCGAGTGGAATTCAACGGTTTCACCAAATGGACACATTAAAAAAAGGTTCACTGAAGCCTTTTCTCTGCCGCAGTATAGGAATTGTTCCCCTTATTAGACATTATTTTCTACAATTTTTTGCCTTGATTACCAAACAACTTCATATCTATGTTGGAGTGGTGGCTTCATTCTGTGGTCTTACTCACAGGAGTGGTTGTTCTACTCTGTCTATAACAAGTTTGGAAATGGTCCCTCCTCCTCATTCCTCTCTTCTCACAGTCTGAGCATCAATGGCTGAAATGCTGCCTCCTTTTTCATGCAGCCTTCCTGTTACTCAGCAACCCTTCCTTACCTGTTATTTCAACAATACATTTCTAATTACTCAATATCGTCCCTCAGATTTCTTTTGTTTCCCTGAAATCTCAGCTGAAATGTATTGCCATTCTGCCTTGATGTAGATGCCTTTCCTTTGATAGGTATTATTATCCCATAAGTTGGCTGAGGATGCAGTTCTCGTGGGAGAAATACAAAGAAAATGAAATCATAAAAGTTCTCTGAGCGTATCCACAATACATATAGGGAAAGATATTATACACACAGAATGGGAGATTATCTTTCCTCTTCTTTCATATATTCAACTTAGCCTAAATACCTAGGCTGCCTCATTCTTTGTGCTGGATTCTGATCTCAGCTGGAATGCTACCACTGGCATGTGTTATTGTGGTAAAATACAATTAAGGCATAATTATATTGAAAGAAAAAGTATCTCCAAAAAAGAAAAATGACGCAATTACTTTCCCAGTCTTTTGTTCAGAGAGGTTTGTTGTTTTAATTTGATTGATTATCTGAATTATTGTAATTTTACATTAGTGTTAAGGAAAATATATTGCTTTGGGGTCTGTACTCTGCATATGGATTCCTAGGTAAAATTCCTCTGATATGTTTGTCTTTTCCTTTTGAAAAACCCTTTTTAAATAAAATAAAATAAATCCTTTACTTATTAAAGATCCACCTTGAGTGCTTCTCCCTCTGTGCAACAAACCTTTGTTGTTTGATTTGTTTCTTGCAGCTTCAGCATTTTGAGGAAACGTCCTTTTTGATCCCTACAGAATTCCTGGAACTGGCATCTTCTTTTCTCTTGGAATTCAGTAATCCAAACAAGAGCAGATGATTGAAATGCTCTGTGCATGGAGGAACAGGGAAAACATCAGACTGTAAATTCGTTAATGAGCCTCCACCTTTCTCTGTTCTTATCTTCCCAGTCTTCCTCTTTTTCATCCTCCTCTTCCTCTGAACCCTCACTTTTTTCTTCTCTATTTTTCTACATGCAATTTTATTTTTTAGAGCATCAGCTTTCTGGGGCCTTTACACTTAACAGACTGACTGTGGCAGCATGGGAAGTCATGTCAGACTCTTTGTGGAACAAAAGACACCCAATTACTGTGTCTTCAGTGCCACAGTTGCTACACAGCAGAAAAAGACACTAGAATAAATGAAAAGAAAGGAAGAAGAAAGAGGTGGTTTTGGTGTCGAAGTAGAAAGTCGGTGGGCTGAAGTTGGGACAAATGCTTTACATGGAGTAGTGTATTGACTCTGGCTGCATGCTAAGCACCAACCAAAGCCTCTCTATCACTCCCCAGCTGGACAAGGGAGAGAAAACATAGCCATTTGTAATGATCCAGCCACTCTTCCCACTGCCAGCATCACTTTTCTCTTTCTCGTTGTCACTCATTATGTACCCACTACTCATCTTCAGCTAAAAAGTCTTCCTGGTTCAGCTTTCTCTTCATTACCTTTCTTCAATTTCTGCCCCTTGCTTTCTCCTGCTGCTTCCCAGGCTGCACCCCAGTTAGCTCAGCACTTTCTGGCTGTGTGAACTCTGCAGATCACCACTTGCTCTCCTTTTCGCCACTCAAGCTGATGTTCATTTTCTTGAGGATATTTTATGCCACTCTGGCTGTGTGCTGCAGGTCTGAAGTGGAAGTAAGTGTAATTGATGCAGGAAGAGATTTTCAAAGGAACAAATGGTAGCCGAGTGTCAGACTCTTGATGATTCTTAATGGAAGCTTGGTTCCTGATTAGTGTTTATGCCTTTGAACATGTTCTCCATGCTTTTTAGATTGTAAAACACTTTCAAGAATCACTGAGAATCAGATGCACTATTAGAGTTTCTTTTGACTTCCCAGGACAAACTTTCCCTGGGACTAGCCAACAAATGCTCAGCTCTGCTTTTGTTAGCTTTATTTCCCTGAGGCCAAATTCAGAAATCATCTGAGTTGGTGGGTATGTACCTGCATAAGAAAAAAATCAAACTAAATTAGAATTTTAAGATTTCAAGTAAAAAACTGTTTGTTTTTGTGGAGGCTGGTGTAAATTACCTTTTTTTTCCCCATCAGGATAGGAGCGTTAGCAAAGAAAGGAGGGCTAAGGAGAATTTCCATCTGGATGTTGGAGGAAACATAGTGACCAGGGTGAGGAAAAGCTAGAGGTACTGAATGTCTTCATTGCCCCCTGAGCTGGAGAACAGGTTGGGAAGCAAAACGAAGCCCCCATAATCCAAGGGGAAATGATTAGTGACTTGCTATGACAATTAGGCACTCATGGGTCTATGGGGCTGGATGGGATCCACCCAAGGCTATTGAGGAAGCAGCTGGAAGGGCTCACCAAGCCATTTTCTGTCATTTACCTGGCTCACCAGGGATGTTCCAGACTGGAGGTTAGCCAATATGACACCCGTCAACAAGAAGGATCAGAAAGAGAATCTGAGGAACTACAGGCCTGTCATCCTGACCTTGGTGACAGGAAAGGATTCAGAAACAGATCATCACTAGTGGGCTGCAAATCCCAGGAAACTGAGGCTTCCAGTGTAGGCACTCTTCATTCAATACTGTTTCTACCCTATTACCAAGAACAGTTTAAAATCCTATTTTCACTAAAATTCCTCTGCACTTTTCAAAAGATTAAAATGTTTCTGAGTAACCACATTACAATTAAGCCAACACAGTTTAGCTATAGTTGCCAAGATTCTCATTTACACTGGGATTCCTTTAAGATCTCTTTGTGTGGGCAGTGTTGCAGAGTGCAATTACACTTCATTATTACTCACCTTAAGTTCCTTATAGCACCAGAACAGTGGAAAAGCACTATTGTGAACATACAAATCCAGCCAAAGTACTAAATATACTCAATTCCTATTTGCATTATGGCCCATTTTCCTAACTTTGTCAATATTAAAAGACAGCAAATTCTCTTTACCAACTTCTTAAGGCCTCCTTTTAGGAAGAAAGCAGTACCAAAACCATCAGTGCAAGTGATAACTTGGCCCAACATCCATATGTTTGTTTTCACATTTCCAATTTAATTGGAGGAAGATGGCAATAAAACTCATTCTCAATTAAATCTATTCCAGTAGATTGACTGTGTGCTTGTGCATACGTGTGTGAACAGCACCTGATGTTACAGGAGTTCCACAGTTTGGCTCCTGGGGGATTCTCACTGCCATGACTATGATAGGATGAGGACAAGGGTTATTAGAACAGGGCTGACTGAAGAAGTCTCAAGGACTCTTGCCTTGAGTTGTCTCACTTTTTCTATCCAAACTGGTGCTTGTCACAACAAGCCTCGTCCTTCTCAGTTATCTGGAGTAGGACAATTTTTAAAACAGCCTTAAAAACTAAAAATTATTATTTTATGGCTGAAAGTATAAAGTTGCCATTAAAAAGTATGATATGTCTCCATGGGCAGAAGATCTGTCTAAGTGATTCCTGGCAGATGTTTGTCCAGCCTGTTCTTCAAGGAAGAACATGGATGTTCCACAACTTCCCCAGACAATCTATTTATTTCAGCGGGTGATCATCATTACTTTTAAAATGTTTAATTTGGCTGTCCCTTGTTACAGCCTGAGATCTTTACTTGTCTTCTATCTATGATTGAAAAAGGGTTATTTGTTTCTTCTCTATGCCAAACTTTTAGCAGGTCTCTCCTCAATCTGTCTGTCCCTGACTTTACAAGTAGAGCTGAGCTCACTCAGTGTTTCCCATAGACCATGGTTTCTAAGCCTCTGATGACACATACTGCACCCCTGTGAATTCTCTGCAGTCTGTAGGTTTTCTCAAATGAGGGAATAAAAATTGGCAGAGACCTATGCCTAAGAGAGAATTAAGGACAGTCACACTTTTTAGTCTTTTATTTTGCCATTAAAATATGTTTTATTGGAGCAGTATATGACCAGGGAGTTTGAATTTTACCACTATTTCATGCAAGTAAAATCTGATTCATACCAAATTAATCTTCTACTGTGTTTATACATCTGGGTTGTAGGTCTCCTTGGAAGACCAATTCACAGCTCAGAAGAGAAAAAGAAAGCTGGAGATGATAAAGAGCAAAGTGCATATAAATATTGTTTCTGTCTAGTTTGTGTTGGATAAATCCTTGTTAATTAATCAAATCTTATGAACCTGATCCTCTGATAATTATTTATGATTGTGATATATTTACATTAATTATTTGAACATAGCAGTTTGAAATACTGGCTAAGGCTGCTGCTTGATAAGCTAGGGGTTATCAGAATTTGAGACTATAACCTGTGTTCCCAAACTTATTCCCAAGTTTGCTGAGAAAAAAGGGTCTTACTTGAATCTTGTTTCCACATTTTATATATGGTTCTGCACTGCATTTTCATGGCATGGTTCCGGTAGCAGGGGATGAGCTGCAGGGGTGGCTTCTGTGAGAAGCTGCTGGAATCTTCCTTGATGTCAGACAGAGCCAATAGCCAGCTTTAAGGTGGACCGGCTGCTGGCCAAGGCTGAGCCAATCAGCCTCTGTGGTAACATATTTAGGAAGGTAAAAAGAAAAATATTGAGCAGAAGTAATTGTGGCCAGAGAAGAGAGGAGTGAGAATATGTGAGGGAAACAGCCCTGTAGACCCCAGTGTCAGTGGAGAAGGAGAGGGAGAAGGTGCTTCAAGGAGCAGAGGTCTCCCTGCAGCTTCTGGAGGACCATGGGGGAGAAGAGACTTACTGGCAACCTGTGAAGGAGCCCCACACTGATGGGGGTTGGGGCTGGTGGATGCCCAAAAGAGATATGTGTGGGAAGATTGTGCTGGAGCAGACTCCTGGCAGGGTCTGTGGACCTGTGGTGTGAGGAGCCCACACTAGAGCTGGTTTTCTGGCAGAACTTGTGACCTCATGGGGGCCTTACACTGAAGCAGTCTGATCCTGGAGCACTGCAGCCCAGGGAAGGGACCCATGCACTTTGGAGCCCTTTGTTAAGAACTATAGCCTGTGGGATAAACTGATATTTGAGAAGTTCATGGAGGACTGTCTCCTGTGGGAGGGATCCCACTCCTATCCCCAACTAGCAGCAGAAACAGTGGTGTACCAGTGCTCAGTCACCTGAACAGTAAAGAGGTTCTTCATATTCAGGTGGAACTTCCCATGCATCAGTTTCTGTCCATTGCCTCCTGTCCTATTGCTTGGCACCACTGAGAAGAGCCTGGAAATATTCTCTTGACACTCTCCCTTCAGATACTAACCCTCTCAGTTGTTGCTTCTCGAGGCTGACCAAGCCCAGCTCCTTCAGCCTTCCCTGGTAAGAGTGATGTTCCAGTCCCTTAATCATCTTTGTTACCCTCCACTGGAACCACTCAGGAACTCCATGTCTCTCTTGTACTGAGAAGCCCAGAACTGGACACAGAACTCCAGATGTGGCCTCACCAGGGCTGAGTAGAGGGGCAGGATCACCTCCCTCAGCCTGCTGGCAGTGCTGTTCCTTAATGGAAATGAGATACCACTGGCCTCCTTGGCCACAGAACCCACTTCTGGCTTATGGATAGCTTGTTGTCCACCAGGACCCCCAGGTCCTTTTGCACAGAGCTTCTTTCCAACAAGTCCATTAATGATTTTATGATGACATTCTCAATTTTTTAGTACTCCTCTCAAGATCCCTTTAGAGATCATGGGAAAAAGCAACATGTGGTTTGTCTGACATATTTTAGATTTCTATTTTGAGCAAGATAACTGTGTCCTATAATTGCCTGCTTCTTTCCTTTGGCCCAAATGGTACCTTGGAGTAAGAAGCTAAGATGTAAATTTCCAGATAAGTCCAAATAATTCAAATACACTGCTAAAAGACACCTAAGCTGACCAGAGCTGTGGACCTGAGTTCCTCTCTACCAAAGGGTTTTTAATAATATCTATCTCTGAACTTTATGAATTATATTAATTCTCATTATATTGGAACCATGAAATGTATTTTCTTGGAAAGTAAATCCATTTTAAAAGGAGAAAGACTAGTAAAATATGTATGGCCCCCTCTTCACCCCACCTACCTTTAAGATCTAAGTTAATCTGCTTTGTGAAGAGCATTTACTTTTTGTCCTAAGGAAAAATATTTTGCATTAACAAATATAGTAAATTGTTCATCATGATACTCACAGGCCTTGGGTCTGCATGCAGTTAGGCCCAGTGTACTAATGGATATATTCACTTGATACCACCTCTCCTTGACATAATTGTGAAGGCTGCCTTTGAATTTCCGTCATGCCTTGTCACTTCCCTTCATAATGAATGGTAACCTCCTTAAATGATCAGACCTGCTGAGGTTACAGTAAATCTATTTCTCACTGTCTTTTACTAAGATTTTTTTCTGTAGAGGAAAGAATAAGAATCAGAGAAAGAAAGGGAACTGGATATCTACAAAGATTTAGTGTCTCATGCTGGGACTCCCTTCAACCTTCACAAGATGAAATTAAAAGATTACAAACAGGCTAGGGAGTGTCCTTCTTTTACCCTGTGTACAAATAATTTTATTGGCATAACAGCTCTGCTTCCCATAGGCACTGTGAGCATAGCTGCTCCTCCTCACAAAAGGCACCACTTTGTTAACCTGCCAGGCTCACCGACTACCACTGAGGTTCCAAATGTAAATCAGTGGGAACATCTGAAGTAGCAAATTCATTTGGTTTATGGACATCATTTATTATCAATCATGTTCCTTCCTGAAAGTCCTGAGTATGGTGGCCCAGCAGGACTGTTACATTTTTTTTGTGAAAAAATTCTATTGTCTCCACACTTACACTCCTGCCCTTCTTGTTACTCTTGTTGCAGCGTTTCTGGAGATGATCTTCCATGGAGCTGCGAGGGGAAGGGATCTGGGGGTGTGACATCATCTTTCTCCTCTTTCACTTCCACTGGAAAAAATGGGCACCGCTTTGCTGTACTCTGTGTTTTTGGTTTTTTATCTGCCCAGCTACATGCAGTCACAGAAATTGAAGTTTGGGCTTGTGATAGCTTCAATGTTGTGCAAGCAAACAGCTTGTAAGTTCTCTCTGGTTTGAAGAGCTGAGAGCATTTGGAGCAGTAGTATGATGCAACAAACAGATGTGGGACCATTCGTGTATATGTGTGTGTAAATTAACACTCTTTCACACACTTAGAAAAGCAAAACATTGTTTTTAAATTCTTTTATGTCTCCGCAGAGCCTGAGCTGTCCCAGTCAATCCTGGGGATTCCCTGTGTTGTAAACTGCAAATACAAACAAAAATAGGCTGTCCCTGTTGCAAACATCTCAGTCTGCAAAGTCAAAGCAATCACAAAGTAGATAAAGGAAAAGGAGGTGATACCAGAAGTAAAATGACGTTCCCAGTAAGGCAGGTCTTAGTAAGGTTTTCAAAACAGCCCAGGCCCCACTCTAAACAAGTCTGTGCCTCTACCTTCCCTAGTGAAATAAAAGTCTTTGATCAGTAGCCAATTATGATGGTCAATCATTCACATCAAAAATGAAGGTATAAGAATCTGTTCTTTTATCTTGTACTGTGTGTTTCAAACTGCCACCTATTCATCCTTCCTACCTTTCCTGTCCCTTTCTGTTTTTTCCTAATAGAGGAAATAGGTATGGTTTCCCATCACTGCTGCTGATGCATTTCTTTGGAAATAAAATCCATAGAACTCAGCAAAACCAATCTGGTAAAGAAGAATGGCAGATTTATGGAATGATGAATTGGTGGTTCTGTGTATGTGCTTTCTTCTGGCACTCATGAGATATTCAATCTCTATCACAGACTTTCAGACAGTATCTGTGGCACAGCTCAAGTGAAATCCCAGATCCTGAAAGATTAAGAGTTTGGGAGATTTGATAACTCACAGAAAACCCGTGGGTTGCTTTGACAAGGAGAGTGAGGTGGTTTTCTATAGTAAGGTTCATATTCTAAGCAGATTAGACTAGTTTATTTAGGTTCTTTAAAAAATATTCCCCCAGCTCACTACAAGCACAGCAGCCAATTACAGTGTCCCCAAGTGCTCCTGAATCTCAGTGTTGCTGAATAATGAATTGTTTACACTGTAGTTAAATGGAATTTAAGATCACATATTCTAGTGATCTAAAGTCAGTTTGTTTCAATGCATCAGGAGTTTTTATTAAACAGTAGATTTTTAAACAGTGCATTTGGATTAGAGAAATTGATTTTGCCATCTGAAAATTTTGAGTAATCCTATTTCAGCTGAAAATTTTATATAAAAGTGTTTCAAATAGAGGTTTTATGGAATATTCTAATCTGTGTGTAACTCTAGCATTTCTGCCGTGTCTTCTGCAGAAAAAAATATTGGAAGTATAGGAAATCTCTGGTTTATGAATTCTGTTTTTATAACAGTTATAATTTCTATGTTTCTTGTATAAATGATTATAACTCTATTTCTAAACCATGTAACGCAATCAGCCTTTAAACAACATTTCCACTAATTTCACATATTGAGAATATCAATGTATTGAAAAAGTGTTCTTTGGTTACTTTATTTGTCTCTGAATCTGACTTAGTGATAGAAATACTCCTTCTAGATTCTGTCAGTCATGAAAATTTCACTGTATTTTTGTTCATCCTTGTGTCTAAGTACACAAAAGAGTGTCTAGAACAACAGAGTGATCCATGAGGATTAGAGAGATTTCTTTTCTCTATTCCACTGACATTAGCCTATTGCTCATAAAGAAAAGAGTTGTTTTCCCTTTTTATCTGAAATGGGAACACAATGTATACGGCAACATGCTGTGCTTCTGCAAGATACAGAAGCCTTGTAGTGAGTGTATTAACCAGGGCTTCACTTAAACAGTGTTCTGTTAACAAGACATTAACAAGGAATAACAGTTTTGTGAGCTATCCTGCCCCAGCCAATTACATATAGCAGCTTTGGCACAGATAATGACATAGATTGGTGAGTGGGAGTTTACATTTCCACTAAAGGTTTAAAAGGGTTCACTAGTCCAAGCTGGTTTTCCTTTGAAAATATCTGAATTATACAATAAATGCAGAAGAACGATCAGTTATTAATAACTGCCTTGAAAAATTAAAACAAAACTGTGAAATAATAACTGTATGGCTAGATGTAAAGAATCCATTCAGATGGATCTTGCTGAATGATGCAGTTAGGACAATTTTCTTTTAAGTTTCTTGATAATCTACATTTTCCTTTGAGAGTCTCATTTCCTGGAGTCACAGGATTACACAAATTTCACAGCCATCATGGATAAAGAGAAAATTTAGTCCTTCAGTTTAGAGACTAGAAAAGTTGGAGTCTAAAAAGTGTAACATATCAAGGAGCAGAAGGCAGAATGAAAGGCTCAAGCAAAATTTATTTACATCTAATATATAGCATTTCATAAATTTCAAAATAATATGCAGTATTATTTTTAAAATTTCATCAGGACTCTCACAGCTGTCACAAGTCTGGAGTGGCAGGGGGTATTTTAGAACCTGGAAGAAAGCAGAGGATACAATAAAACAGACATGGCAAGCCTTTAGCAAGAAGTGCTTGCTATATGTCCCTGTATATTTTACTAGCATTTTGATACAAAGCAGAGGATTCAATTAAATGGTGCTCTAGCTCTTTGAAGGGAATACAGAATTGATTACTCAAACCATTATGCCCTCAGATATGCATGCTGAATTCCCTTTGTGCTGAATACGTATATAAAGCCCTGAGCACATGGGAATTTTGAGGTTAAATTGCCATAAATATTTATGGATACAAGTAATAAAAGTGGCCTTTCAGATCTTAGATTTCATTCAGGTGATGACTCCAAACGGTAATTGCATTTGAAAGCTGGAATTTGATAAAAGAGTATTTTCTCCCATCTTTTACCTCTCTTGCCTTTATTGATTGTGAGCTGTTTGCTGTAAGGGCTGTCTTTTATTAAATAACTCTACATTGCCTGGCACAATAAAACCTCGACTTTTTTCCTGAAGTCTCTAAACACCATTGCAATGCAAATAAATAAGTTCAACATCATTAATTTAGACAGTGAGGACAGCTAGTTTCCCTTCACTACAGGAATGACTGAAGGATTTTTTTATTAATTAAGCAGACCCTGGAGTTTCTCTTGGTCTAAAATATGTGTGTGCATGTGTGTGTACTTTGGAATAGGATCTGTCTTAGTATAAAATAGGGGTTTTTTTGGATGAGTGAAGATGAGAACTGCGTGGTCAAATGAATGTACCCAGAGAGAAGGGGTTCAGGCTGCAGGGATACCTCAGCTTGGGCTCAGATAGAAAGCATGTGAGTGGTCTCATGGCTCAGTGATAATCCAGAATATTGTTCAATTGACTTGCAACTCTGTGGGAAAGATTGCTGACTGCTAAATTCAGGACTGTCTTTGACTCATACAAACTCCTCAGGTGCATTACTTGGCCAGGTCCTCAGATGGCTCAATAGGTTTGTGATATTTATAAAGAGAATTCATACTTTCACCCTTAAAACCTATTCTTTCTCCTCCTCAGTTATTACCTGAACTTCCTGGTATAAAATAAGCCAAATCCATCCTACTAAAAGCACTACAGATTGTTTTTTGAGAGTACAGTTTGCATGTGCTGCCTGCCAGAGGTGCTTCTGGTGTTGGAATTAACTTACTACTGTATGCATATAATAGTTTCTTTTCATGTTTGTAATGTGCCATTGAATTATGGTGTTAGCTGATGGAAAAAATCCACTACACTATTACTAAGTAAAAGACAATACATTTTGATTAGCAAGAATAAGGAATGGACATTTTTTTTCCCAGAGATCTTTTGTCACTTATCTGCCTTTTTTTTAAGGGCCTAGCAGCAAGTGAGAATTTTTTGTCTGTGGGTTTATTGCAAGATGCGGACTGTGAAGATGTAGGTAGAGGTTTTAATTCAGATTTTTTTCTTTATTCCAAAGCTCTTACAATTTATTTGGTCCACTTGAGTGATCTGCTGTCATCTGAATTAAAAAAGTTTGTTTAGTCCCAGTGAGAGAGAAGTAGAGTGAGAACTCACAATAGAAGGCTTGCAACAGCAAGAACTGTCTGGTCAGAGTGGAGTAACCCCAAGCTCTAGTTAAACTATGACACTGACTTAACTCATCATGGCACATAAGTGCTCTCGTCATCTGTGGTTTCCATAGAAGATGAAAATAGTAAACTACATAAATGAGCACAATCCATCAACTCTATTAGTGAGTGCAAGTTTTCCCACAATAGGGATTAAGTCAAAGAGCTGCCAACTAAAATTGCTAATTCCATCATCCTGAAAGGATGATATAGATATATCATAGATATATCATAGATATAAAAAGTAAAGTTGTAAAAGATAATAAAAGCTCCCTTAGTTTTTCCTGCTTTCCTGAGGATTAATTAATATCTGCTTAAATTGTTCATGGCAGATGTTTGTCTAGACTGTTTTTTAGGTGTTTGAGGATATTGACACTTCTTCCTCCTTATATAGTTTGTTTAGGATTGTGCTCAAATGTTGTATTTCAGCATTTTTCCTAATATTTAGACTTAACCATCCCTCCTGCATTGTAATTCTGTTCCTTCTCATCCTGTCCGTAGAAGTAATTTATGTTGCATGATAACATGTATGAAGAGTGCATGTGAGAAAATAAAACACCACCTTGCAATGCCCAGTGGAGACACACGGGTACTCAGGAATGACTTATTACAGGCTACTGCTTTAATTGTAGTCTTCCTTATGAAAAAAGTTCTACAGAAAAATTATAATTCAGGGGCAGTGCAAGGGCTGTTGAAATCAGTGGAGCTGTTTTACATTGACTTTCCTTTTGCTTTGCAGCTGAAAAATGAATTAATTTTCAAAGTACGAAGTGATTTAATCTGGCATGAGAGTGTACCTCTACCATTACACTTGACTACTACGTCTGGTGTTTTTAAGAAGTTTTTTTAAAATGGAATTGGCCTTCTTTTTCTTCAAAGAGAGAAGGAAGTTTTCCATTGATTTAAACCAAAATCAATACCCCAGTTTGTCATTAATATTCTTGAGATCAATAGGTCATTTCTGAACTAAAATGTTGTCATAAAAATGTAGGCCTGAATGTACAAAGCAGACCTGATTTTCTTGGCCTGTGGGTTCCATATAAGTGTAACTTCACTGTGCTTTATCTTTATCTGCAGCATGTATTTAATCTGTAGCACTTCTCATCATCCCTGTCCTTGATAATCCCAGATACTGGGTGCACATTACAGGGAACAAATGAGCAGAGAAGTCAGGTGCAAAGGCCACACATTCATGTGTACTTTTTCTGACTATACAGATTTGAAGTAAGACAGTAATCTGTGCCTACAACATTTTTGTACTTTTCCCTTTGTGGGAAGGATGTGTCCAGTCAATTGATATATATCTTTTCTCACATCTGGATTTTCAAAATTAAAGAGCTGCTTCTGCACTGTGCTTCATGATTCTTTCTAGAAAAATCTATGCCTGTCTTCTGCCACAGAAAGAGGTTGATCCTACTCTATGGTATGCCCCTGACTCAAAATGACATGACCATGTAGCTATGAAAGTGTATGAGAAGAGTATGTCACAACCCCAAACTAAAATTCCTGTGACATCGAAGCAGAGGAGAAAGCATTTAGAAACTCAGTACCAAATTATCTTTCAGTGACATTTTAAAGTGTTAAACATCCTTGGAAACACCCTTTCATTGACATGAGAGGATATCTCTTGGGAAGAAGTCACAAGTCTTTCATGGCCTGTCTTCATCCTTGTCTAGCACATGCACAAAGAAAGTTAACTCCGATTATTAGAGTCTCTTCATAAAATTACCAGTGACAGAACAAATTATCCACTTGAAAAAACCCAAGTAGAAAAATATAAGGCTGGCAAATCAGAATATGGCAACAAAAGACTTTTAGTCAGCTGTCCCAGAGTAACAAACACAAAGCTATGTAGAGACTGCTCCCTGAATCCATCTTACAAAAATGTGTGCTTAACAGCCATCTTTTCAGACCATTGTGCTCCTTGATGGATGCAGTTGTGTAAAGAAGGATAATTTTAAAAACATCACTGTATCTGCAGAATTCAGAAAGCAGCTTTGATCAATTTGGAGGGACTGCTCAACTGAATGTGTTTTATCTTTTGTCTCTGGGCTGAGATCTTTCTTCTACACATTTGCAATAATCTTCCAAAAGTTGTGATTTCATGGCAAGAGATGTATAAATCATCATCTTGGGTAAGGCCTTTGTAAAGGAATTCATACAACCACACAAGGGTAGGAACAATGAGGTGACACAGAAAAAGACTCACAGGTGGAATCTGCCAGTCCAGCACATTTTCCACCAGCACTGACTTACCCATACTCTAAACTCTCTGAAACAGCAGCAGTGTGTGTGGATGTCTGGAGGGTGCCAGAGAGCTAGCAGCTGGAAGAAACTATTGCAATAGTTTTTTGTAGTCACTTGAAAGTTTGGATTTTCTTGGACTCCCTGTTCTCATATCCACACTTGGCATGTAGTCTCTTTGCAATATCTATGTTAAAGGCCTTGGGAATTGCAAAGGTTGCCTTGTAATAAGTGCTTTTTCTGGTACTGAGCCTGCATATCTGGCAGCCTGTTAGCAAAATTTCAGTTTCCTTCCTGTGTGAGAATGCTGAATGAAGCCACTGCTGCTCCTGCACTACTTCCCCTCAGGTGTCAAGCTTTCTTCCTGTACTTCAGATGTTAACAACTATTATTCAGGAGCTGCTTAGTAATAGGACTAGCAAAGCCTTGCATTTGTTTCCAATATACTGAATCAAGGAGAGAGGAAAACAAAGGAACAAGTGGAATATTTGTTCAGGATCAGGGAACAACCACTGACTCTTCCCAGGCATTTAGGTCCAGACTCCCAAAAGGATTTATACTAACTTCCATTAAAATCAATTTGGATTAACTACTTTTTTACAAATTCAGACTTTAGAAAGTAAGAACTTCACAACAAGGATCAATGTTTCCAGACACACTAAACTCAAACAAAGTTGCTGCAGGAAGAGTATTATAGCTATAGTTATTGATGGGGTTGTTACAGAAAATTATTTATGAAGACATTTCTGTCACTGACAGAGTGACAGGGTTCTCTCTTGATTTCTTTAATGTCTCATTTGATTTCATATCAATCCCAGCAAAGTCAAAACACATACATCCAGAATGGGTAATGTTTTAGGAATATGAAAGGAAAGTGAGAAATAGAAATGTGGATGTAATCAAAATATTAGAGAAATAAAATAGCTGTATTTTTCAGAAGACTAAGTATCTGCAACCATGCAACCATTTGATGTTCCTGTTGAGTACTCACAATTGTAGAGACATTGATTTTCTAGGATTCAAAACACTTGGTGTTTCCCTCATTCACCTCCTGAAGTTTAAATATTCCCACTGCTGTTTTTGGGAAAAGGCCCTGGGAATTCCCAGAGCTGCTATGTTGTTCATCTGCATATTGGGGCACTGAATAAAAGAAAAATTGTGAGAAAAGCCATGTGTGACATGAAAGTGTTGGTGAGGCTTAGTCCATATTTCCATTGCTCTTAGGTCATACTAGAAGTATATCTATGACTGAAGAAGTATTTGTTCCACATTAAATTCAGTATTACTACCCTCAACTCTGAAGCCTGAAGGGTCCTTCTCACTCTTCTGTCCTCAAAGGAAGTGAACTCACATTTTCTCCTCAGTTCTGCTGTACTCTGAATGCTAAGTCTAACACAAGAGCTGGGCTGGATTTGAAAGACAGAGAATATCTGCTCTTCTCCTTCAGAGATAAAGCATTCACAAGATAAGAGGAGACAGCAGAATGCGTCCATCTTGTCAAACGACACTTTAACTGGAGTACAACTTCTTAACTACTGTGTTTGTACAAATTTAGCATATAGAGTGATACTGGTAAGCACTCCTGGAAATTTTCTGAGCTCTAACATGTACAGCATATCTTTCTCCTCCCAACATGTTCTTGTGCAATCTCTGCAGCAAGCGACAGATCAAATTTATTTCAATGCTATGGCTTGGGTTTTTAATTTACTACAGTGTTGGCTAGGGGTGACAGAAGTCATCATCATTCAGTTTTTGTCCCATACAAAGCAATGAGGGAACCACGCTGCAAAGGATCACTGAATCCTTGTCAAAGAGACATCTGAAGAAAGGGAGTGGTGTGGTATAGAGCTTTGGCTACTTAAGCAAGTCAAATCTGCTGGAATTGTTATGAGCATATTAATCCAGATTTGGTTTTCTTTAGACTGTTTATATCCTAATCCATTTACAGTCTGTATCCTTAAAGGCAGCATGATCACCTCACAGTATTTTCTATCGCTCTCTTTACCAGCCTAGACAGCAGCAGATGCAAATGAAATCTAATGGCACAATATTTCAGACAAAACTTTAAAAGAGTCAGTGAATACATGCAACCTATTACCACTGCATAAGCCTTTATTCCCTTGGGCAATTCTATAAATATCAGCTTCTTTTTTTCTCATTTAGCTCAATGTCACTGAAAGTGAATCAGACCCTTAATATTGTTTCATATATTTATTTATGCTGACCACTACATTTATCAGTCTCACTTTCACAGCAAGCCAGGATCTTTGTTACTGCTGGAGCTCTTACATGAGGAAGGCTGAGTCAGGAGGACATTATTAGAAAGACCTGGCAACCATATAGCCTGCCTCCTGGCAAGGATCTGGTAACACCTGTAAACCTTATGTGCCTCTGTAAAACACTGGTAGATTGTGGGGTAGATTGACACACAGTGTTAATTAAGGTATACAGTCTGTGCAGTCTTTTGATACAAGCCACTTTGTGTGCAATTGTTTAAAAGAGGAGAAAGCCCATCAGTTGAATGAGATTACAGCAATTAAATATTTATTCACAAATGTAAAACGTAGCCAACCCAGCAAACATACACAGCAGCTGTAAATAACATGCCAAAGAGAAGAGGCCTCTAAATACTTGTGATTGAAAGGTATCAGTGTCCTGTGCAGCATGAGAGAAGGTTGCTGCTTCTTTTTGACATCTAATTGAAAAGAAAGCAAGAGCTCTTGGATCATTAGAGCTTCACAGCATAGATTACAACCCAAACTATCTGTATACATGACAGAAAGTGTGTTTTCTCCCTAATGAGCTTCAGTCTTTTCTTGGCATGTCCTTTAATGAGAGGCAGAGTTCTGTACTTTCACAGTTTTGGTGTGTTTTGTGTTTCATAAGGTAAAATGTTGCTGAAGAGATAAGATGTTAAATCCAGTGTTGTACAACCCTTAAAAGGGTTCAAAATGCAGGTGGTGCACAAGGAAGGGGCTATGGAACTTGACAAGAAATAGGCCTGAAAACTGACAGTGATGTCAGAGGCTGCTGTTTCTGAGACAGGTTTTGGTGGAGATTTTTGGAGACACAGATCTGGAATAGCCTGAATGACACAAGAGAAACAAGACAGAGAAATGCTTCAGCAAGACACACCAGACTTTGAACTGGTTTCAGACAAAAACTCAGTACTTTCCTGTGTACTACAGGCACACATGGAGAGGTGTACACACACAGAATATTGATATCTCTGCCAATACCTGCATATACCTATAGCCACTTCTGTCACATATCCTCTGTATAACCAACCTACCAGTTAATAACCTACTTTCTTGCAATATCTCTAAAACAAAGAAAAAATATCTTGGAAATCTGTTAGTGTACATCCATTCACACATACAGAATTTCCCATGCCTTAAACTCATTAATGCAAAAGATAAGAGCACTTACTCTTTTGCGATCCTTTATTAAAATGGTTCTTCAAATTCTTACAGTATTTTTCTTCATTGCATAACAAAATATTGATGTGACAGGAGGTTTTGTTTCTTTAAGAAAATCTGAAGAGAAAAGATGCTGCCTCTGTAAGCAAATGAACATTATTTGTTCAATGACTGCTCAAAATAAAACAAAAATGAAAGAGGTGGACCAGGTCTGTTGGCTTAAGGATTGTTCCCATTCAAGACCCATTTCCCTGAGTAGCTCATGTGGGGTTTCTGCAGGTCTTCTCCCACCATGTGCCTCTCTCCAGTAGAATTTATGAGACACTTTGGCTATGGCTGAGATCTCAGGGAAGTGGGTCACATTACAGTTAGCTCATTTATTCAGAACAGTATCACAGTCTTTTGTTCAGCTTTAATAAAATGCAATTATTACACTGTCTCTGCTTGTGATTAATTCAGACAATGTTTACAGACAAGACATTCTGCAGATATCTGCTGGTGTTGCTGGTATTGCTGCCCAATGAATTTAACCACGTCCTTCTGCCACTTGTAATTACAGATCTGTATCTTCTCTCTCTCTGTCTCTCCCTCCTTTTCCCTTCTAGTTAGTCTGTATAAGCCCAAACAGATTTCAGCTGTGATTCTTAATGGGGTGGTGGTGTCTATGCTTGCAGAAAAATTGTCTCCAGCATGAGTTCAGCTGTGCTATGAACTGAATTCAAGAAGCTTATTTGCAGTGAATAGCAATTACAGCATTATTTAGTCTATGAATGTGTGAACAATGAAACACTTTATACTAGGAGATGGCATTCCTTCTATTAAATGCAGTTTAAATATGACCCTTTATATAGCTCTCTCTCCTGTAACACACTGAGCCTATTGATGGTGATAACTGCTCACAACAGATTATTTTCCCTGGACTCATTTGGGTAATGGCAGGGAATATAGGTAAAGAACAAACTGAGTAAAAACTTCCTCCAAAAAGCTGGTCAGAAAACCTCTCTCTCTGAAAGAGATTTGATGCAGATCTTGCTAGTTGAAATTATCTGGCTGTGAGAATTTAGACTAGAATGTCAAATGACATCTTCTTGTCTTTAAATGCAACAATTTGTAACTAAAAAAAAGTATTAAAAAGGGATCCATGTGCTACAGTGGGTTCTGTGCTAGGTATCCTGAAATGCTCTACTTCCCCACTTGTTGTTTCTTCCATTTCTCAATACCATATAAAAATCTCATGCTCAGGCCTGACAAAGCTGTATTTTTTTTCAGGAGAGTAGNCAAAAAAAAAAAAAGGAAGAAGCAAAGAAACAGATTTCAACACCAGCAAATTCTACTACTTTAAAATATTCCATTGATGCAGAACAAAAGAAAATAGCCCTGCCATTTCATCACAATGAGCCAGTTTTCCAATGTTCTCCAGACTCACGCCCCAAAGTATGAAGCTGAGAGTCCTTGTCAGTTGCTGGCTTTTAGTACTCTTTATAGTGATGTGCAAAAGAAGGGTGAATGAGCTCTGAATACGTCAGGCAGAAGCCAACTACCATGAAAAAAAAACAACCTTCGTGCTGCCAAGACACTTATCCTTGAACTTTTAAAATCAACTATTCAAGAGGGCACTGTTGAAATTCAGGTGGTATCCTAATATAGCTTTTACATCCTTTGGCTGAAACTGACTGACATACAGAATGTTCAAACCTGGGAAAAGAACATTTTCTCTAGTTTTAATCAGCTGTCTAGCCATGCTCTTGGTAACTCTACAGACATAATGCTCATTAATGTGATTTTGACAATCAATATTTTTAATCTTTGTCTCATCAGGATTTTTTGCTCCTGTGTTTAAAGTTGCTTTCTGTATTTTGTTTGGTTTTAGATTCCATAAGTATTTATTTTCTTACTGTGTGTTGTGCTTTTCACATTCTGGCATTTCTTTTCTGAAATGTTATCACAATTATCTCATGGGAATTGTGGTTCAAGCATCCCATCCACCCATCCAGTCTCTGCCTTCTCTTTAACAAGCATCTCCAACCATCAGTGAGAGCTTGTCTTTCTTGTGAGGAGGAAAGACACTTAACTGTACACAATCAGAGGAGTATTTTGTAACTAGTGGACAAATTCAAGCTCTTCCTGCTATCTGAATCCTATTTATCTCTAAAGGCTGAGATAATAAAATTGGTCTGCTTTTGCCATGTTTTTTCTTTTTTTTCTTCCTTAAATGTGTGATATCATGTAAATGCAATATATGAAGTTTGGAACTGTTGTGTACTTCCTGTGCTTCCCTCTATAATGCGCAGATGTAATTTTGCAACAGCAGGTTGGGAATAAGGGAAGAAACAAGCAACTTAAGAAGAAGAATTTGGATCAAATGCAAATGTACCTAGAAATATTAATTTTCACATATAGCTGTTATATTTGAATTGAAGAGAAAATCCCAGAAACTATGCCAGAAATAGCGCTGCAAATCAAATTTGCTCAAGGACTTCTTTAAAAATCAATTACTTTCATCATTACTATTACTATTTCTTTTTCGTTTAAAACAAACTGAAATTATTTCCCTAGAATGTTGCCTTATCTACAGCAAGAGATACAGCCCAGCACAGCCTGAAATCTGGTTTATAACCTCACTCTCCTTGTAACTCAGAGTGAGGACAAACCCCATCAACTGTAATTTTTTTTTGTTATTCTTTTTGGCCGTCTCAAGAAAGCAATTTCTATTCAGCCAGCAACCTACAGTCAAGCACAAGTAAGCACGATGGTTGTGGAGTTTTATTTCACAGTTAAGCCTTTATTACCAAAAGTACAAGTCTGAATGCATTGGATGCATTAAAGCACAGGCCAGAATGCATTGCGTGGGTTCAAACACAAGCCAATTCCTCAAGAAACGATTTGGCTGCTGCTGGTGAGAGCTGGGGGCTGCAAGCTTGGACTTCTGGTTTCTCATTTTCAGATGAGCTGCTATGCGACCCCCCAGCAGCTTTAATTCGCAGTGCCTCAGTTTCCCCAGGTGTGAAATGATGATAAGAATTAGGTGTTGCCAGTTGAGGGACAGATTCTGACACCTTTATTCAGAGCTGAGCAGTGGGATCGATTTCAGTCTGAGGAAAGGGTAACAGCATCTGCCCATTAGTGTTCATAAAGCAGCCAGACTCTTGGCTGATGGATTAGATTAGATTTCAGTGCTGAGATATTACCATGAAGGGTTCTTCAACACCGTTAAAATAGATTAGATAAAGAAAGTGTTTTGAGAGGTTTGGGTAAACGAGATGCAGAGAATCCTGATGATGGTGGGAAGAACAGTTCCAAGTATGAATAATAAACAGGAAGAGAGGCTCTACTGGAATAAGACAGCAAGTATTGTATTTTTGTGGTGTTTATACCTTTGCTATTTGAAGTGGAAACAAAAAATAAAAGGGGAAGACATAGTCTAGGTAAACTGAAAACATAATATCAGTGTTTTTCTTGAAGTCAATATTATATTAAATATAAATATATATAAAAATTATGTCCCTTTTTGGAGCTATTTAGCCTTTTTATTTTATCTTTAATTCTTAGACCATTCTGCTTTTTTTTAAATGAGCTCTATGAAATGAGAAGTTGAGAATTTTCCCTTCACATATTCTAAAAATAAATATTTTGGCATTTTTAAAATTGCTGTCATCCAAACTAAACTTTTTTATAAATTTTCTTTTTTTTTTTTTAGTCTTAATTGGATTCATGCTTATTTTACTTTTTTTTTTTTCTTGGGAAAAGAAAAAAAAGA
>VXBB01017641.1:148255-171559 GCA_013399915.1 Illadopsis cleaveri | reverse complement strand
TAAAGCAGCCAGACTCTTGGCTGATGGATTAGATTAGATTTCAGTGCTGAGATATTACCATGAACATCAACACTGTTAAAATAGATTAGATAAAGAAAGTGTTTTGAGAGGTTTGGGTAAACGAGATGCAGAGAATCCTGATGATGGTGGGAAGAACAGTTCCAAGTATGAATAATAAACAGGAAGAGAGGCTCTACTGGAATAAGACAGCAAGTATTGTATTTTTGTGGTGTTTATACCTTTGCTATTTGAAGTGGAAACAAAAAATAAAAGGGGAAGACATAGTCTAGGTAAACTGAAAACATAATATCAGTGTTTTTCTTGAAGTCAATATTATATTAAATATAAATATATATAAAAATTATGTCCCTTTTTGGAGCTATTTAGCCTTTTTATTTTATCTTTAATTCTTAGACCATTCTGCTTTTTTTTAAATGAGCTCTATGAAATGAGAAGTTGAGAATTTTCCCTTCACATATTCTAAAAATAAATATTTTGGCATTTTTAAAATTGCTGTCATCCAAACTAAACTTTTTTATAAATTTTCTTTTTTTTTTTTAGTCTTAATTGGATTCATGCTTAATTTACTTTTTTATTCTTCATGGGAAAAGAAAAAAATCTTTTTTTGAATAAAGTTCTGCCCTTTCCTGTGCAAAGTGGATTCCAGAGAAGATACTTGGTGTTGAATACATGGGATGTTTTTTTACTCAATAAAATAACAGAAAGTCCTTTGGGACCTAGATTTCTCAGGAGAAATTGATGGCTGCCTAAGCATTTTGTAGCTATGTCTTAATTTTAAGTGTCCAAGAAGCATAAATGCAAAGGTATTTGACTTTGCAGCCACTGGAGAAGGCAGTGGCCCCTCTTACCATCAGTCACTGCTCAGCTGCACGCCTGCCTTCACTCTTCATTCATTTTCTTAAAAAGTCAGTGTGAGTGCTTCGCCTTCAATTGATCAAAACCTCACAAATGGTAGGCTAAGCATTTCACACAGGGAAATGATTATGTTGTGTGGTGGGTGGGAGATTGATGGCTGTTCAAAGGCCACTAAGATTGTGCAAGCCTCAATATTTTTCTAAATCCATCAAAAAATATCCCCTTGAAAGCTCTCTGCTATTCATGGACTGATTTTTCTTGATTTCAAGGAGAGCTAAAGAAAGTTTGCAGGAAATGCAAGAATGGGCAAGCATGGAGCTGATGGAGATAAATTGCTCATGATGGAATGGGCATCCAAAGACCTAACCCATGATGACAGAGGTTTAAAAAGGAGTAGGGGCAGTTTGCAAAGTAGTGACAGACATGGAATAAGAGTGCAGAACAGGATGTGTCCCAGAGCTCTGCAGCGTGTAACAGATCTCTTGCCAGGCCATGCTTTGGGAATTATCACAAGACTGGCAGTAAATGAGGTCCAGGTCTCCTCAGCTGCCTGTGCCCTGGCCCAGGACTCTCAATGGGAGGAAAACCCTTTCCAGCAGACGGAGATTATGGGCCACAGACACACATTCCCAAAAAAAATAAAATCAATTTCTGGTAGTGGAGCACAGCAATCCCTCTCTGTCTTACCCACACACACCATTACACCATTCTCCCCAGACTGACTGCTACCAAATGGAGTTAGGAGAGGGAACAAAAAGACAGGTTGTGGATACTGACAGCCTGGCCAGGGAGAAATTTTCAAGCATCAGACAACAGCAAGGCCTGTGAGAGAGAAAGTCAAATAAACTTTCCCAGGCACTGGTTTGAGGAGCTGTGAGTAAGCTCAGTGAAAGAATTCAAAATAATCCTTGCATGTGGTGTTTTGCACTTGTTGATTTGCAAGATGCTTGTAAAGGGGTGTCATTTCTAATTAGCTAGTGATGGTGAGGGGTGTTAGTTAAAGGACCAATCATGTCCAGCTGTACTGGAACAGTCTATAAAAAGATGTGATTTTTAATGAACTGTGCTAAATGCCTTCTAAGAAGATTGGAGTCTGTGTCTCTCACTCAGCTGCCCCCAACTCAACAGCGACAAGAGGTCATTTGAATGATGTGTATTAAAAATGACTGCTTTGCACTGCATCTGGAGGCATGACACAAATCCTTCTTCATGTCCCAGCCACCTCCCTGAGGAAAACAGTGCTATATCCAATTCACAAGTCCAGAAGAAGACACAGATCAGGGTCCAGTGACTTTGTTCAAGCTATGCACTGAAGATCACATTGGCCTCTGGAAATAAATCTAATTTGCAAAATTTCTCCACAGATTATCTCATTTTTCATTTTGTCCACAGGAAAAAAAAGCCTAGTGAAAGGTTTCAATTAAATTAAACAAGGAGAGAATATAACTTCAACTATTTATTTTATTGTCTTTGCTTTGAAGAGAACAGAAAGGCAGAAAACCTAGTGATATTTTCAAAAGCCTTTTATGTTGATATTTATCAGAAATATTTTAAAAATATATATGTTTGCTTCAGAAAGGTCTCTTGGCTCAAGGAAATAAAAAAAAATAAACAGGAAGTTCTGCATGAAATTTATTTTTGCTTCAGTAAAAATATACTTCCAGTCTCCAATCTAATTGGATCTTTCCATCAAATAGCAGGTTTGCAAACTCAATCCTAAAATCTACTTGGATCCCAAAAAGGAGGACCAAGAGTCTCCAGTCTGTCTGTGGCTTTGCCATCTCTTCATTTTCCAGAGAGGCCACTCCAATACCATAATGATGGGTGCAAAAACCAACACCTTTGGACTGACAATAGATAATAAACATCCACAGTGCTCATGCTGATCCTTTAAAATGCTCCTGTTTGTTTTGAACTTCATGTCCGTGATTTGCCCTGGTCTTCCACAAAACCACTTCTTTCCTCTCTAAGGTCCAGATTCTGTCCTAAATCCAGGGCTCATCCTCACTCTCCATGATATTGTTTGTGAGAGGGAGGTGAGAAATTATGTCAGATGTGCTATGAAAGGGAAAATCATAGCACAAACATATGTCATCCTGCTTTCTTTGTGTAATCTCTGTCTTCAAATTTCAATCAGTTCAGTCTACTGCTGGCAGTAGATGAAAACTGGGTAAACAGACTCAAAACATCCTGTCCTGGTTTTCTTTGCCATGTAAGCTGACCAAAAACAAACACGGGGTTAATATATAAAAAACATCCACATGCTGTCTGGCTGCGTAACAACTGTAGGTAGTCAAAAGAGTTTAGGCAGGCTAGGTGTTGGCCAGAATGACAAAGGATGCATTTCAAGTGTCTAGCAGTTCAGTTTCATCAAGTAGCTCATTGATATCCCGTGCCTATTGTGGCTGAGTACCTGCAATGGTTCATTAGTTTTTATCAACAGCCATTAGGAAATCTTTGCTCTGCTTTCATATTTTGCAGGGACATTACTGCTGACCCACGGAGCAACAAGAAGGGATCAGAAAAGCAAAGGGGTGTGTGTGCAGGTCCTGTAGGCACTGCCTGGGAGCTGAGGAGGGAAGAGCAGGGGTGAGGGTGCTGGCTGGGCTGCTGGGGTGAGCAGACTTCTCTTGGGTCAGGTGGCAAAAGCCAGGTGAGGGCTCTGGAGAGCTGAGGGAGAGGATGACAGACGGCTTGTTTTTTTGCTGGCCTGAGCATGTGAGAAAGTGTCATTCTTCACCTTTGTCTGTCTCTGAGCTGCCTTGCTCTGGGTAACAGGTATGAGCTACAGTGACCCACCTCGCTCTCTGTCCTACCAAAGCACTTCACTGCCCCAAAGTGTTCAAGAATTCTTCTTATCCCATCCTCACAAGATACCTTAATTTTGCCTTGTCATGTATTTCAGAGTCCTATTCCAGTTATTAAAAGCACAGTTCTTAATACCTGCATTTATATGCAACTCTCAAATGAGAATGACATGGTTTGCATTATATACACAACACAGAAGCTCAGCCAAACAAATGTAAGAACGTTTTTTTTAACTTAAATCTTCTGCAAAAAAGAATGGCTTTAAGATTAACCTTTTGAAAATTCTTCACTTGAGTTTTTAGTATTTTTAAACCATGAAACTTTAATCCCTCCTTTAACACAAACCAGTGCTTGTAAATACAGCTACTGTACCATTCTTGCTAACTGAAGGTGTGATTTCACCTTGGTCCTAAGGCACAAATGCTAGGAAAAGGCTGACTGATAAACCTGGAGCACCCTGAATCCCTTCACACTAGATATACATGCAACATAGCAGTCTGCCTCTCAGAATAATAATTAATTTTCCAGATTTTGACATCAACCCCTTTTCTACAGACTCGTGTTGATTTATTTCTGGTATGATCTTGCAAAATTTCTTTTATAGTTGTTATGAAAAAATAAAGAAAACTCCAAACCTCCCAGATATGTGGACCCCCTTTCCCCCTGGAATTAGATTCTTAATTTGCAGGATTATTTTAAAGCTTACTGAAGTCACTCAGAATTTTTTTTTAAAATTATTTTGGTTGATGCCTTTGGCTAAAAAGGCACATGTCTTTGTTGGAACATTTTGAGAAATGTGACATGAAGCATTTCAGAGGTAGAGAAGTGGGTGATGGCAGTGTTGATAATGACAATAATAGAGTAATTTGATTTTCTTTCCTTCAAAACTAGTATTTAAAACGAAATTCATAAACTGAAATCTGTCTCTGCTTTGTCACTTGAGGAAGGTCAAAAAAGAGCATTCCTGAGAACCTTGCACAATCTTTACATAACTTAAGATTATTTTCAAAAGGGAGAAAAAATATTACTACATTTTACATAGAGTTGAACACCTAGATCCTAAACAATTCTACTTTATGTACTGACCTGCAAAGAAACACATAGGTGGAGACACAAATGATTCAGCCTTTATATATGTTAGGATTAAATTCAGGCTACATGATTTGCTATGTGAATAAGGAGTAAAAGAAACAGGAATGCAGCATCCACCAAAACAAGAGCAGAACAAACATACAGCAGGAGGAAACACAGAAGCTTGCTTGTTAAGTTACACCTGTGGTATTTATTTCACTGAAATGCTGAAGAAAACTATAAAACATGCTGGACCCTGTAATATCTGTTAAAAAAATGCCTCATTGAGCAGAGTGTTTTGGAAGTAAGTTCTGATCTGAGGCAATATTGTGTTCATAGCAATATGGAAGAAGCATTCCAGGGGACAATACAGGTTTTCGTCTCTAATGGAAAATCTAATTTGATGTCCATCTTTAGGTAGTGCAGCTGGGGATAATGACACATTTCTATCACATACTCCAAATCCTCCCTGCTCTCTGGGAGGGTAGGAGGCATGCACACAGTCACCTGACGGCTGTAATGGAATATTAAAATCCAAGGAAAAACAGCTGATGATTCCTGGCTTGAAAAGTGCATTGTGGACTCAGTTTTGTCCCCTCACACCTGCTGCTCTGCAGCTTCTGCTGACCCTCTACTGCTCCCTACCATTTTCTGCACCCCTTCGGTGGAACTTCTTGAGCACTGAGCACTCACAGCCCTGCCTCATTCCAAGTACAGAGTCCTCAGAAAACTGATGACCTTCCCAACACAAAACTTGCCTTAGTGCTCCACCTCCCTCCTTTTCCAGAGCTTTGCAAAGGGCTTTGTATTTTCATGCTGCTGGTAAATAATATATGAATGTATATATTTACCACTCAAGGTGTTTAACTTGATGTGTTTGTTTTATGTATAATGAGACACAGCTAATGTGTTTAAGCTCATGGCTCAGCATCTGGAATTGGTTATTAAAATGCCCACCTTTGCTGCAGTGATTTATTAAATGGCTTATAGGAATGGCTTTGTCTAGTCCATTTTCTCCTGTATGGTAATAAAATCAAAGCATACAAATGTCAAAATAGATAAAGATATACTAAAACCCAAACATAAAACAACATAAAGTTGTTGTGTATGTATACCTGAACATAGCCACAGAAAACTCAGTCATGTTCCTGAAAATCACCAGCACACTTCAAAACATGCCCCAAATCCCTTAAATAACACCTTGGTGCATCATTGAGCTAATGCCTTGGTGCATGCAATGTACTTTTCTATAAATATTTTTTCCAGCTCTCCAGGAAAAGTCTTTCTCCATGACCATCATCCACACACTGAAGTTCTGAAGTTCTGAAGAACCTTTAGTGACCAGCACCAGGGAAAGTATTTTCTATCGGTGTCCATCTTCAGCAGCTTCCTCCATTTCTCCTCCCTGTAATTTTCCAGACCATTGTCTTACCACTATGCATCAACTTCAGTACCCTAATATCATGATCTTTTCCTACAGATTGTTGTCAAAATAGTTTTCTAAAAGAGAGAAACAAACAGGCAAGCTAAGTATTGCTGATGGACTGAATACCAGTACCATTTTCATTTATAAAGTACATTTATAAAGTACATAAATCTGATTCAGGTAAAAAAGAAGGCAAGACTGGCATGACTGTAGCAGGCTGAAATACCTGCTCACTCAGTAAACTTCAGGGTCCAAAGGATGAATTTCGAGTGCTCAAGTCACACTTATGCCCCCATCCAATATACTTGGGATTTGTAATTGTACCTACCCATAAATAAAATGTTATACATTGTCTGGTTTTCTGGCTCAGTAAGACTGCACATTTCTGCAGGCAGCACGAGTTTGAGGGATTTTTTTGCAACTGCTGCCAGTGATAGAATTAACACCACAGAGCTGGTTAGCTATTGATAGCAGCAAGCAGATGAGATTTCAGTAGCTGCTGTAGCTATAGATGTGTCATTACAGAGTGAAAAGGATTATTATGAAAAGCTTCCGCCAGCACAGCTCCAGATGAGGCCTTCCCTTATATCTGGATAAGAACCAGAGTATATCTCAATACTCTGCTTTTACTCTGTCATTTTTCTTTTTCCTTTTTACTCTGTCATTTCTAATCACGTCATAGACTCATTTCATAGTCACTCTATGTTTCTATGTAGCATAGATTTGGTCCACTGATCAGTGATAAATGTCTGAATGTTCAAAAGCAAGGCTGAATGAATGAACACACTCTTGAGAAGAACTGAAAACCTAGGAGAACACCTGTGAGTTTTTAACCTCCTCATCCTCTTCAAATAGAATTGAAGTCATGACATGACAATATTTGAATGTAGCAGTCCAGTCAAATATACATATGAGGACTCAATAGTTCTTTGTCTGTTAGAAAATGCTTTGAAAATTTTCCAGATTTGGTTAAAGCATCCAAAAGAACAGAACAAGAGAAACACTGACAATATATGTTTTTATATATTTGTTTATTTTTTTCTTTTTCTTTTTTTTTTTTTTCCGATGAATTTCTGTATTTTGAGTTTAGTGACCCAGAATACCCAGTAGAAAAATTCACCACTTTCTATATGATGTTTATGCCATTTAATTATCAGGATTTCTATTTCTGCCTCTATGATGTTGGCCAAGAAAGCAGTTCCTTGGCCGTGGGGTTGATATCACTACTTACAGATTGTGTCAAATCTGTAAAAAATTTCAGGAGTAGGCAAATGATAGGAGTGCCTTATCATATGCCCTGCAACTGAAGTCCTTCACTTTCTGTGGAATAGGAAGACTCTTAGTAAGGCAGAATAACATCTCATTTGGCAACTACAGCTTATTTCTATATGTTTGATTGTGAATAAGCAAACATTTGCTTTGGAGAAAGACACTGAAGTTGAAAGAGTCAGTGAAGAAAAGAAGTTTAGCAGGCATTTTGGACTACTCAAGTTTCTTGCCAGGGACACACACACCCAAAATGTGAACTAAGCAGTTCATGGTCAGATGTGTACACCTAAACCTATTGACATCTCCTATATTTTTTTCGTCCTTACATGCTAAAAATGCACTGCAATATAAATATTAGACCCAGGGACTGTGGACTGCTCACAGACCTTCCTGACAAGTCTCAGGTGATGCTGGTGCTGGCCATGTCCATGTCATCATCCTTGTCATAGACTGACTGTACCAGAGAGATCAGGTCTGCT
Source organism: Illadopsis cleaveri (assembly GCA_013399915.1). Lineage (NCBI taxonomy): Eukaryota > Metazoa > Chordata > Aves > Passeriformes > Timaliidae > Illadopsis > Illadopsis cleaveri. Next base: position 163,630 of record VXBB01017641.1, on the reverse strand, counting down.
GTTGCACTTACACAGATCAAATCACCATCCCATGTGCCTCAAAAAGGAGTCAGACTAAGCTCAGATCCCTCAAGGTATTTTGACATCTACCTGACACTGACTTTGAAGTGAGCTGGGCAGTTGCAGTGGGAGCTAAGATGGCCATACCACATTTCTGCACTACTTTGTCATCAGGAAACCCCACTACACAAGCCAGAGGTATGCAGCTTGCAGCATCCTTCACCACCCCTCCCACCCCTGGCTGCAATTCATTAAGTCTCCTGAATACATCTGGGACATCTATAAATATTTATGGTTGCAGGCTGACATGACTTTCTCAAAGTCACAGAGGACTTGTATCATGGAGCACAAAGCTCATTTTGCTTTAACCACAGGGTCGTTTCATTGCTTAACAAGGATGCTCTGTCCCTTCTCTGCCCCCAGTGCAGACACCTAGGGCTGTACACCTCTGCAGCCCTCTCCCTGTCCCCTCTGCTGGACTGGTACCTGCCTACTCCTGCCCCTTAAGCCCTCAGTTTGTGAATGTAGTCTCAGCACAGAACCCAGCCAGGGCTGCACTTCAGGCTGCCTGGCTCCGGCAGAGGAGCAATAAAGAATTTTAAATGCCTCTAAGGCACATTGACTTTCAGAAATGGTTGATGCAGTCATTTTTCTTTTATTTATTTATTTGTTGGGCACAACATCCTGTGTGCATGGAATGTTTTCTTTTGTCCCGTTTCTGGCAAGAGCCTGAAGAGCAAATTACTAATATATTATTAATAGAAGACTTTTTGACAGTTAAGGCAGGCAAGCAAACAAAGAAAAAAAATTACAACGGTGCATGAAAGTGAATTAGCAAATATACAGATTGAAGGGATGATCTTTGTCCTGGCAGAGAATGGCAGGTGAAGAGGGGCTGATGACAGAGACACATTGCTGAGACACTTCACCTGAGCAGGGGGCTGGAATATGTCTTCCACAGCACTTTTTATCCTTCCCATAGAAAAGAGTGATGTATTCTTACTGTCTGTCTCAATATGGAACAAATTTGGCTGAGCTAAGTCATGCCTGAGCATTTGAGGGGTATCTGACTGTTGGTACTTTCTTGCTTATGTAGCTCTTCCAAAATAGATGAAGTCTCCACATATTTACTGTTCAGTGATTGCCCTGTATTTAGACAGGGACAATACACAAGATTGAATAAAACTAACTTCAAGGCAAGTTTTGGAAATCTGATGTAAAAAAAGAAAGACTGTCTATTCACTCTATAGTTGAGCAGCCTGGACTAGTCTTTTTCTTTATCTTTTTTTTAAAGTCTTTATTTGAATATCTTTAGAGAAAAATCTTCGTCAGCAGTAAAAATTAAAATGAAACTTTAGAAAAAAAATCTAAGTCTACAGAGCCAAGCATTGTGTACGGATAGATTAGAGTTAAGGTTCATTTGCAGGAGAAAAGACAGCACAACATTTGCAGTGAAAAGAACAGAAAGGAACTTGCCCCCACTCTTTCACTTAATAGAGGCAGTTTGGGGAAAATTTCTAATGAATCTTATCCAACCATAAAATCATGCAGAAAATGAATTGTATCTGACAATAAAATAAAAGTGAACTAAATTACAATGTTCCTATATTCGCAGGACAAATTAATTTCATGTTTGGAATACTAATTGTTCACTGTAGGGCCTCGCAAGTATTTATTGTCACTGCTTCGTTTGCCGCCAGAGGAACTTTTGCCCATGCAGAGTGATATGTTTTTGACTGCAGCACCAGAGGGAAGAGAAACCAATCTTTTGGAGCAGAAGGGGGAACTTCCCAGGTGCCACTCCCTCTGCTCCCCAGGACAGTTTGTGAAAAGGCATTTGAGAGGTGAGTGATTTGTCCTTTGAGTGTGGAGCGATAAGGAAAGTGGGCCTTGATAGGAGTGGTGACTGGCCCCCAAGGACATTCTCTGACACACATTCCTCAAAGTCCTCATCAAAGACAGAGGCAGCAGGCATGCCCTATGAGCCCTGGATCTCATAAGAGTCTGATCATCTTTCTGCAGAGAACATACCCAGTATTTGTATCACACAATTATTACAGCCAAAAGTACAAATAAATCGAAGGCCTTCCCCCAAAGTAAGAAGCTTTTAAAAATATGCAGTAAAAATTTAGGTAACTATGAGAAGGCTTTGTGTACACACAGTTAAAAATGTTTTTAATAAACAAAGCCATTAAACTAATAAAGCAGATTAAAGAAGCGGTAATTCAGTGGGGAAGTTTGAATGCTCAATTCCATGACAAGTTCTATTAATATGACTGTTTTTAGGAGACAGAAATGAGAAGCTATTTCTCCCAAGGGGGATATCAGAGCAATCATTTTTCCTGAAGAGAGTTCATTTTGAAATGCAAGGATTCTTCTGAGGTGCCAATGGCTCCCTCTATCCCCTAAAAATTCATGTCTGTTTCTGATTGACAGGTTTAATGGACTTCTTTTGCATGTTGCTAAAGCCACCTGATATTCGAATTTAGTTTGGAGTTGCATGACTGTCTCCATGCTCCCTAGGACCTTCTAGCTGTACTGTCTTCACACTTAATGAATTCCTATTTCAGGCAAAGTCAACCAAATTGGGCTCCAGTGACTAAGGTTATTTTGGGCACCTCTAATGTTAAAGAGAGGGCAAAGAGCCTGGGCAATGAAGTGCTGAAAATGAAGCAAACTACAGGCGTTTCCTCTTACCCAGCATCTCCGTCCCACCATGAACTTCTCCTCCACTGAAGCAAGGTAACAATACCAGGGAATTTCTCACACAGGGCAAGCAAGGCCTAAAATAAACTAAAGAGAAAACCAGATCCAGGATGCCTGCAGGATGGGAGATGTTTCCACTCATTTTCATCCTCAAAAAAAAAAAAAAATGTGGTCAAATAGGAGAAGTAATAGTTGTCTGGGGAAGGCTGAGTGCTACTGCAGCCTTCGTCCACCAGTGTTCTGGTGCTATGCTTCTGTGCTCCTACTTCTGAGGGGGGGAAAATGAGATATGATGGTACCCAGAAGGGTGATTAGACCAATCATTTTCCTTGAAGATAAAATTACAAGGAAAGATCTGTATTATGGGAAAGTGGAAACAGTAATTGCCTCCAAGGCTTCTCTCTGCTGTGGGATAGGAAGAAGGCCAGAAGGAATCATTTGTACTGCACATCCTTTTTCATTTCAGTCCCTTCACACTAGTCTATTTTCTATTTTCCATCTTTTCCTTGCCCTGCTAAACTCACATTTGAGAGGGCTTGGACTGGCTCCAAAGCTGTCTTGAATAAGAGGAACTGGTTTTTTTCTATTGACTGAGATGAAATTTTGACTGAGAGGGTGCGTATGGTGATTTCCTCCTGCTTGCCTTTTGCCCAAATCCATGGCTTGTTCCCTGTGATGTACCCATGCTTTATGCACTTGCTCATCCCTCTGATCCCCTTCTTTACTAGGTATTTAATCTGGTGCTCTCAATCTGTGTAAAACCAATTTAAGACATTTTGACAGGATTTCCCACAACTTATGAACATCTGTGTTTAAAACACGTGTTTGCCCAGCAAGCTCAGGTTTACTGTGCCAAGGGCTGTAGCCTTACATGCACTGTCCAGTTCTGATCCAGCATTGCCAGGCATGCAGACCCACTCAGGTGGCATGCAAGTGGCTCCTGGGCTCCTCTTGCAGCTGAGCCTACCCAAAGTGTTATTTCTTCTCTTGGAGATCAATTCATCTGGAGGGACATGAATGGACTGCCCTGGGATTCCCATGAACGAAAAAAAATAGTTTTCTTAGGAAAAGATTTTAAACAGATGAGAGAGAGCCCCTTCTAATAATGGGGTGTGGAAGGTGTGCAGAAGTAATGCAAGGTCATGGAGGAAAATAACTACTGATATTTCTCGAAAGTGTTGAATGATTACAGAGAAATAATTTCAGAGTGAATCGGATGAGTGGATCAAACCCAGACTGGAAGGACAAGTGAGATGGGTGAAAAAGAGAAATGTTTCACATAGATGTGATGACTTCCTACATTTTGTTCCAAAGGATTTGACCCTCCCTACCTGAAGCACTTAGATTGTAAAAATTTTCTTATTGTAAGAAAAAGGAATATCCACTTTCACAGAACAGAGTAACAAGTACATGTCATACTTGCACTGAAGAAGAATATACTGTTCTTGTTCAATCCTTCTGTCTTAGCAGGAATAGCTGGGTTTCCCAGGCAAGAAAATCAGGATGTACAACTGAGACAAGACCTTTATGGGAGAACATATTGCTGCAGATCTAGGGAAAAAAGTGGAGGGCTCAGAGAGAAAGGAAGGTTTAGGACATGAGGGGAAAGAGAAAGACATCAGGACTTTGTTAGAAGAGACTGGACCTAGAATTTCTTTAAGAGTAAAGAAGAATGTTTCCTCCAAAATATTCAGACATATGTTAGAGACTTACCTGTGCTCTTACATTACCACCAAAGCCTAATAATTATTTTTGAAATTCCATGTTTCTTTTTTTTTCTGAGTGGAGATGCTGTTACACAGCTCAACAGTTGATAGCTGAAAATAAGATATTTTTAATGGATAAATATACTGTCATTTTAACTATCAAATAATTTTCAGTAATAGTGTTCTATTCTCTTTCCCCAGACATCAGGGATCCAATAAAACATGAGCAAGATTGTTGGTAGATGGACACGAAAGAACCACACTCACCCATCAGGTTGTGAGACGAGAAAGAAAAAAGGAAGTTTATTTTGGGATTTCAACTTATATAGTTTTTGGAATTTGATTAGGGATTGGGGGACAAGAGTAACACCTTTCTGACTCCAGTGGTCAACTTAGAAGTTTATTAATTTGTCTTTCTCCCTGGAAGGAATGTATTATTTACCAAATATCAGTCTTTGTTTATGTTACAAGCGTGAGAAAGCTCCAGTAGNGTTACAAGCGTGAGAAAGCCCCAGTAGAAATGTGAAAACATCAGAAGGCTGAAAAATCAGGGCAACACAAGATGCTTTGGGAAGTATGAATATTAAGACTCTTCCCACTAAAGGCCATTTGGAGACATGGACAACTTGTGGATGTGGTCAGTATTGTGGAGTTGTAGCTTGGGATAGCTGGAGCCATGGACTATGAAATGAGAAGCTCTCTTGCTGTCATTTCCAAGGCCTGGCATAGTTGATGCCTTGGGAAGGCTGACCTGAAACAGAGACTGGACAGAGCTAGAGAATAAAGTAGGTATTTGTTGAAAGGCCTTTAGATACACCCTGGGCAGGGCAAGAGGCTGGCCAGGGCTATACTCAAGGTGGACTTAAAATGGACGACCAGTCACGAGGTCTCACACTTTTATAAGTTTTGGTCTATTTGCATATTGGGGTTTAATTGTCCAATTACAGCTTCAGGTTGTGAGGTCTCATCCTTCATGCTCCTCCCTTCAGTCCACTGTTATTTTGCTTTTTGGGCATGAAAATTGTCCTTGGTTTTCAGCAGGAAAAGGATTTGTTTTGTCTACCTACTCTGTGAAGAGAGCTTACTGGCAGTTAATATGAGGCTCAGGACTACACCCCTAGGCAGCGCAGAGTCTGAAAATCATGAAAGCTAAAACTTTAGGCATCATTGTAACTGGTGAAGGGCATCCACTAGATTTCCTGAGGTCCTGCACCACATGTAGAAATGGTGACCACTGCCTCTCATGGAAACAGAGACAGTCCAGCTTCCTGATCCAGCTGAGCCCAGAACTTAGCAACAACTGAGGCCAAGTACTTCTGCACATATTAAAAATACCTCTATGTATTGATTTCTTGCCTTAAGGCAAGCCAGCAGTTCATTACATCAGGGAAGCAGCAACCAGCAGCAGCTCCTCCACGGAGGTGAGATACCACTGTTTTGCAGGTCAGTGATCTCTGGTTTCTGCATGAGATCACAGACCAGAATGATATTACCAGCACAATCTGAATGTCTTGGTGACATGGACATCTGGCCTGCGTGGCTGTGCTGATCAGAGGGGGCAGCCCACGGATTCTCCCGACTGACCATGGAAGGTTTGCAGCAGCAGGGAAAGCTGCACACTAAGCCTCACTGTGTTGCAGGGGTATTATCATGATTAAAGCACCAAGTTATTCTGTCAACAGGAACCAGGATTCATTGTGGCTGTGACATGAGTGGTAAGGCATGTGCTGCATGGGTTGGTTTCAGTGCTGTGGACTGAATGTTTTGGGTAGTGTGAACTGAGACCACAAAACTCATAGCACAACCTCTGGTAAAGGGAGGAATAAGATTTACACCAACGATGAGAAAGGAAAAACTTCAGATTCTCTTATTCAATAGTTTGCCAGCAAAAAATTATTAACGGACCAAGAATTACAAGAAAACACACTCTAAGTATTCAAAAAGATGAACACAATACCTTAAAATGCAGGAAGAGAAAAAATTTCTGTTTGTGACATTAAAAGCTCTTATTTTACCATGATAATCATCATCATTAAAAGATGTGCCCTGTATGCCTGAGGTTATAAAGGAAGACAAATATCAGATGACATTGAAACATTGCATCTTGAAACCCAGTGCAAATAAAAAAGGAGTTTTATAACATAATTACATTCCCATTAATATGTTAATCTCTTATATACAGACATAGAGAAGCAAATACATTATTTTTAATAATTAACTCTGTAGTGAGGTTTTATTGCTGGGAAAGAAGATTTCTCTATGGAAGGGTATTTAACATTTTAATTAAGCTGTTTTTGATAGATGTTTACTGTTGCTTCTTTTTCTGCTTAAAACAAAACCATACGATTAGGAGAAAATGTAATTTTGTCATCAAAAAGGAGTTCTTTTCATATGAATAAAGGTCTAAAGTTCCCTCTTCTTTGCTGTCTAGTTAGTGTACAGCAGTGGTATAGTGTGTTTTAGGAGACATGCATTTCTTATGGAAAAGTTTCTTTTCGTTTTCTTTTTTCTTTTCAATAATTTTATACTTTTTTGCCACTGAACATTGCCATCATATTTGACCTTCCACTAGAAGGCTGCCTCTGTCTTGGTGAAATAAGAAATCTCAGAAAAGATATTAAAAAAAAAATATAAAAATCACAGATTTCTCAGATAAAAGCTGTTAAAGGAACCAATATCATGGGGAAAGTATCCTTAATGAATTGCAGAATCACAGGATCCAGGCAGGAGAAAAGAAAAGAAAAAAATGGACTGAAAAAGAACAAGACTGAAAGACATAAAGAAATGAAAAGTCTAGGAGGGATTTCCAGGCAGTGAATCTGGACAATGCACTGCTCTGAAAATAAGTCAGCAAGCTTTGTGCATGGACTGGCACTTGAGCTTGATACATAAACTGATAATTGAAAGGATTTGCAGATGGACACCTACTTTCCAGACCTGAAGAGGTGGATGCAGATCAACTAACCCTGCAATGACTTTCTCTGGTGAACTTGAGTGTGACTCTAGGAAAAAAACCATCCGAGTGAGATGAAACCATATGGTCTCCATGGTTCATTGAAGCTTCCCCCTGGGAGGGTCAGCTCTGACCACAGCTTGTGTCAGCACGGCTCTCAGCCCCGCTACAAGCAGTCCTGCAAACCCCCCACTTCTTTTCATATAGCTTTGAAATCCAGACAGCAAGTAAGATAAACAACAGATCAGCATTTGTTCTCTGGTTCCCTGAGCAAACAAATAGCCCCCTCTCATTTTGGCCCACAGCAGTGATTTCAGAAGAAATCTGCCAGACACAGGTTTTGAAAAAGCATGGAAAGTCCTAGAGATGACAAACATAGGACTCCCTTTCTGTGAGCCATCTAGACACCACATGCACAAGATCTGGGTTGAATTATTTAGATGGAGAAATGCCTTTTGGGAATTTGTAACAGCTCCGGGTAGTATTCAGCAATGAAGGGAGATGAGCACTAAGGTTATTTGCCTTAGAAGGAATTAAATGACTGCAGGGAAGCTCCGTTACTGTAGCATTTGAAGTGCTTTATTGAAAAAAGTAAATGAAGCCAGGAGTCTTGGCCAGTCTGACCACTCGTTTATAGTGGTCCTGGGTACTGAAAAGTACACAGATGCTGAAGTGAACATCACAGCCCCAGCAGTACTGTCCTGAGGGAAGCCACAGACCTTTGGAGTCTGTCCCTGATTCTGGGACTTCTCGGGTTAAGGTGTCAGCCACCTTGTTGACAAAGGTAGGTCATCACTGAATATGTAAACCCAGTGACATTGGCAAACTTGGCAGCTGTCATTCCCACACAACAAACCCTCCTCCTGAATGATGGCCAGACAAGCATGAGCTACAGGACTCAAGCCTGCACAAGAGCAGGGCATTTCTGGATTTATTTCTTATGCACATGCTGATGAGTTGAATGGATGGAGAGAGAGAGGACAAGAAACCAGGGAGGGTACATTTCTTTATCTCAAAGAGAAATAATAAAATGGGTGCACATTGGATACTGCAGGACAACACTGCACTGGTGTCTCCCACACCACCTGCCTGTGAGCATCCATATGAGCAGCTCTGCTGAGCTCTGTGTGCATGCCACATTATCCACATTAACCTACAGACAATGGGAAGGGTGAAGCCTCATAAAATATTTTTTTCTGAGTCCATCACCAAGGCAGGAGGAGATGGGAGAAGGTGGTACTTTGGGCAGGATTACTGTGGGCTGGTTCAGTCTGATGAAGTGGCGAGCTGGAGCAAGGAGTGCATACCACATTGTCCCTGCACCTGAATGTCAGGATGCAGCTTCCTTCTGATATTGTAAAGAGGCAGAAGGCAGAGGATGTGTCTCAGTATATACAACCTTCAGGTTTGGTGGGTATTCTGAGATTCCTCTTCCTTTCTGATCTGGAATTCACACAGACATAGCTGAGCTCTATGTTAGCTGAGGTCTATGTTAGCTGAGCTAACATTCTTGTGTTATCATTGTGTGTCTTCCTGAGGCAGAGCAGACATGATCCCAAGGCTACCAAAACACTTCCATGAGTTAAAGTTAACATCTTGGGAAAATGATAAAAAATTAGTCACTGTGTGACCAGGTTCTCTTTTTCTTGGCACAACAGACAGGAGATATATCTGAAAATGAAAGCTCTGACCACCAACACTGACCTCTTATTTACAAGGACAGCAAGAGAGTCTTTAGAATAAAATCACTTATTGTGACAGAACATCCAACAAAGTTTGTACTTTCTGGGGATCCATGTCACATGGATCTACACATTGATCAACTGCAGATCACTCTGTGTTTTGTGTGTCTGCACCCTTCTGCCACTCTTTCAAGGCATATTTCCCTATCTCCACTCTTAGTGAATAGTACGCTGCTGGAATTCAGTAGGATTACTTTCAGACCTAGGATACTAACCTATATTGTTACCATGTACTTTTTCCCCTTTCTGTCTACACTATTTTTCTTCCTCAGATATTATCATGAGGAATTCTGATACCTGTGAGTAGTATGAGGCTTCAAATCCCTGTCTTAATTTTAAAGAATGGTCTGTATATTTATTTATATATGTAAGTATAACAAACAAAACTGCAAACACTTTGTCTGAAGAATGCAAAGCAAAACAAAGCTGTATTTCATCGCCAGGATGCTTTTAAGCAATTCCTGAAAATTTTCTTCTGTCTGTAGTAAGACATTCAATAAGAAAGTATAAGGTGCTTATTTAAGAACATGACAGGCTTTTACTTTTGGTTTGGAGGGCAAAAAACCCAAGAACAAATGAAAGACAGCCCACAATAGAGCAGCATGACTCCTCTGTCAGGCACAGAGGAGAAAATGGCTGCCAGCAGGTACTTCAGTGATCCCAGGGTACAATACAAAGCAAAAAGCCCAGCCCTATGAGCCAGACATCAGAGCAGTTAAGGCCATCATCTGTGCCTCCACAGGCTCTCCAAACCTCTTTGAGGTCTGGCTTTCCAACAGGCACTGCACCAACCCTCCTGTTCATCAGGGTCAGCAGCTGGCCGTGTAGAGACGCTGCTGCCGCTGCTGTGGGCCCCTCTGTCTTTCCCACCCCTGCCTGGAAGACGTACCACTAGCAAACAAAGGAAAGGAGTGTCTGCTGTGTGTTAGGCTAGAAGGTACGTGATGGTAGTGCAGCATGGAAGGGCAAAATCAGGTTTGTTTTCCTCACAAACAGAGGGGTGATCCTTCAGCTCTGCCCTCTTTTGTCTTTTCCTCTGCCTCTTCTTTTCTGAAGGGCAACTAAAGCTCTTGCTCAGGTATTGTGTAAATACAGCATCTGCCTCACATTCTATGAAAGCATCATGGAAGAAAATACAAAAGGCCTTGTAAAGTGCTGCAGAGAAGGAGAATTTTGGCAGTGCGACATCATCATTCCCCTCCCTAGCTCTGTTTGTGAGGGCAACATTATATGAGCCCCTTTCATTTACAAAGGGATGCTGAAACAGTAATTTTAAATAAATTCTAGCATGTCTTTATGAAGGAGAAAAACAAAAATGGAATCTTGATGGTGTGATGAACTCTAATTTTTCAGAGATAACAGGCAATTTTCAAGGAAAGCCAAGTGACTTATTGTCATTCAACAGATGAAGAAAAATGGTGAAAAGGTGCAGTTCTCTGACATTACCTGGACAAATAATGATAGAAGAAAAAATGTGTTCTGGTCCCTAAAGTGAATAGTCTTATTTAAAAACTATATTGGGAAAAACAAAAAGAAAGATTCATTTGCAAGGAGTCTGAAGAGCAATAACCAATTAGTAATATATCCCTAGGTCCCTGTGAATCTCTCCTAGGCTCCTGCAACCTTGCTCACACCACATCCTTTGTGCCTCAACAATCCTACCTCTGAAATGAGGATGAACTCACTGGTAGCAGCATCACTACCAGACATGACTGACTGTTCCTGAAGTTCTCTGACACCTCAAACACAAGAGGTGGAGTGAGGTGCAGAGTTGCTAATTATTTTAAAGCCCCTTGATGTTCATATTAATCAAAGTGTCAAGCTGATTCTCTCTAATTTAACTAAAGAAGACAGAGTTTTCACAGTGGGAAATGCTTTAAAGTTCACCAGGCTTGCATGACAAATTTACTGTATGCTTCCTTCTTGCTGGCTCTTTGTATGCCTGATGGAATTTCTTTTGCTGTTTCCACTAATTGTCAGAACTACTTCCAGTGGCTTTAAACAAATGTTGACTCAATCCTGCTGTGACATCTCAAAGCTGAATGTCTGATATCACAGATTGTTAGGAAACGCAGATGTAGGAACGAAATGCTACTTGAGATCCAATCTGATTGCTGCAGAGTGGGGCTACGAAGATACAGCCTGACCTAGAAAATGTATTTAATAGGCCAAAAAAGAAGCTTTTAAAAAATGCATAAATACATGTATAAGGGGATCTAAAATATGCATTTGCAAAAGCCAAAACAAGATATTCCTAGAGAGAATGAGCTATCTCCTGGGAAAGCATTGCATGTTTCATAACCTTCCATGAATGGTTTGGTTTTGCTTTAAGAACCAGTAAGAAAGTCAGTGCAAAAATAGACAAATCTACTTTTCATTTAAATATTGCCAGTGAAACAAAAGTTTTGATGCAAACTGACAAAAGCCAGGAGATTCTAAATGCCTTACCCCTGCTTTTGCTCCCGAGTTCATGTCTCTAATGACAGTGTGCATTTGTGTGGCAGCAGGCAGGATGTGGAGTGTCAGCCATAACACCAATGTTTCCTGGGAGTTTTGTCATTTTGATCATGTCTCCAATAGCTGGGAAATGTTTGACCCAAAACACCAGACCCAGACAGCCAAGCACAGAGTCATTCCCCCTTTTCATCTCTGTCAATGCATCCTGTCACTGGTTGTGCTGGTCCTCAGAAGGGCATGAAGTCTTTTTTGAGCAAGGGACATTCCAAAGGAGAAGATGAGTGAGGTAACTGCAAAGCATTGGCATCGTGGTACTGCATCAGTGATTAAGATAATGAAAATTAATGGTCATAACTTATGGATACCCTCAGTAAGGGCAAGATGGATGGTGGTAAGGGATTTCTTCTAATAAGATCCCCATTTATTCCAGTCTTAACTAACAACTCTTAGTTATTTCAGTCCATGTGATGAGGATCATCATGCAGATGATGACCCTTGGCACAAGGCTAGTAAGATCTGGAATATGAGCTGTGCATAATTCCCTTGCTTACCTGCAGGTATAGCTACTGCACCAGTATTGGCTGAAGTGATATCCAGTGAAGGAATCTGACTTCTACGTCCTGTGCCAGCCTCTGTACAATGAATCTGTCTTTACTGTTCTTTTTTTCACTTGAAAAACATCTGTCTCTTAGAATCATTGAATGGTTTGGGTTGAAGGGGACCCTAAAGATTATCTAGTTCCAACCCTGTGCCACAGGCAGGGACAACTTCCACAAGACCAGAATACTTAAAGCCCCATCCAGCCTGGTCTTGAACACTTCCAGGGATGGAACTCATCTGGATAATCTGTTCTAGGACCTCACCACTGCCACACTGAAGAATTTCTTTTTTCTATGTAATCCAAATCTACTTATTTCAGTTTAAAGCCATCCTCCCCTGTTCTATCACCATGTGCCCTTGTAAAAAGTCCCTCTCCAGCTCACTTGTATCTCCCTTCAGGTACTGGAAGGTGCTATAAGATCTCTGAAAACATCTATTCTCCAGTTGAACAAACTCAACTTTCTTGGCCTGTCTTCATAGGAGAGGTGCTCCAGTCCTCTTTGCATCTTCATGGCCCTCCTCTGCACACAATCCCACAGGTCTGTGTTCTTCTTATGGTGGGGACCCCAGAGTGGGGTACAGAACACGAGTGGGATCTCACAGGAGCAGAGTAGAGGAGGAGAATCACCTCCTTCAGCTTCTTGTCACATTTCTTTTGATTCAGTCCAGGATACTGTTGGCTATCGGGGCTGCAAGTGTGCGTAGTCAGGTCATGTGGAGCTTCTCTACAATTAACACCCCCAGGACCTTCTCCCCAGGGCTGCTCACAATTCATTATCCATCCAGTCAGTATCTGTGTTTAGGATTTTTTTATTTATTTATTTATTTTTTTTTTTTTTTAAATTTAGGAGAAAAAGGACTTTATATGGGACTTTATTTAGAGAAAAAACCATAGGCCATCAAATATTGTAGGTGGAAGAGCTGTCATTTGCAATGGTAAAATGTCATTAATTTAAAAACCAGCCTGTTGTTTTCAGGCACTCCTCACTCCCACTCACTTCCATTTTGGGGGAAATCTAAAATTATTTGCATATTTCTCCCAGTGCTGTCAATTTTTTGACCTCCTATTGGTCCATAGGATGAGGTTCTCAAAGCTGTTTAGATAATAGAGCCACAAGCATCTCTATGAAATCAACAAGAAGTTAGATACAGACAAAATTTTCTATCAAAATGACTTTGATACTTATTGCAAACAAAACAGAGAACAACAGAAAACCAAGGGAAGTGAATTGACAAAAAAGAAAGAAATTTTGTCAGTGTAAGAATTTTTTTCTTAGTTACTTCCCTCCCAGGCTCCTATGCAGACACAACAGCTATGTTTTGTGGTGGCAAAGGTCTTGAGGGGTAAGAGGGTCTGTCAGTGATACCTGTCATTCAGTTCATGGTGCTTTGGAAGCTCTCAACTCTCTAGATTTCACCTATCAGTGCAGAAGACGGGGAGACTCCAGGAGGAAAGTCCTGCTGTTGGTGATTCAGCTGCAGAGGGCACTTTCCTTTCTTGGGTGGCATTGTGACTCATTGCACTGCCAGGAAATTAATTTAGAGAAAAAGCTACAGAAGAAAAAAAAAAAAAAAAAAAGGAAAAAAATGTGAGGTTTGTTATAAGCTGTGTCCTGTCCCATAAAACAAACAAACAAACAAACAAACAAAAAAAGCTAGGGTCTTTAGATGAAGCTGAGAACTAGCTGACATTCACTTCTGATAGTGCATCAGAAACTTTTTGGGGATAAAATTGAGATGTAGATAACAGGAAAGTTAGGCAGTCAGGCCAAGAGAACAAATGGAGTTGAGAAAGTGACTTATCTCACCTTGAAATAGTTTTCAACCTCCCAAGACCCAACAGTAGAAATGAACTAATTTATTTCAGAAAAAGACAGTATTTCTATAGATGATACTGTGCTTCTTTATCCCACGATGGATCCTGGAGTCTGGTATCTGCCTGCCCAGGAGCCCTTTGAAGGAAGATGAGAGAGATGGTGCTGCTGTGGGGTGAAGGGAGCTGCAGGTGGTTGTGGAGGTGCCACTGAGGGCTGCTGGATGAGGAACTCAGCCCTGCTGACACCTGTTTTCTATCAGAGATGACAGAGGTTGGAACTCTTTTTTGAAGAAGAGGAAAATAAGCATTCCTGAAAAATAAATGCTTTGTTGGGGTTTTTTTCTCCTTTCTTCCTCCATCACACCCACACATACACACGTACACACATGAGGGAGTCAAATTCCAAACACTTCCTTCTGGAGTTTCTTCTGATTGAAGAAGGCTGATATTCTGTGAAAGCCTATACAGTTATGTGATTCAAATAGCAGTGCTTTTTCCATGACTGGGTTTGGCTTTCAAATATTTTTGCATTCGCTTGTTATTCCTGTCATTTTTCTCTTTCCATTGCCATCATTAGAGTGAGAAAAAATGTCTTCCCTGAAAAAAAACCCAACTTTGGCAGGGCTGCTGATAGTGGGGAAATGTTTAAGGGAACCAACCCTTTCTGATGACTTCCTCTTCTGTTTCACAATATGAGCTGTAGGCTGTGTTTTTTTCCTGTATTTTTGCACTGCTGCAAAGCTGGGTAGGCCACCCCAGCTTCTCCCAATCCATTCATTTAGTTCCTGGCTGAGTCTGGTCAGATATCTGTCTCTGGTACCTAGCTCTCTCTTTCACTTAAATCTGCTCTTTGATGGAGCACCAGCCTACCAGAGGCTGCCAACAAGGTCAAATTCATTGATCTGGGCTTCCCTACCCAACCACTGGCAACATCTCTATGTCAGCAAGACAGAGGGTTACAAATTATAATTTGAAGGAAGAAAAAGCACCTTTAAAAAACAAATATGAAAGGAGAAATAACAACTCCTTTTGATATGTTGCTGTTTTTGCAAAATAATTTGAAAAAAGAAAAGCAACTCCTTTTGTTTTCACTTGTCTAACAATATTCTTGTACTCACCCTGTCCACTGAGATACCTTATATTTAGATATTTTACCAAAATATATTTAAATAAAGTCAAAAAGTTCAAGCCAGTTGTTTGCTATTGGAATCCATAATCATCAAGAATCTCTGCTGAGACATGACTTTGCTCTACAGTCTGAAATAGCCACAGGTTAGACTGAGACCTTGGAGCAGATTGTGCCTGGCTTGCAGAATTTCCAGTAACTGAATTCAGCCTTACAACTTCACAATATGACTAATGGATACCTGTTTAAAAAAAAAAAAAAAAAAAAAA
>VXBB01017641.1:115207-148229 GCA_013399915.1 Illadopsis cleaveri | reverse complement strand
AAAAAAAAAAAAAAAAGGCAAAAAAGCAAAAAAAGCACAAACCCCACCAAAACCAAAAAGAAAAACAACCAAACCAACCTACTAAACTCAGGAGTTAAGAACCACCTTTCATTAAGTAATGAAATGCAGCTTCTCTATGCTGGACAGTAGACCAGGGATTAGAAACAAGAAGAGCTCTCTTTGCACCAGACAGGGCTCTGCCTCATTTCTCGGGGGTTTTTTTTGTGGGTTTTTTTGTTCTGTTTTTTTTTGTATCCAAACACAAATGACAAACTTGTTGCTGCATTGTGGTATGAAACAAAATCACCACTCTGCTTTGTAACTTCAGCAAAGAGTAAATATGCAACTACTCAGTTAATGCTTAGTGTTGAACAGAGACAATTTATCAGAGGATGCTCCTACTGCCTGTGTTTATATAACCTATGGAAATTGGGCAGCACTTTGAAAAGCTGTCATATTAATTATCCTTTCTTGATAATCACTGTAGCGGCAATAATATTGGTGAACTCTTTGTTGATGCTTGCACGGACATTGAAGGCTGCCCTGTGGAAAACATCCTTTGTCTTCAAAGCTATGACAAGCTAAAGTTACTAAATTCAACCTGTCTCTGTCATGCAGGATTGGGAGGAAGATTCCACTTTATGTCATTGTATAAAATAAGGGAGATACAACCTTTAAAGGATATTTATTTTAGGGGGGTTATTCCCCAGACTATCCAATATTTAATAAAAAAATCAATTAAAGGAAATCCTGCTTCAAAGGATGCACGTGCATGTCTCATTTAACAAGGAAAGCAAAGGGATTTGAAACTAGTTTTCATGAAAGATTAAAAATGGTAATCAGTATATTATTCATGATAATCTAAACTCCCAAGGACACTTATGTAAGCAGTAAGAGAAACCAAGAGTTTGTTCCATCTCTTTATTTTGAAAGAGTTAGTACCATATAAAGATGGAAGTGAGGATAGGTGGACCCAGGAATGCACTGGGAAAGGATTAAGCTCAATTTGGTATTGTTACTTAGATATACATGACTTCTGCTGATCCTGATTTCTTCGTTCGCTCTGGGTGAAATTAATCCCTCTTTAGTCCATCAGTTCAAAGTCTTTGGATTATTTGTAGTATCAGAGGTGAGTCTTAACCAAGCATTTGAATGATTTGTAAACCATATGCTTGAATTGTGCACAGAAAGTTCCCTTTCAAGGACTAATTTGCTGTTCATGGAAGTTCAGTTCAGGCCCCCACAGAAGCAGAAGGCTCTCCAACCATCTATCCTAGCAACAAATAGGAAAATACCACTCCTTACTGAGTGGTGTTTAATAGCATATTTTTACAGGCATTTAACATCAACCCTGTGGGAAAAAAAAGGATATAGTATGGTTTTAAACTGTCTCTTCTCTGTTTCATGGAGACACCTGAGGAGGCTTCTGAGATGGCAGGATTGATCTTGCTGGAAACAAACTTTTCATCAGTACAATTTTTCAGAAAATTACAAATGTGCCATTCTGCAGTTGCAATAGGAAAAGGTTTGCAATCTCTATAACCTAAAATGTCATCTTTTTTATTATAAAGATGTGCAACCTGCAAACTGAGCTACTATCAATTCTACAATATAACTTTGAAAAGTTTATTGGCATCAAATGAAATATTTGTTTGAATCTCAAGCATTTATGAACACATTTAAGTTAAAATAAGAAAAATATAAACCTGAAAATTACTTTTAAGGGGGAAAGCTAAACTTAAATCCGGAGAAAATATCAGATTTATAATGTTTTTCCCTCTGCATGATTTTGTTTCTCTCTCCATTCCATAAATAAAGAATTGGCTATAACAGATTGAATAAAATATTGATATCATTAACCTCAGCTCTTTATCCAAAAGCATTTATGTTGAAGAAGTATGGCCAGTATTGTTATCATATAAATTTTATGAAAGAAAAACAAACCAAAAAAATATAGGCTGATGGTAGTTAATAGTGGTTCACCCAAATCAAGCTATGTGCTTTACTGATAATAAATTTGTGTGAATAACGCAATCCTCTTACATTAAAGATTCTTAGTTGAGCCTGCTGTTAACCTTTACACAGAATCTGGTAATTCCTTGTGAGGTTATCATACACACACAGTAATATCACAGGCCTTTTGGAGTAAACAGTAGCTCACCTTCATGAATAATATACTGATTAGTTGCAAAGGACATTTTTTACTGTGAGTGATACCTTCCTGCATTAAGTGTCTAATATTCCTTAATCCTGGTAAATGATGTTGACATATCTCAATGAATTTATGTGGGTGTTAATTATGAACTAATACTACTAATAAAAAGCAAAATTGGTGCCACTAATTGACTCTTTAAGATGTTTTTTCCACATCCCAATCTCAGAGCACTTAAAAATATTTGGTGAAATAAGCCTCATAATATCTCTAATACTTATGCCAAGAATTTGTTGTTGTCTCTTAACACTTGGAAGGGAAAAAGAAAAGCACAGTGACATTTAATGATTCATGCAAGAACAAGGTCTTGGCAAATTAGTACTAATCTAGCTAGATTAGCACTTGTGCCATTCTATGCCAGGTTTCTGTTCTCACCACAAAACTGGATGGGTTTCCCAAAGTAGCCTGTTGTCAGTACAAGTACATCAAGACAAGACAAATAGGAGCAGTAGAGAACACAGGGAAGTAGACAAGTGGGAAAGCATTAAATGAGTCTTACAAGCCCAGCAAGGAGATGGCTTAGGGACTTCTTGGAGCAGCAGGGCTACTACCTGCTGTGCAAAAGAAGAGTCTCTTTAGGTGAAATCCTTATGAGCACGCTCAGAGAAGCAACAGAACTGAGATGAACAGCTATCAACAGAGGTGATTCCTCCAACCTGCTGAGAGTCCTTAGATCAACTTAGGCCCTACCCAGAGACAAAATCAGGTACCAGCAAGATGATTATGCTCTCCCTGCCTAGAGGGTTTCTGTTTGTCCCTCTCAACAAGAGCTGGTTGCTTACACATTGGATTTTTGTCACACTGAGGATCAAATCAATCAGAGCACAAGACCAGTGAGCTGGAATCCTTCTTCCTCAGCTGAAGCCATCTCCACACCCATCAGAGTATGCTCTGGTCCTGGCTGCAGCCCTAGCTAACACCTAGCTGGTATATCTTGCTCGTAGCTCTGTGACCCCATATAAAGATTTCGCAGGACCCAAGGAGTGCTCCCTGGGTTGCTGGCAAACCACACAGTGTTGGTTTACCACACTAACAATAATGGGAACAGCAAAAGACTTTGACATCCCTCATTTCTTTTCCCACAAGCTTTCCAGATGTGTATAACTGGATCATCTCTGAACATTTTTCCAGACCACCTGGTTAGAGCTTTCTGTGACAATTTCAGCTGAAGGTGGGGAAAGATGATACTGTATTGAACTCACATATAAACTAAGTGAAGATAAAGGGTGCGAGATTAATTCTGACCTTTCACAGTGTTGAAGTGATTCATTATGCTGTCTTAATATTGTTTAAGAATATGATTAAATTCTATAAGCATTGATGACTGCTACTGTGTTAGTACTAATAGAGAACATCTTAATAAATTCATTCTGTTCAGCACCTGTGCACACTTTCTTTCCTAGTCTACATAGTGCAAATAAACAAGCTGCACTTAAGAAACAAAAAATGAAAATAAGATCTTTCTCTTTTAAGCACCTTTAGGCGCATGGCACTTTCAACATTGCCTGGAAACAGTGGTTTGGTGCTAACTCAATGGGAGCATTTCTACTCACTGAGTCCCCAAACCTACCACTTCCAGGGCTTTCAGATTTCTATCAAGTGAGCATCCATCTAGTTAAATTTGAGATTGCTGACAAGAAAACACAGGTTGAGATGTGGGAGACCTGAAAGAAAAAAATCTGCATTTAGCCATAACTAGATCATTTCCCTAGTTATGCCTTAAATAAATGAATAAATAAAAGTAAATAGTCCTACAGGAAGCAGTGTTGTGAGAGATCCACAAATAAACAGAAATGAGTTAAAAGCATTCTTTGAGGAGTAAAATGAAATAGCAAAGGTCAAATTGCAGGGCTGAATTAAGGTAATCATAATGCAGTTTTCAAATATATTTGCAGTTGAGAGCTATGGAAAGCAAGATTAAAATTTGACCACTTAGAAATAATAGCAGTAGTGCCCTGGGAGTTGGGTGCAGAAGCAGCAAGCTCTGGAAAAGCTCACTCACTTCTTTTTGCTTCTGTCTCTGCTCATCATGAGGCATTTAGCCATGACCAGGGTCAGATCCCTCTGCCTGATAGAACAGGCTTTAGAAAGTGTGTGGAGAATTAATGCCCAGGGGAAGATGAAGTCTCAGAGACCTTAGTCTTGCATACCAATGCTTTATCTCAAAATTCACAATGTGAAAATGACAGGACATGCCTAATGATGAATCTCTTAGTCATTTAAGATGGTAAAAAGTCTCAGCAGCAGTTCCACAGTCTATTTTAGCCAGCTATGAGGAATGTCAAAAGCTCCACAGAATGGATCAAGCTATTTTGAGAGAGGTGAATTCATCCCTCAGCAGCGCAGGTAATTGACCTAGGCGTATGTACATCTGCCAAGGACCATCTGGACATAACCCTGAGTGAGGTCACACTCATACACAGACCTGAGAATGGACCTTGAGAGGCATGAGAAGTGGGTCTGTGCAAACCTCATGAAATTCAACAAGACCAGGTGCAAACTCTTGCACATGAGTTGGGGTAATCTCATGCACAAAGACAGGCTGGGTGGAAGATGTATTCAGAGCTGCCCTGAAGAGAAGGACTTGGGGTTGTTGGTTGATAAGAAGCTCAACATGACCTGGAATGTGCACTCACAGCCCAGAAAGCCAATTGTATCCCTGTTGTGGTGACTGGCTGCCTGTATCGTTGGCTCGGTTAGCCCCAGCACCAAAACAATCCTGTGGAGTTTGGTCGACCGAGAGCATTAGCGTGTCGATGGCAGTGGAAGAAAGAAGGCACTCTTCCAAANTGCCCAATCACCTGACGTCCCTCCAGGAATTTTCTAGACTCTGGGAAAGGCTCCGAGATGATTGACAAGACCAGGGGGTTATTAAAATTAAGATGGGCAAGAACAGTGTTGAGACAAAACAAGGGTTGCAGGGCAAGAACCATTTGGGGTGAATTGCAGGGCATTAACTGAACAGAAGGGTAAATTGTGGGGCAGTGGCTGAACAAAAAGGTATGCAATGAATCCAACTTAACTTACAAATTAAACCTTATAAAAACACACCCCCACATATCCCACGTTAAATCAAAAGAAGTGTGATCAGCAGACTGAGTGAGGTGATTCTGCCCCTCTACTCCACTCTTGTGACACCCCAACAGGACTATTGTGTCCAACTCTGGGGCTGACAACATGAGGATGTGAAGAACAGATTACCCAGCGAGGTTGCAGTGTCTACTACACTGGTGATATTCAAAAACTGCCTGGACACAATCCCGTGCCATGTGCTCTAGGATGACCCTGCCTGAGCAGAGAGCTTGGACCAGGTGACCCACTGTTGTGCTTTCCAACCTTACCCATTCCGTGACTCTGTGGACCAGCTGAAGTGAGTCCAGAGGAGGGCCCAGAAGATGATCAGAACCTGGACCCCCTCTGCTCTGAAGACAGGCAGAGAGCTGGGATTGTTCAGCCTGGAAAGAGAAGGCTCTACAGTGACCTTTTAGCGCCTTCCAGTACGTAAAGAGGGCTACAAGAGACCTATGGAGGGAGGACAAGGGGTAGTGGCTTTAGGCTGCTGAGCGCAAGTTTAGATTAGATATAAGGAATAAATTCTTTGCTGGGAGGATGATGAAACTCAGGAAGAGGTTTCCCAGAGGTCTTGTGGATGCCTCATAACTAGCAGTGATCAAGCCAGGTTGGATGGGGCTTTGAGCAGCCTGGTGTAGTGGAAGATGTCCCTGCCCATGGCAGGGGGATTGGAACTAGGTAATCTTAGGGTCTCCTCCAACCCAAACCATTCTATAGTTCTATGAATCCATGAGAGGCTCCTTCTTTGTGGCAGCTTCTCTCAGAGGCTACATGAGCACAGATTCTGTTCAGAGTTCTCATGCACAGAAATTTGTTTCCAATTTTACCTCACCATTTAAGATGTCAAATTGTTTGTATTTGAGTCACTGCTTAAAACTCATTGTATGTATGTCTGTGAGGAGATGGGCTGGTTGCAGGAAAGACTATGGGTAGCTCAAGTCCTCAAATGAATTGCTTTTTCCTCTGTTAAAAGCCTCAAAGTCAGCCAGGCTGTATCCAGGTATAAAGATCAGGTTGACAGCCCAGTCATTGGACTCAGTCTTCTTTCATCTTATATCCTGGCCTTTGCCTTCACTCTACTTCTATTGCTTCAGGAGCAGCCATGCCTGATGTGCAGAACCTCACAGCCAGGGAGGCAGCAGCTCTTCACCTAAAACTGCAAAATGTGCTGCTAAAAGTACTATGGGATTTTAGTAATTTGGCATCTATAAGAAAGGTTAAGAATATAAGAGCAGACTTAACTGGGTCAGGGCAAAAATCAACCTAGCACAGTATCCGTGCTCAAACATTGACCAAATGTGGAAGCCTGGGGAAGAACAAGTACAGGAATAAAAATATATGCAATTCCTCCCCCTCTACTTGTCTGCTCAAACTTTAAGGTCAGCGACTTTCTGACCTAAGATAAATGACATTTCTGCATATTTATTAAGCCTCAGTAGGTTTCTTTTGCAAACAGTTTCCAATTTCCCCTGGAAGCCACATGACCATCCTTTGGCAAGAAGTGCCAGGACTTCACTGTGTCTTACATTAAGCCTTTTGCTCATTTTGAGTCTGACTGTAGTTAGTGCCATTGGATGCCTCTCACTTTTGCTTTGGTGGAGATAGCAATCACCTTTCCCTTTCTCACTCCCTGTGTCACTTCTCATAGACAGATATGTATTTCCCTTTCAATGGCTCTTTTCCAGAGTAAAAAGTCCCAGGACAGTCAAGTATTCCTCATAAGGGAGCTGTTTAATGCCTTTGATGATATTGATCCAGTGCTCCTATGGGACAAAATAACTTGAATAGAAAAATAATCTTAACACATGGCTAAACATTGGATTCATATTGTAGAAAGAAAAACTTTCTCTGTTGCTCTCTGTTTTCCTAGTATTTTGTGTGCTTTTGGACTGCTACAATACCCTGAGCTGGGATTTTCATAGAGTGTCTTTTGTGACAGTCAAGGCCTGAGATATAACTGTTAGCATCATGCCCATCATTTTACATGTGCAATTTTAGAGTGTTGTTCCCCAGATGAGGATGATGACTTTTGTCCACAAAAAGTTTCTTCTGCTCAGACATTCACCTGTGTAAGGGTGCTCAGTAAGGCTGAGTGATTTGCACTATAATGGTAGATAAAATTGGCAACAAAACAGGAGTGAAAGAGAATCCGCATGAAGACATTTCCCACATGAAGGAGTCCTTTGGATCCTTGCTCTGCTAACCCTGCGAGTTTATGTGGATGGAGTTTGGCCCTGTGCCTCTGGAGTTTAAATATTAAATAAGAGCTACTAATACTAAAGAATAAATTACAGTCCTCTTTCCAAGAATACAATACAGGGAATGAAAACAAGGTGAGGGTTTCCTTTTCATCATTTTCTGGTCTTGTTTTTTCCCCATCAGTCACAGAGGAAAACTGACACTCCCATGCAGTGTTGTGTGTTTCCACCAGTCCTCTGCTCTAGTCTTCTCTCTTACTCCTACCGAGTTCCAGAGCAGGGGCAAAGTCTCACCAACTCAGCATCCACTTTTTGCTGGGGTGTTGAGCTCCCAATGGAGACTGTGCAAGGAGCACTGGCTGCAAACCTGAAGACAGAGCCACTGGGAGCCTTCATTCACCTGACCTGCAGGAGAAGGGTGACATCTTGGTTCAGTGGCAGCGTCACCCCACTGCGACTGTGGGGTCAGTCACAGTCTGTATGTGGGCCAATGTATATGGGCTTTTGCTGCCCAAAAAAGGAAAAGATTCCCTGTGACCTTGACATTGAGCTTCATCTTTGCACCTTCCCTGGCATGCAATGTGTTAGTTAATGATGAAGGAACAGCAACGCTTTGTCCTCACATAAAATCACATTTATTCACTGCTAATGGAGACTTGTTTCTCTACCTGAGATTTCATTGGGTGTGAATGGATGGCATTGCATCTCTGGGCATTTCATCCAGGACACATCGGTAATAATTCAGCATGCAGACAGTTTACTCCAGCAAGCAGAACAGAAACTACCTGGTCTGCTGTCTCATTTCCATGTTGCTCTCCCTCTGCTTAATTACTTTCAAAGCAGATAATTAAAAATATCAAAGGGAAATATCACTGTCTCATTACATTCCTCATTTAAATGAACATAATATGGCAGGAAATTATTTTGAACATGAAAGAAGTAGGAAATGCAGCCTGAGTGAACCAGTCCAATTTTTCAATTTTGTAGGAGAGAAAGAAGAGCTAACTCTTAATAATTTTTTTTTTTTTTTTTGGTAAAAAAAGGTATTTTAGCATAAGAAAAGGTTTAAAATAATAAATATATTGGATATATTTCTATGATTAACTGATGGTGTAACTTTTTTATTTTTTTAAGTATAACTAAGGGTCCTAATAATATAAGCATTTTTGTTTATAGTTTTCTGTACCTCAAATAAGAGTCTTATCCTGGTAATTGCTCATGTTTCAGTGTTGAAGTCATTAAATAATACTTTTGTCAAATTAAAAGTTTAATCTAAAAGGAGGCTTATTATCAGCATGCCAGCACTTGCTTCCTAAAAATGAGTGCTCATGTACTTTACTGAGGCAATACACTAGAAAAGATAATGGGAAAGAGATGGAACAAAAAAATTATGTAATTAGACAATGTTTCTGGGAGTGAAACCCAGGTCTCTTGCCGTTTTGTTTTGGGTTTTTTTGTAGCTCTGCTGCCATATTTTCCCGTTTTTAAAATCGTGATATCATTGCTGAAACACTAGTAATGAAAAGAACTATTTGTAGGACTGATATGTGCATAATGCTCATGGAGCAGTTCCACTGATATCACCATGACACCACAAGTGGTGAGCTAAATGTAAGATCATTTCAAGGACTTAAATGTATAGATTTTTGTCAGCAGTCTTTTAAATATATTCAATGCTTTAAATCCATGGTGTTTATTGACAAGGGTCAGCTTTCCAATTAAAATGTAACAATGAAATATTCATATGCCTTCACAGCAAAGTGACACAATGAAGACAACCAAAGCTAGGTATCTAACTAATACACACTGGCCTAAATGAGGCAACATAAGCCACTATTCAGCACAGGAGTCTAATGCTGGGAAGTAGCATGAAAAAACAAACATAGAAAAAATTGCCAATTTTTACAGCTCTCTTCATTCACCTCTGTCAAAAATGGAGTGAAATCAAAAAGTTTGAAGATATCCTTAAATTTGGCTACATGACATATTTTATTGGTCTTATTATAATATCATCTAAAACTCCCAATGAAACTGTTTGTATCTACAGTGCTTGCAGTCCAAGCAATGTTTTGCAAATAATAATTGCAAAGTTACTATGCTCTATTTTGAAGATATCTTGCTAGGTTTTAAATGTCACTATCCTGATAAGGCAAAACCATGCCGGAGCAGGAAAAGCAGAGTCAAGTCTCTTGGACTCCTTTCACTGCTTGAGAAGACAGCCGGAGGAAAAGACACAACAGGAGAAATGGCAAAAACTAAATTAGACTCTTAAAATCCTATTTCAGGTTTAACGATCAAGGGTATTAACTCAAAGATTTATACCTGTGATTTTGAAACTGATGTCTGTAATTAACTAATGATTTTGCAGAGCTTATATATTCTCTGAGGAAAGTGTAAACTCTGCAAGTTTTGTGGTTGCAAGCAGCTGCACAACAACAGCCTCCAGAAGTTAACTGCAAGGGCAAAGTCAAGACTTGGACTGTCCTCCTAACAAAGCACTGATTGGCACTCATTGAGCTTGAACAGAATCATTTATAGCCACTGGCAAATAGGGTCCAGGTAACTTTCCTCTGATGGGTGGAGTTTTAGATTTTGGATTAATTATACCACAGGTACAAAGATACTTGTGATGACAAGTATGGTATACAGAGCTAACTCAATTTTTATAGGATTCAGGGTTCCGGTTCCTAAAGGAATAGGGTTGTATTATCAACTCAAGCTGCGCCAGGGGAGATTTAGATTGGATATCAGGAGGAATTTCTTCAAGAAAAGGTTTGTTAAGCATTGGAACAGACTTCCCAGAGAGGTAGCACGAATCACCATCTCTGGATGTGTTCAAGAAATCTCTGGACATGGTACTCAGTGCCATGGTCTAGTTGACAAGGTGGTGATCAGTCAGAGGTTGGACAATCAATGATATTTATTATTTCCCAATATAGATATTTCATGGATGCCTACACCCTCTACTCTTCAGAGTTTCCCTGCCAGCGTTTAGATTCAGTGCTGTGTCCGTCACTGGGCATTTAGATCAGTCACTGTGCTTGACAGAAGTTCCTCCAGAATGGGAGTTAAGATGGAGAAATGGGTCAGCTCCTGGACAGCTGCTTAAATCCAGAAGGGAAAGCGTGAAAACAGAATTGAAAGTCCTGAATAGAGCAGGTAACTGTACACAGGTACTGTTACGTCGCACTGCAGTAATGGGAGCCACAGCATTTACTGGTTTGGCATGAAAAAGAAGGAGTGGCAGGACCTTGTTAAGTGAAACCAAATATGGATGACCTAAGGTCTGGGGGATTTGTCATCTCCTGTCTTGTTTGCTGCTGTTATCTTTGGCAGATTCATCCAATAGCAAGGTTAGGTGTGAACTCCAAAAATGAGAAAAGCCACCACACAATACAGTCACTGCCAAGCACACACCAATGTGAACAGAAAGTAGATGTATTTATCAGCACCCACACAAGCACACTCAGCACTTGAACCAACCACAGCCTGATCCTGCTCCTCCTTGCCAGCTCACCAAGACTGTGCTCTCCAAATGGCCATGCAGACACCCCAGCTTGATTGATTTAAAGACACACAAATCAGTTATTAAGTCCATCCACAATCCCACCTGTTTATCCCACATCCAGTCCTGGGTTTTCAGTGTTTGGTCTCCAAATTGCTGGCTAATCCAACTCGAAGTTTGGTAGCAAATCACATCCATTCATATCCAGAAAATGGAACAAAGTCAACAAAATGGAAATAGAGTTTAAGGAGACAATATGACAGACTGTTTTGATTAGGTAAGTGCACTCACTGATATCTCGCTTACTCATGCCCAGTCGTATTTATCCTTCATCCCCTGTTTTTTCCCCACATGTGCATTCTGATCATAGAAGAGAAAAGGTTGCCATTTTGGAGTTTTCTGAGATAAAATTCATTATTAAGCTGCTCAATAGCCTTTGTGAGTTACATTTTAAGTCATCAAGTATTAATGAAGAAAAATGGACAGGATATTATGCACAGTTCATTAGAAATTATTGCTTTCTGAAGTAATCTAGGATGGCCAGTCCTAGACAACACTGATTTCTTTCTGCCATGGTAAGTCTGAACAAGACCATTAATTAAAGTAAGTCAGGGTGGAACTGAGTGTATATTCTTTTGAAAAGCAAAATGCGTCTATGCTGAATTTCCACCATCTCATAAAACCAGAAAATTGTCAATATTAATAGCACTGTCAGGACACCACAGAAAGAATTACAGAGATAAAAGTGGTGGAGGAAGCACCATTATTACTTGCTGCGAAGCTTTACTCCTGAACAGAAAAAAGAGGTGGTTTGGCCATAGCAGGAGCTCCTGTGACAGCCCATGTGACAACAGTATCAGTTTAAAACAAAAGAGTGGTAGTTTGTCTTGTTGAGATATATGTACTGTTGCTTTTTTGGACACAGAAGACAATATTGCAAAGATGTCCACAGGAGTTCACAAGAGTTGAAAGGTTTTTTCACCTTCCATCAGTTTCATTTTTTAGAATCAGGAAACTTTTTACCATGGGCGCTTCCTCCTCTTCTACACTTAGTCATAAAATGCTTCTTGGAGCCACACCAGTACATGAATGATCATATTGCATAAGGCAAAATACTGCCAATATTTTTATCACTTTACTTGCATTCAAAGCATATCAAGCATACTAATTAAGACATTCTACAGAGAAACTGTAAAACAACCCAAAGCACTTACAATCTGTCTTATTATAGCATACAATGGGTCAACCAGATAATAAACAAGGAAAGATCAATTGTAGCTGTTGGGAGTATTGGATAAGGTTTATGTTCAGGCTTGGATAAAGTTCTGGGGCATTGACATTTTTCCAGGAATTCATTAGGCTAAGTTCCATGGAGGAGTCAGTTGCGCAGCTTCACTGAAATCAGCTCTCAGCAGCAGCCAGTGGAGCCAGGGAATATAATGGGCCTTTAGCTCAGGTGTGCCTCTGACTGCTGGGTCTGGGAGTGCAGTAATCAGATAGTGCTGCAGGAAAGCAGACTGTCAGTAAGTAGTGCTTTTAGTAACAATTTGTCTGGGCAGTCATCTGGTCACAAAGGGTGCAGTGGTGTTTCTGTGTTTATGTCTTGTGTTATAGGTGTGGCTGAGGACATAAAAGAGGCTCAAGAGGTAGCTGGTATTGTCTGCCTATGCCTAGGCACTGTGTTTAGCTAGAGGAGTGCTACAAGCTCCCAGCAACAGGGGAACATCATTACATTTTCTAGGAATTTCTAAAAAACTGTTAGATAGATTAATTAGCTTGCTAATTCACCTCCTGTTGGAGGTGAAGAGCATTATTCTTTACAGCTGAACATGTGACATTGACTTGTAAATTGCAAGTTTTTGCCTTTTTAAGGAAACAAGTCTTAATGTACTAAATGTGAGCTCAGTTCCCCTGTGTGACTTAAACTCACTGGGGAATGGTGAGTAAGTGTGGTGGGGAGCAGGCTCAAGGTAGTGAAGTGAATTGAATTCTTAAATAAAAGAAAAATTTGTGGGGGCTTTCTCAGCTCCAAATTCCAGGTGGAAGAGAAATAATTCATGCTGCTAATTCCCATAATGTGTCACATACACAAGTATGTAGAATGCACCTAACAAAGCTGGCACCAGGGACACAAGAATCCCATGCAGTGCAGCAGTCTGAAAGGGCCCAACATTTGTTTTCCCCTGGGCTCCTGGGATGACTTATGTGCCTGTTCGGTGAACTGTTGTTGGAAATTGAACTAGGATAACTTTGGATTTTCTGAAGAAGCAAAGTAGGAAGACATTTTTTCAGGTCAGTTAGTACTGAAACTTTCTATTTTGGCATCTTCTTGGAGTTTTAGGTTTGCCTAATAAGGATTCATGCAGGGAGGAGAACAGTGGTTAGTTGAGTCTATTCTCTTTTGCTTGCCAAACAAACAATTTTTTCTAGTCCTCTTCCAAAAGTAGGCTAGCCACAGGCCAAATTATTCTTACAATAGCTATCTCTCTAGAGATTGACCTTAGTTATAAGTGAAGGTAACAGTTAATGTTTTTGAGGAAGAAGTAGAGGAGTAGAAAAACATACTGTCATCTAAAAGGTGATCTGAGTAATCAGTTACTCAACTGCTCTGTCCCTCACTTTTCTACATCCTAGAGCACTCTCTTTATCCCATTCCCACCAGCCTGCTGAAGGCTTGCAGCAAATCTTCAATGGATAGCTTGTAGTTCTGATGGCTTCCTATATTATTTGAAAATGAAATGTCTTTAAAAATGTTAGCTTACAATATTAGAATTCTTCTATCTTCTCTCTCTTGTCTGCTCAAACACCTTGCAGTGCATAACTGTAAGCAATTTCACCCACATCCTAGTCCAGCTACCAGGGAATAATCTGT
This sequence comes from Illadopsis cleaveri, assembly GCA_013399915.1. Classification (NCBI taxonomy): domain Eukaryota; kingdom Metazoa; phylum Chordata; class Aves; order Passeriformes; family Timaliidae; genus Illadopsis; species Illadopsis cleaveri. The sequence continues at coordinate 134,370 of VXBB01017641.1, read as the reverse complement.
TCATTTTCTCATTTTGCCCAGTGGAAACACTGCTAGTGTTTCTGAGCAAGAGTTTTGCTATTGTGTCTGGAGTTACTCACTCTGAGAGCAGCTGTATGAAGTGTCCCAGATATGAACCAACACCAAGGGCTAAGGGAAGTCTGAAAGCTGAGGAACTAAAATATGGCACTACTTTGAAATATGTTTATGAAAATAACACCTTCTTACCCAACATTTTGTCACTTGTTGGGATTGCAGAAAGTAGCTGAGGTTTGTTCTGGAGGTCATCTGCTCATATAGAGCCACCTAGTTGCCACTGCCTAGGACCATTCTAGATGGCTTTAGAACATCTCCAGGGATGGAGTCCCTGTGACATTTCTGCGCAACCTGTACTACTACCTGGACATCTTCACAATGCAAGTGTTTGCTGATGCTCAGCTGGACCCTCCAGAGTTTCAGTTTGTGTGCATTGTTTTTTGTCCTGTCCCCAGGCACCACTGAAAAGTCTGTTTTTTTACTTAGTCTGCTCTGACTTGTAAATTTCAAGAAAGATGTCCAGAAAGTAAATTATTTGAGATATCAAGATGCTCAGTAGGATTTATCTTAAAATCCCTTGTCTGAGACAAGACCCTTTCTCCACATGGCAAGCAGTTCGGAGGAAGGCTTCACTATCTTCAGTACCCTCCACTGCACTAGTACTAAGAGATAAGGGTTATAATGTCTTCAATATATCACCATTAAGAAATACGCTGTTATTGTGTGGGTTCTTGGAGACATCATCTCCTAATGAGCTTTATATTCTCTCTCATACTCAAAGTGAAAAGCTCAGTAAACAGTCTGAACTTACCCAGTGCTGCTTGTCCACAGCAACCACTGCATATCAAAGATTTCTTTTTTTAAAAAAGGTTTTTGCATGTTGTCACAGTGAATTTTTTACCTTGCTTTGCATTTTAAATATACACTTTGAGGTTTGAAGCACTCGTTGCTTTACCAAGTGACTGGGTCCTGTTTGGCTTTTGCTTCTGTTGTTATATCCAGCCTCATTTCTGCCTGCTCATTACCCAGAATGGCTGGGACCTGGCATCTCTCATGACTGCCTTATGCTTGGTGTTTATTACAGGCAAGATCTGTTTTCTGTCAAATTCACTGTGCACCATTAGCCATGGTGAAATGCCAAGGTCAAATCTCTCCCCGTATATTTTATCTATCATGTAATCCTCTTTTGAGAAAGCACTATTACACTGATTAAGGGATTATTGAATGCTCATAAATCTTCCATTTCTCTGTTTGCACTTGATAAATTGGGCTTGGCCATCATTGGAGGGGCAGATGGACTGCCAAGTGCAAAATACCCATCCTGAAGGCAGCATCTAAGGCAGCATGGAGTTGAAGGTGGCCAAGATCATAATTCATGCAAAATAACCTTCTTGGATGCTTCAGCTCTGGTAGCTACTCCTACAAGGCTGCCAGTTTGCTTAACTGTAACTAGTAATGCATATCTTGCTAAATCAAGTTCCAGACAAAGCAGCCTACTGGGGACCGGAGGGAACCACTAAAGTATCTTTCTCTGGCAGCTCTGTGAGCAGCCCAGCCAGGCTGACAATAGACCAGCAGACTTGCTCACACTTGTGTGCATGCACAAGAAATAAAACATGTTCTGGTAGTCCTGTAAGAGGACAATTCAGTCTTTTGCATCCTTTTCCTTTTTTGACCCTGGTAAACATGACTCCAGGCATAGCAAACAACTTCAATATTATTCTCAAAGGCAGAAAATTGAATATTACAGAATGTTGGGAGTGATATTAAAAGGTTTTCTTTCTTGTGAATTACAAGGTTTCTGATTTTTTAGTGGGTGAAAGAAACATACCCTTATTCCTAGCCTCTTTCTGGAAGTCATTTTTATTAAGTGAAAGAGATATTTTTCAGGAAACAGTATAAGATCCTTCCCCTTCCGCTCCTTTTGCAATAGTGTACATAAAAGGTTAGACCCTCCACAAAATATCTCAGGCCAATGAAATAATTCTCTTATATTTAATGACTACCCTTCCCCAAGTTTTTTTATGATGTCTAAATCTAGGATTCAGGCATGATGAAAACCTTTTATAAGGGATTCTTCAGTTTCTTTCCCTTGTCTTCTGCTAAACTTCAGTATTGTTTCTTTCCTCACTTTCTGGACTACAAGTTTAGCAGTACTCCATGTTCCCTTCACCATAGAAACAAATATTCTGGGATTTCTGTCCATTGCATCTGATCAGAATGGTATCAATGAAGATTGCAACAAATTACTTTCTACCTTTGCTTGTAGTTTTCTGTATAAAGCACCTCTGTTCACTCTTGCAAGCACTCAGATTTTCACTTAATTTAAAAAACAAAGCAATAGGACAAGAAAAAGACAGTTTTCTTGCTTCAATAGCTGATCTAGTTTTCAGTGGCTGAGCTGTTTGTTCATGTGCAGCTCCATTGGGGAAAAAAAACAAATATGACTCATGGCAGGACAAAGACAGTGATATATAGAATGCATGTCCAGGATGATGCTTAGTATGGTTGGAGCAAGAATTCTCTTTTCTCTAGTATGTTCAAGAGGAGATTTTTGATTTCTCAGTTCAAACATGAGAATATGGCCTTTCGGAAATAGAATTTCAGATTTTGATGAACAGCAAACAGCTGCATAGAGCTCTGCAGTTGGTTCCAATTTCACCTAAACCAACAATATGTCACAGATGTTACTTGATTTTGCTGAGCACAGCTGGTCTTTCACATGAAGGTGCTTTACAGTATAATCTCATGTTTTAATATGTTGTCTATTAGGAGCTGTAGTTGCACAGAATCTCCTTGGAGTGTAGGCAAAATCAGGTTTTTGAGGACAGCTTTTAAGTGAAGCTGAGATTTCAGTGGATTGAATTTGGGTGCACATTTTAAAAACAAAAGAAAGACTGAGTCACTGTCATAGTTTAGTACACCAGAATATTTATTATCAGCTTGCTAGATTATTCCACTACATACGAAGACACAGAAAAATCTCTATCTGGTGATGTATGGAGATACTGTGTATATTCAGGATGCACATAAAAACCAGGTAATGCCGTAACAGTTCAGTATTCCAGTCTATGCTAAACCACATTGTTTTCCTGTGTAGGGAAATCCACTGATGATCCCACTTAGACAGTTACTTCAATATTTATATTTACTTCACGTATTTACTTTATATGACTTTACTGTCACAGCTTTTCTTCAATTTGCCCAGTACTCCAACAGCGGATATAAATAATCTGAACTTTGCAAATGTCCTTCAATTTTTATTATTTTAAGTAGAAAAAATGAGGCAGATCTGAGTGATGATAAAGAGTGTTCCCTCTGGTGGTCCACTTTTGTTTCTCTAACCCTATAAGACCACTGATGTGTCTGGCAATCCATGAAGGGGTAATTGCAAAAAGACTTGCAGAATTTCTCAATCTGCTTGTGCAAATTCTATTGTCAGCTGTCTGACAATCTAAGATCTGTACCTCAAGAGAGATCCTCCTATTTAATGGAGCTCTACAGTCCTGTATTCTCACTTCTAGAATCATGCTGAGCCCTGCATGCTGCCATTAACAAAGTCAGAAAAGTGTTATAATAGCTAAGAGGTGGTCAATGTTTTAGGAGGTGAAACAATCATGTACACTTATGTTCTGCTAAACTCCTTTAAGAAACCAAAATTCCCTGTGCAAGATTCTACTTTGAGAGCCATTCTTCCAAAACAGAACCTGAGAACAAAGCATAATTCTATCCCAAGGGATATGCTGTGCTTCTGGTCTTTGTTTAGGCTTGCTCGGTGTTTGCACCGAGAGGAAAGAAAGAACCAGGGCATGCAATTCTGTGTTGGCTTGCTCTGTTAATATCTGCAGCAGTGACTAATGTCTGTTGTCACATATTCCCACAAGGAATAACATCCCAGACAGTGAACTCTCAGAAAGTGCCAAGAAGCTTTTGGCATTCCTGTTCAAAGACTTCAGCGTTTTCTGTACTAGCAGTACATCCCTATATTTCAATTCTTTTCAGTCTGCAAAAAGTTAAATGAGCCTAGAACAGCTGAATGTTTGCAGACTTGTACTTTATATCCAAGTGCTATGGTCTGCTGAGATTTGAGATTGTTTTTAACACATCTGTCGGCATGTTCACCTGGAGATGAGTGTTAACTGGATACATTCAAGGCAGTATTACTGATCCATTTCGTGAGAGTTGAATCAAGCTCCAGAGGTGAAAGAGAATAACCAGTGTTTTCCCCTCAGTTCACACTGGCTGATGAGTAAATTGTCAGGTAGAAAACTTCTGCATTTTCCTCCCTAGAAATTTACACCCCATTTTATCATACAATTTTCGAATTTTCTTCACTTTAACATATCTATATGTATGATGGTGGGTTCTAATTCAAGCACGTGGCCTTCCTCTGTCCCATGCTTCATTTCTAGAAAATATCTGGGAACCCTCAATTATTCCTCTGTTGATTGCATTTTCACCATATCAAACACTGTTGTCTCAGGCTTGAGAAAATGGTCAGATGCTGGGGATGCTAAACAGATGATTGGAATTATTCTTCCTTTTTTCAATTGTGTAGTTCCTAAAAAAGCTAACTGATCCACAGAACAGCATATATACAAGAGGGTGTGCAAGATAGATTAATTTATGGAGAGAAATATGAGGCTGGAGTTCAAGGCTTTTTCCTTCATTAGTGACACTTCAAGAGACTTCCTAAGCCTTAAAACCTAGTTATTATATTAAATTTGACTTATTATTATGTTATGTGACTATTATTCCAGAATATTACAATGCTTTGTTATATTTCAAAGTGTCACACTTGGGGTCAGGGCAATCCCGAGCATCAATACAGACTTGGTGAAGAATGGATTGAGAGTAGCCCTGAGATGAATACTTGGAGGTGTTGGTTGGCAAGAAGCTCAGCTTGGCCCATCAGTGTGCACTTGCAGCACAGAAAACCAACGTATCCTGGGTTATGGGAGGTTATTTTCCCCCTCTACTCTGCCTTTGTGAGACCCCATATAAAGTCTTGCATCCCAGATAAGAAGGGTGTAGACCTATTTTAGTGAGAATGAAGGAAGGGCCACAAAGATGATCAGACAGCTGGAGGACCTCTGCTAGGAAAACAGGCTGAGAGCTGGGACTCTTCCTGCTGTAGAAGAGAAAGATCCACAGAGACCTTATAGCACCTTTCAGTACCTAAATGGGACTACAAGAGAGCAGGAGAGGGACTTTTCACCAGAGCATGTAGTGTTAGGATAAGGGGTAATGGCTTTCAACTGAAAGAGTGTAGTTTTAGATTACATATTACTGGAACAGGGTGCCCAGAGAAATTCTGAAAGCACCATCCCTGAGGCCAGGGATCCATCCAGGCCAGGTTGGATGGGGCTCTGACCAGCCTTGTCTAGTGGAAGGCGTTCCCGACTATGGCAGAGGGGTTCAAACTACTTGACCTTCAGTTCTCTTCCAAACCAAACCATTCAATGATTCTAAAATACTTTTCTTGATTCAAGGAGGCTCATTCATTAGCTCAGTTTGAGGTAGGACAGTCCCTCAACTTGGTTTTTGAAACAAAATTACCTTGGAGCACTCCTTTCTGATCTTCTCTTATTATGACAAAGCTTAAGTGAGCCCAAGGTTGTGCTTGGATCTGCTGGGATGTACACAGAAGAGAGATGGATGATTTTCTGTTAAAAAAGAGGTGGAATCATGCTGATGTACTGTTATTGTACTCCTTTAAAAGGATGAGAGTGCTGGAAATAAATTTAGGACATAATATTAGGATGAAAACTCAAACAAATTTATTTCATCTTGTTTGCAAGATCTTTTTATTAAATTCAGCCATAGAAAAATCTTCCTCTTTTTCCCCAAGGGACTTTTTTCAAAACATTTATATAGCCTTGTAACATTTACACAGTGCTCTGCACTGCTGACATGCTTCTTACCTGGATGAGTGGAGATGAGAAATACATGGATGATGAGTTATTATGGATAAAAATGGAAGAGAGAAATGAAGCAGAACGATTAGGGAGGAGCACTGGATCAAGAGCAAACCAGGGCTGAACCTGGAGGGAAGTTATTGTAAAACACAAGAGAGGAAAGTTAAGTTATTTGTGTGTGCCAATACTTTGGGAAAGAATGAGAATGCAGAACAACAAAGCAACATAAACAGGTGGAAGAGCAGATGTCTAATTAACCTAATTTTTTTTTAGAGTGAAATAATTCTTAAATGTTCCTGTAGAATTGTGAGCCATTTTTCAGGAGCACTGCTGGTTAAATTAATGTAGCAGTGACTCTTATGTTTAGAGACAATAGAGGCTCAGTTATCTTTTCACATACACCCACCTAAATCAGAATTTCATGCTATGGCAAAAGCCATGCAGGGAAAGATAGAAATCCCCAGGTCTGTGCTGCATAGAAAATACTTCCATCCTGCAAGGATTAGGAGTGTGGCCTCTCCTGTGTGTAGACTCAGAGCGCAGGAGAAAAATCTCGCTAATCTTTTAACTTACCCCTTGCTACACCCAAAACTACAAAAGCATTTTAAGCCTAGACTAGATCAGAAGCCCTGTTCTATTAAAAGTGAGGTTATGGCTCAGTGTAAGGAATTCTTAGAGAGCACTTTATATATCTAGATGTCACACATTGATGATATATAATGCAATATGGAAATTGTAATGAAAGATCTCTGGCCATTTTTATATGCAGAATTCAACCTAAATTCTGAATACTCACCTCCATTAAAAGCTGCCTAAGTATCAGATAATGCTGCCAACACAGGCTAATGATAAAGTCAAAACTTTTGTGTTAAAGGTGGATTGCAAAAGATGTATTTGTATCACAGGTCCGTGGGAACAGCATTCAAAAAGTTGGTTGCATTATTGCAGTTCGTCGCCTGCCATTTGTAACCTGGATTTTATTGTGTTGTGTTACTTGCATGAAAATTCTTTTCTCTTTGGACTTCTTTACACCCAAAGTCAGCAAGGTTAGTAAACCCCAAGGCATTAGAATTTTCAAAGTTTTCATGATACTTCAGATGGAGATTTAACTTCCCTCTTTCACAGAGAGAGGCAATCTGTTTACATTGTTACATCAGGATCTGTGGAAAGTTAGACAAAGCATTGATTTTTCTCCTTCAAGGTTTTGGTCTCCAAGGGTTATTTTCTCATATTTTGAGAGCTTCCAAAAATGTTAGGAGTCTGTGCTGTCTTTTGTTACTTTGGCTCAGGGATCCTGTTTAAAAGAAAGTGGAAAAAAATTGTTAAATTATTGAAGTGGATGTGTCTATTGGTTTGAGACTTAGGGAAAAAAATAATTTCTATACATAACTTCAGGTCCCTCTTCCCTCCCCTCTGTCCCCCAAGAATAGCTATAATACAAAGCCAGAAAAGCTATTTTCTGAAGACCTGGGATACATTTAGTATTGAAGCCAGTGGTGTTGTTTCCAGGTGGACCTAAGATTCATTATTCTAGTGTAGAAAAAGCTTGCATTGGAGAACTTTAATAAAGCCCCAGTTACCTCAAACCTTACAGAGCCAGATTCAGGAGTTTCAAAGCAACACATTGCCTGCATGAAGGGGGGCTAAATAAACTGCCCAGCACAAAAGGACCTGGGGGTGCTGGTCAACAGCAGCTGAACATGAGCCAGCTTGTGCCAAGGTGGTCAAGAAGGCCAATGGCATCCTGGCCTGTACCAAAAATAGTGTGGCCAGAAGGAGCAGGGCAGTGATTTCTCCCCTGGACTCAGCACCGGTGAGGCCACACCTCAAGTGCTGTGTCCAGTTCTGGATCAATCACTACAAGAAGGACATTGAGGGGCTGGAGTGTCCAGAGAAGGATGGAGGAGCTGCTGAAAGGTTTGGAATCCAAGTATTATGAGAAGTAGATGAGGGACCTGGGGTTGTTTAGCCTGGAAAAAGGAAGCTGAGGGGAGACCTTAATGCTCTCCCTGAAAGTGTCTGAAAGGAGATGGTGACAGTTGGGGGTCAGCTTCTTCTCTCAGGCAGCTATTGATAGGACAAGGGGAAATGTGCCAGTGGATTTCAGGTTGGNGCCCGCAGCTGTGCGACACGGGGCGACCCCGCAACAGATATCAGAAAGAATTTTGTAATTGAAAGAATGGCTAAACAGTGGAACAGACTCCCCAGGGAAATGAAGGATTTTCTATCCCTGGAAATGTTAAACAAATTAATAAAGGTGATATTTTTTGATATGGCTTAGTGGACCGTATTTGGTCAAGGGTTGGACTTAATGATCTTGGAGGTCTTTCAATGGTTCTATGACAGTTTTTTTCTTAAGAACATTCAACATTTCAAATGAATGATTTTTAAAAAAATTAGTCATTATTTCTTATAAAGGACCTTGAAAAGTCCAGCATCACAAAGAGACCAAGGCTAAACCTGTCTGTGTGAGATGCTGCCCGGGTAGGATTTTTTGAGATCACAGACGTTTGCAGATGCAGAATAGTCAAGGACAAAACTCCCCTCATAATTTTGGCCATGATATGTGGCCATTCACATATGTGTATGAGGCTTGAATTTCTGCTTTCTTCCTGCCCTGCCTAAGCAGGCACAAGTTTTAGAGGGCTGCCACGCGGAGTACCAGCTTAAGAGCTGCCAGCCCTCTTTATTTATGGTCAGAAGGTTAAGTGTAGGGTACCAAATAATAACTGAAGAAGGTTGATGCCTATATTTGTGCAAGCTAACCCTTGTATGAAAGTGTCTTTATGACTACAAATAGTGAAAGGATTGCAATAGTGAAAGGATAGCATTTTTTCCCTCCAAAGGAAGATGTGCAACAACACTACAACACAGTTCATTGCACCTATCTTAAAGCAAGAAGAGATGTGATTTGGTATTGTAATTCTTGAAAGCATAAAGTGATCTTTTACTCCCCCTGGGCACTACCACATCTTTCTAGTCCTCTTCCTGGGTCTCATTAAACAAAGCATCAAATAAAATTCATGATCTGACCGAATGGCCTCTCTCTATCTAAGGGGTTGCAAAGAAAGAAATCCATATCAGGATCCAAAAAGTGCTAAGGAGGGAGTGAATTTATGGAAAGAATATCTGCCTCATTAAGGATGATTAATGTGAAGGAAGAGCTCATTTATCTGGAAGGCACAATGTTGGAGCAGATACTGTGGGCAGGATGGGAAAATATTTGGCTGGAACAAAAGTTGTCACTGCAGAAGGAAAAGAGAAGAGAAAAAAGCTTCCATGCTTATCAAAGATGCAGAAAAAACAGGTGCTTTTCTATCTTCTGCAGGAGAATTGTCTTTGAAAAAAAAAAAAAAAGAAAAAGAGAAAACACTTCACTAAGTGTCTTAGAGATTTGTGGTGCTTTTGACCTTCATCTTCAGCTGAATAAATGCAAACCATTTCCCCTCTCTGTGACAGATGTTAGGTGAAAGGGATATTCTGAACACACTGCCTCTTCATGTTACCTTGCCCTTGTTTACACCTGCCCAGTTTGACAGCAAGCCTGCAGTAAGTACTGGTAGCAGACAGGGTTTGCTGGTCCCCTTGCTATTGGAAATAAAATACAGAAGAGGGAATGACAATCTGCTCTGTATATCTGGGTTCATCTGATGTCATTGATGTTATGAACCAATACTTTGCCAGATGTGGTTTAAAAAGAATGCTATATCCTGGTAATACCTTGGTTGCTATTTGTACTAAAATATTCTTGGGGCTGTCTGGGCTAATGCCCTCCATGTGTCTTGGAGTACAGCAGCACAGTGATTATTCTAACCTTTATTTTTGGGGCATCTCGTAGCTTTGATCTCCAAAGGTTCAGCAGCACATAAACTATGAGGAGGAATCCAAGGGCTATGTCCAGGACATTTTGTTTCCACTATCTGTCTTTACCGTGCTGCTGAGCTGCTGGTGGATCTTTTTAAATGAGTGCTGCTCATGAAAGTAACCTAAAGCTACTGGCCTCTTGATCAAAAAAACAGTAAAATCTTTTTTCCAAGGTGGCCCATGATTGAAAGAGGCCATTCATAGAAATTGAAGATTCAATGGTTTAGGTAAAGAAATTTAAACCATCTAGGGAATTTTCAAAAACTAAACTGGACAAATATTAGCGTGGACAGAAAGGTCTTATGCTGAGGTGTGTATAATTGAAATGGTTCAAATTCCAATGTTTTCTTGGGCATCTGTAAACTTCATCTATATCCATTCGTTGGCAAGTTTTTGCTCAAGGACAATTTTGATGAAATACCAAGGCACCCAACATCCAGATGCAATTCAGTCAGATTCAGCATAAGGGTCACAGTGAATCTGCTAAGGCCACTCCAGAAATGGATTTGATCGCATCTGTTCAAGTTATTTTTAAGAAAAAAAAAATCAGTCATTTTGTGGGGGAAATTTGTGGAGTTGCTATGCAAACCTTTTGCTAGCATCTATCTTGTGTTACCATCTCTTACCTGGAAGAGATCAAAACCAGTAATTTGAAAAAAAAAAAAAAAATTAAGAAGCATTTTACAATGAAAAAAGCATTTTAGTGAGGAATTTTTTAGAATTAGAATACTTTTTTGTAGCAGTATTTTGAAATAAAAAATAACAAGAATAGCTAATTATTTCATAAAAACCTTAAGCAAATGTACAAAAGTACTATTCAAATATGTAAACTATAAAAGGGTTTACTGGGAAAAAACATTATACAGTAGTTTTGATCTGCTAATGTGGGTCTTAAATGCCTGTCCTGATCAGTTTGTCTCTCACTACCACTGAAGTAAAGGTAGAGCAATCTTATATGTGACAGAAGTCTGGTAGAACGCAGAGGTGAGTTGAAGAGACTTGAGGTCAGTAGAGTAAATGAAAATTTGCCTGAGCAGTTCTGAGGTAGCTATATGGGGTCAAAGGCTTCCAAGTAATTGTAAATTTGTGTCTGAATATGTAAGGTAAATACTAAGAAGATGCTGAAGAATGCTTCTAAAGTGCCTCAAGGAGTTGTACATAAGAGGTTGTAGCTCTTGGCTGAGTTTTGGCCAGCTGTTCCTCAGGAGGTGTCTCCAACTGTGCAGGGCTTATCTTTCCAGGGAGATTTGACAGTGTGTCTATCTTTGGCTGGGGGTCACTGTCTGTAAAGGCTTTCCTTCCACTTCATTCAGTTTCTAATTGCTGCCTGAGATATGACTGTTCAGTCATAGCAGTGTGTAGAAGTTTCTGGACACATTAAGATGCCAAGCTTTTTCTGTGGCTGTGCAAACTGTTCCATACAGGCAGCTATCAGTGTAAAAAGAAATGACACTGCAAGATGCAAACAAGGACAAAGCCTGTAAGTTTAATACAACCATGGTTATACTGCAACAATCTGTGAGCTTCTAAACTCATGTTGGAAGACATTTCTTGTTTTCCCTGGTCTCTCTGCTCAGTTGCAGATTTTCAGTAAGTGTACTGTAGCATCTGGGTGTTCCCACATATTCCAATGTATCTGCTGTGATGCTGGGCATCACCGAGATTTTTGGGTAAGTTGAAACTAGAAGTTTCTCCAGAAACTATGGATATGTGATATAATCTTGTGCTTTCCTCAATGTTCAGAAAGCAACTTTCAGAAAGCAACTTTAGCCTGAAAGCAACTTATTTCATCTTTTGCAATTGTTTTTCCCTTCTTTCTTCTACACTTCCTTTAAAATTCACCTATTATAATCCCAGGTAATATTTTCTATGCTAAATTTCCTCTTTGAATCCAGTGTGAATATTGGCATGAGCTCCCCAGCCTGATTTCACAATGCATGACTGATGCTCCTTTCTCTTTTTCCACATTCCAGCTTCCTTTGTCCAATCCCTGTGAGACAGGGAGACTGGATGCTCCCAGGCCCTTTTCTTCAGTGAGTGCTCTGTTCTATAAATTATTTCCCTTTTGTTGCTAGTTTCCCAATCCATGTATTTTCTGGTTTTAGTGGATGATAGTTGTTTTTCCTAAGCAGTTGCTCATTTTGATCTCCATTCTCAATTTCTTCTAGTTAAGAGATGTCTTATTTGGATGGCATGGCCATTACACACAGTACTCCAGGGAAGGTTGCGCTGTTACTTGCTGTTCTAAATTCCTTGTCTAACAGAGCCTTAATAGCCTATAGAAAATAAACAAAGGAGTTGAACATTGGAAGTGACCCAGAAAGCTGGATCTAAGCACCTTTAAGCTTCAGGGAAATTTGGATTCAGATGAGAGGTTTTTTGGCTTGTACTTGGAGTGTAGTCAGCAATTGCTTCCATGACTGCTGAACCCAAGCTAAAATTTAGCAGAGTTTTATGTGTAGTCTCTTTAATCTGATTTGGAAAACTGCCCATCCCTGTGCTAGTCAAAGGCTGAGGAATTGAAAAGGTGATCTAAAGCCACCTCTGTCTCCTTAGCTCTTGCAGGGAAGACAAGTGCTGCACTAAAAGAACCATCCATTTGCTTTTGGTTTTTTTGTTTTTGTTTTTGTTTTTGTTTTTGTTTTTTCTCTTGTTCAGCCCTTGTACTGCCTGTAATTCCTGTGTCATGCCAGTCTCTTGGATTCTTAGTGTTGATGCAGGGTTAGAGGCCTCATGACTACCTGTGCCCAGCCTCCTGTGAGGAAATATCCTCTTTCTGAACCTTTGTCACCATCCATATGTAAGCGAAATGGTCAAGATAAGCCACCATCCATAACTGGACATGCTTTGTTTTCTTAATGAATAAAATTGTCTAGAAGGAGATTGAAGAACCTTCCATCTGGTACTGCTAAACCTCCAGGAATAGGACATTAGTACACTATAAATGGGATGGTAGGGTTGGACTGGTGTGAAATTCAAGCTGTCAGAGATGAAAGCTCAAATAAGACTAAAAAATACCTGTATTTTTTGTGAACTTCTTCAATTAAAGTCCTTCAAATGAGGGATGAGGGAACGTGGTGAACTGACTCTTCTGGGATCTAGCAATAATAGAAAACCTACTTTACCGTTCAGACTGAAGTACTGATGGGAGTTTCCTGTTGTGTTCTTCCTGCTTTTTCTTGTCCTATTTGAAAAACATATTCCATGCTGAGGAGTTACAATTCTTTGCAAGATGTCCGTATTCTTGTTGCTGTCACTTTTCATATAAGTGTCATTCCTAAGGATTGAAAGCTGGGATATCTGAATAATTTAAGGAAGACATAAGAAGACAGTGGAGGGAAAAATGTGGTAAAAGCAATATAAATAGAGTGCACAGAGGCTTCATACTGTAACACTGCTCCCCTTGCTAAAGGGGGACTGCATTTCTATCAGCTGGTTTACTAGAACAGTGTTGGGGTTTGTAAGGTTTTTATCTTCTTTTCTTTATGTTAGAGCCGGGATTAACACAGTCGCAGTATCGTGTTCAGAGTCAGTGTTTATTAATTCTTATCTACATTACAGTCTCATGAGTTGTGAGGTCTAACTAGCAAGTTAGAAAATGGAGGTAAAACCTCTAACTCTTTCCAAGGTTATTTAAGTGCTAATCACCCAATAACAAGATGACACCTGTATTATTTATCCTTTTAACCCATAATTGACCACACAAGGTCCGCAGTGCAAACCTTCTTCACCCAATTAGAAAAAATCACCCAAAACCAAGAAGGTGGTGAAGAAGAAGGACTTAGCACCCTAAATCCTCCATATTGCTCCTGTGAGACCACACAATACTATTCAAACTACCCAGAAACCCAGCGCTATCACTCAACTTCAGAAGTATGTTCCATGGCCTCACGTCAAATGCAGTGCTTACTTGAGGCTCAGTGCCTTTTAGCACAGAAAGCCTGAAATTTTCAGTTTTCAGAATTCCAACAGGGGTTTTTCCCTTTCTAGATTACATGAGCCTTGGAGAGAGAAAACAGTCTCATGCCATGTTTTTAACTTCATTCTTAGTGACTGCTGTTACCAAAACAGTTTTCAAGGCTTCTGGAGGTAACATTTTTCCTAAATCTCTCTGAAAACTGAAATTATCTCTTTAGATGAAGCTAGTATATTAATTAATTGTTCATAGAGTATTTAGGCAGATGGAACCCGGATGGATCAAATAGTAAAAGAGCTTAAAAGGGAAAGAAATTACCTGTCCTGTTTTATGCATTAAAAGTCAGACTTAATCAAGGAGAAAGTAAAAGAAAAGAATTTATCACACTCCATAAGATTTCCTGCTCTTTGTGCCAGATTCTCTCTAGTTTACTGCTTGGTACAGATCCATTTTCTATTTTACAGAAAGATTCTCTCTAGCCATTCTTTTGCATCAGGACTCCTGTCCTTCACCTCAGTCATGTGGGCACTTCTTACAAGTTTACATAATCAAAAGATTTCAGGCTCAGAAGATTAAATCCCCTCCCAGCTCCTCCTCCCAAGTAAACAGTTGAACTGGGTTCGTTTTATTCTGTTTCCCTTGTTTCCAAGAGGTTGAGTACCCAATCTCTTTGTTGCAAGGGAAATACTACTATGGTTTTGTCCTCAGGGGAAGCTGAGATTGCCAATGTAATTAAAGGAGTTGCTGTGTTGATTCAGAAGAGACCTTTTGAAATAACTTGGAGAAGTGGTAGCACCTGGCAAGTTGGTGTCCTTGTTACTGTGATCTGAGCTGGGTCTGGTAGTCTGGCCTGAATCTGGACTACAGAATAGGAAGCTGAGGTGAACTTCTGATGTCACCCCATGCTGTGCTCCATATGTGGCACTACCTTAGGTCTTCTGGCTAAGATTTTTTTTTCCTCCTTTCTACTGGATAATTGTGTGACTTAGAACCTTTTGGGCTAGTTGCACTGCATTTTTTCATTGCAGAAATGTACATTATAACCTTTCCTGTTGGAGAACATCAAAGTGGCTTGCAAGCATCATTAAATTTTTCATTTCTTCTTTTTTTTTTCTCATTATACTAATTTCAGGAGGAGATGTGTGGTTTGCAAGGGTTAGAAAAAATGCAAAAGGTTATGGAGTAAAATGTCAATAGTCAGGGACAAAACTGGTTGATCCTTCTTCCCATTCTCTCACAGACTTCAGAGTAAGATCCTGAAATGTAATATTGAGAGTAAGTAGCAGCCAAGAGAAGTTTTCTGTGATTTCCACTTATAAAACTAGACACATAATTAAAAAGCAATCCTTAAAGAATAGCATTTCATACATGGCAAATACAAACTTTTTCAAGTAGGCTGCAGATATATAAAAACTTCTCAGTTTTCTTTATGAGAAAACATATTCACTATCATCCTTGTAATGGATGTCCATAGGAAATTGAGGAAAGAGGCTTAGGAGAAAGAAAGAAACAGGATTAGTCATTAAGTATATCTACCACAGCTCTGTGGAGCACAATTCACCAAAGTATTAGTTGTAGACATATTTGCTGCAGGCCAATTCCTGTTTTTATTTAGGTCAAATTTCCAAATCTGTCACTGATTCTATGTCAGTATATAGACAGACAACATACAGGTAGATATTTATCTAAAGAAGTCTTTCGACTAATATTTTTGGCCTCTTTTTGCCTATTAGTTTTTTCACTTGCTGGATATTTGATAACTCACTTTCCTGAGTAGTTAACAAGAGATGGAACTGAAATTTAAACTGTCAGTTGCAGGTAGGATTTTGCAGATGAACCAAAAGACGAATTGATAATCCATAAGGCAAGAGGATGAAAAAACTTTTCCACAGGTATTGGAATACTTATAAATTGACACTTTATTCCTAAGATCTCATGCAATACAAAATTTTGTATCCATTGGATCCTTAACTTTTTTGTGCTTAACTACTAGTTTTTGAAAAGTCAGCTGTCATGTTTGAAGCATTGTATTGGTTGCTTTTTAAAACGAAGATTGTTTTTCATCTCTTCCCTTCTGCTTTTTACGGGTGCTTCTTCAATCACCATTGTGCTGGTGGGCTACTTAAAAATAAATTTAACACTGTTTTCCAGGTTTGGGCATCTGTGTGGCCAACCTATGCATTTGGCTAGCCGTGGTAATGTAAATTAGAAGGCTTGTCTTAATTACATTGGCATCAGCCTGCAACCCTGTAACTTAGGAGCTGCTATTTGCAGATGAGCTGTTGTCACTTTACTGCCCCACACCTTTGATCTAAAGCAGACCGGTGGCTGATGCCTCCAAAACAGATGCATGGTTTCTTACAGTAATTCAGATGTGGGGATATTTATGCATATTTTGGCAAATTTCCTGAGCCCTACTGGACATCTTCTTTGCCATTCCGTGTGTAAAATTAAAGGCTGCGCACATCTTGGACTTGGCAAATGTGTTTGCATTTTCAATATTACCAGCACTTCTTACACACAACCTGTAAGGTATGATCTACTGCCTGGAAGAAGAGGCAGGAATGGGATAGTTATGCAACTTGGTGATTCTCTTCACTGATCAAAGACAAGCCTGTTGCATTTAATGATGTGTCAAAGCGACAAAATACATTAGAACTAATTTAGTTCTCAAGCTTAAATCATCCCAAAAATAAGTAGTGGTGTTTGGAGAAAAATGTATGTATAACAGAAGAAAACATGTTAATATTTTAAAGGAAGGAATTTAGCAGTGCTGGGTGGTTTGCTGGTACCAGATGGTCTTAATCTGAAATACATCTTGAAAAAATACTCTTTCTCTGTGGGAACAAGTCCAACAGCATTGATGAGCTACAGTCTTGTCAGGGTCATGAATGTGTCCCAAAGTGTGAAGCGCACAAATGAATCTTTCTGTTTCAGGTACCTCATAGTGGCAATAACTGAGCACATTCTCAGACTTGAGATATTTCTCTGTGGTATGTATTATTATGCTATTTTTATTAAGAATGAGGGAACTAAGATACCAACTATCATGAGAAGAGTTGGTAAGTGAATTTTTTAAACAGCATTCTCATGGTAAAAGCAATGAGCTTCTCTCTGCTCTGAAAATATTTTCCCTAGTTCATTCTATGGGCATGTCAAATAAATGCCATTTTGAAGAGAGTGGCTCTCCTGATGTAATTCTTTTCAGTGCATAAACAGGTTTTTTTTTCTGCAAAGCTAAGCCAAACTAAAATCATTCATAGGAATTCATATTTAAATAGTCTTTTTATTCTTCACTTGGCACAGGAGAGATTGCCATCCTTGATTGTCATATTTATGTGAATGAATTTGTTCTGAGTTAAGTTCCTTACGATGGCCATGAATTCTATCAAGCTGTGTTCATTAATGACAAATTACATGTTGCTGGTGTCTCGTGAGTCTTGTCAGCTGCTACTGGCACACCAGCGTCTGCTGGGTATTGTGAATATTACGTAATTTACCAGGTTAGGGTTTGATGAACTGTACTGGCATGAGGGCTGCATTGGCAGCTGGAGGGCAAAAGTAGCTATGTGTACAAGCTGCACAGCAGGTACAGGTGCTTCTAGCAACTAATCTTTTGTGCATGTTTTGCATATTGAGAGTGTCTATTGTTATGCAAAACACAGCCCCTGATTATTCCATTACAAGCTTTTTCCTTTTCAAATGAACAGGGTAACTAATTTAAAAACAATTTGGAAAGTGTTCTACTTATATCATCCTGGGGAGGAAGAAGGGGGAAAGGAACTTGAAACTTTGACTACTGACAAAGTACTGTGTGGTTTTGGTGGTGAGGGACAGTGAAAGAACAAAAACGTTCATAATTTTGATATAGTACTTGTGGAATACAGGCAAAACTGGACGACACTGCTCTACTGTGCCCTCATAGGAGATGGTGTACCAAACAAATACAATCCTTTCTCTTGTGCAATATTCAATAATATGTTTTCAACTTTTCTTCTATGGAAATGTACCAGTTACTCCCAGGTGGAATACTTGATATTTGGCATTTGGTTATGAGTAAACAGTTCTGCTTGTTTAAATGTTTGTTCCTAAGGCTCGGAAATCGCTCTGTGTACATTTTTAGTACTATACAATGTGGTTTTATATGTTAAATGAGACCAAAGATGGTTGAAATGAACGCAGTTAAAAATACCTGTGGTTAGTTGCAATATCTCTTCTCTCACTTAGGAAATTTATAGAGTCTGCCACTCTATACTCTCCCTATTGATTTTTCTTCCTCTGTCTAATGGAAGTCTAGAACAAAAACTTGTTTCTACTAAATATGATAAAATGGATCAGTGTCACGGTTTAGGAATGGTATTCCTTAATTCAGTGGTCCCATTGAGGCTCTCTAAAACCACACTGCCTCTGTCTCTCTCACTCTCCCCCACTCCATTTGTCCTCTCCTTGCTTCCACTGCAGCTGGATGGAGTTGAAGACTGGAGGCAAAGGTCACCCACTAGTTGAGATTAAAAAAAAATTACTGGAAACAGCAAAGAGATAAGAAAGTGAATAGGAACAATATTAATAACAAAAGGTATAAGACAAAGAAATTATTTGCACAGCCCTTAATAATGAGCCAGTATTGATGGGTTCCTTTCCCCCACCCTGGCAAATGACATGGGATGGTGTCAAATAGCATTAGGGTCTTGGCCATAGCCTTCTGGCAATAATAAAAAAAGTTAACCCTGTTCTGGCTGAAATAAGAACAATCAGAAACATTTTAAAAGCTTTTTTTTTGCTGTTGTTTTAATTCTTTAGGGATTTTCCACAGGAATTATTCAAAACTGGTTCTCATTTATTTGAGCAGCCTCCCTTAACTGGACTTCTGGGTCTTTTGTACCATCACTGTCCGTGCACCTCTGCCCTACCAATAGGATGGTAAATGGAGGGGTCAAATAAAGATGCAGGTTGTTCTTCACTGTTGCAGCTGACTTGTTTTATAATATATTTTTTTTAAATGTTACATTTTCTGTCTTTCTAGATAATGGTGTAATTTCATATTTCTAGATCAGGAATTTTACATACTGAAAACTTTAAATAGCTCTGATGTGAAATATCTTTTAAAAAAATGGGGAGCAGCTTTATACCTAAGTGAATTGTGAACTTCTTGAAAAAGAGTTCCAGGTTTTTTCACTCCCCTGTCCTTACAGACCTAGAAACCTAGGACCTACATACCTAGAAAACTTCTAGTTTCTGATCTCTTTCAGTTATTGATTGAAAACTCAACAACCATTGAAAACACTCCTTAATACATTTTATTGTGAAAAAAAAATAAAATAAAAACTAGCTGAGACAGAAAATATCCTTTCCCTTAAATGAGTGGTTACTTGATTTCCTGAGGGATAAAGCCTTATATCCTTCCAAAACTCACGTTAACAAATATATATATATATATGTATATATATATG
>VXBB01017641.1:98883-115162 GCA_013399915.1 Illadopsis cleaveri | reverse complement strand
TATATATATATATATAAAAGAAAGACACATGGATTTATCTAGGATCCATACTTGAATGAAACTCCTGGGTGTTCTTTTTACATGGGACTCTTTTCTTCTGAGTATTCCACTTTGTTGTGATTCAGGGTCCTTTTTCTTCTGTACTCTAATTGGGTAAGAGTTTTGCTGCTGTACTGATTCTAAGCAAGTTATTCCCCTATTTTATATTTCTCTTCAGATTAGTATAGACTTTGTCAGTATAGTTCTGGTTGCAAACTTTAGATTCTCTGCTTCTGCACCCTTCCATCCTCAAACACTCTCCTGTGAGGAAAAGAAAAAGCTGATCAAGTCTGGTTTGCTTCCCAGTGATCTGGAAAAAGCCTTACCATAACCTTTTTATTTTCACCCCCCCTGCTGTAACTTATCCAAGTGTTTCATTTTCTCAGCCAGAACAAAAATCATCCCCCTGGTTGGATTTTCTTCCACCTGCTCCTATGCCTCTTGAGCTGATGTCCCATTGACTTTAATGCATGTTTTTTGGGGTAAAGTGCGTCAGTCTATTTGGTCCTGAGGGCACAATAACACCCTTGTCTCTAGATAGCAGAATTATCTGTCTGCAAGGAACAATCAAAGACCATGGCAAGTATTTTCATCCCCTCCAGTCTGGTCTTCCAGTTTGGTTTTTTTTTTCATTGTACATCTTTATTCCACACATCAGGTCCTTCACAGAGCAGTTCACTCCAATGGTGTGGGTCTTCACCAAGGAGGGGTTTTGCACTGAGGCAGAGTTCAGAACCACATCTGTTCCAGGTACAATAAAAAGCTGTTTAGGTTATGCTGGCCAATACATGCCATGTCAAGATCATCTTTTCTGCCAGGCTTAGGTGCTGAATTAGGAACCAGTGAGAGAGGAAAGCACTAAGAGTTTACTGCAGGAAGGTATATAGTCCTTTTTGGTATGAATGATGAATTTGGTCTGAAGAGAGCTCCAATCCTCCTAGGATGTTTGCTTTAGGAAAAAAATGACTTGTGTTAAATTTAATGTTACAGAACACTGTATGTGTCCACTAAAAAATAAGTGTGACTATATTGTGTGCTAAATGGAGTTTAAATAGCTTTCCTCCAGAGCAGTCAAGGAAGATAGCAAGATGAAGCTGAGCAACAGGACAAGGTTTATTCTTTTCAAGCCAGTAACTTCTTATTTGATGNAAATGTTACATTTTCTGTCTTTCTAGATAATGGTGTAATTTCATATTTCTAGATCAGGAATTTTACATACTGAAAACTTTAAATAGCTCTGATGTGAAATATCTTTTAAAAAAATGGGGAGCAGCTTTATACCTAAGTGAATTGTGAACTTCTTGAAAAAGAGTTCCAGGTTTTTTCACTCCCCTGTCCTTACAGACCTAGAAACCTAGGACCTACATACCTAGAAAACTTCTAGTTTCTGATCTCTTTCAGTTATTGATTGAAAACTCAACAACCATTGAAAACACTCCTTAATACATTTTATTGTGAAAAAAAAATAAAATAAAAACTAGCTGAGACAGAAAATATCCTTTCCCTTAAATGAGTGGTTACTTGATTTCCTGAGGGATAAAGCCTTATATCCTTCCAAAACTCACGTTNTTTTATCATTGTACATCTTTATTCCACACATCAAGTCCTTCACAGAGCAGTTCCCTTCAATGGTGTGGGTCTTCACCAAGGAGGGGTTTTGCCCTGAGGCAGAGTTCAGAACCACATCTGTTCCAGGTACAATAAAAAGCTGTTTAGGTTATGCTGGCCAATACATGCCATGTCAAGATCATCTTTTCTGCCAGGCTTAGGTGCTGAATTACGAACCAGTGAGAGAGGAAAGCACTAAGAGTTTACTGCAGGAAGGTATATAGTCCTTTTTGGTATGAATGATGAATTTGGTCTGAAGAGAGCTCCAATCCTCCTAGGATGTTTGCTTTAGGAAAAAAATGACTTGTGTTAAATTTAATGTTACAGAACACTGTATGTGTCCACTAAAAAATAAGTGTGACTATATTGTGTGCTAAATGGAGTTTAAATAGCTTTCCTCCAGAGCAGTCAAGGAAGATAGCAAGATGAAGCTGAGCAACAGGACAAGGTTTATTCTTTTCAAGCCAGTAACTTCTTATTTGATGACCCTTTTAACATGCTTCTACTCTCAGCTCCCAAAAGCCCTTTGCAGACAGTGTTGAGTAAGCAGATTATATGAAGCTTTTGCAAGCTCTGTAAGGGGCAGGAAGGACTGGGGTCCTTGAGGGGTTTCACATTACTAAGGATGGTGCCTGGTCGCTGAGTTCCCAGCAGCCAGAACTTAACCCTGTGCAGGCAGAGAGACAGCGAGGCTGTCAGGAGCCTCGAGCCACGTCCCTGTCAGTGAGTCAGGCAGTGTGTGAGATGTGACAGCACCCTGCCACAGGCAGGAGGGCAAGGAGGGATTGCACAGCTGGTTGCAGTTAGCAAGCACTCTCAGAGTCATTGGCACCCAGAGAGAGGCAGCACAATGTGAATCTGCCTCCCTCCCTTATCCTCATGGGAGTATGGTTATGCTTAGGAAAGTTGGGAGGCCGGGGAAGCTAAAGGGTAAATAGGCATTACAAGTAGGTCTTTAAGAGAAAGGAAAGGAGGCTGTGGAACACTGGAGGCAGACTGAGACCTGTCACATCTTGTCAAGACAGCTAGAAATAGAAAATTATAATTAAGTTAGGAAGGATTTTTAAATTTTTTTTTAAATGAGGTAAGGTCTTTAAGAAAACTAATTTTTACAGTAGAAATTATGGGGTTGTGTGGGTGGATGAGCATACTTTGGGGGGGAAAAAAAGGCAAAATAAACCATGAAACTTCAAAAGAACTTTTTGTTAAACAAGCAGTGTGGAAGTGTAACCAGGAAGCAGCTCAGTAGCAAGGAGGGATCTGGACTCTGTTGTACATCATGAGCCATATGCAACTGGGTTTTATTATGGTGTTGTGGTAAAATATAGCGGGTAAATGGTATGTTGCATGGAAATATGAAGAATAAAGTGATCAGTGTTTCTCCAATACTATGTATATTTCACTGAGATAGAGGCAGGTAGTACACTATGTGATAAATATCCATGCCAGAAGGTAGAAGCTTGTGACTCCATCCTTGTTTCTTTATGAAGTGTCTTCTGATTGGGTTGGAAGAAACTGCAATTTCTATTTTTAGTATCTTCTCAGAATGCATATATATACATATATATATACATTTTGCATTTTTTTTTTACCTGACATATAGAGAAGTCAAGCTTAGAAAAGTGTACGTGCGCAGGTAAGAGAAGGAACTGGTCTGAAAAGGGTGAAAATAGTGTGGCCTTGTTATGGATTATAAAGTCATTTACTTAAATTATCTTTCAAGACTCTTTTGACACTGGGAAAGACAAAGTGACAAATACTTTAAAATGCTATGCAAGTAATCCTTTTTACTTTCTTCATGGATATTTGGACCTTTCTGTTAGAAACGTTCAGAATAAGAGTTACTGCACAGAAATGTTTATTAAAAAGTTTCTCTTACTAGTCCCTATAAAAATTTTAAGTATTCAGTAATTTTATGCTGAAGTGTTCTTTCAAAAGATTTTAATAGAAAAAGCTACTACTTGCCAAAAATAACAATTAAAAATATAGACAAATTATTTAAGATGAGGACTCATTTTACTCGAAATAAATCTAAGTCTTGAAGGGGTAGAAATACCAGGGGAATTTTGACTGTCTCCATCAGCCAAATGATAGTTGCTTCTGTGCATTGCTGGTAGGTAGTGGAGTATGGAGAATTGCTGACAGCTGGAGATGAGTGACCTTCGCTTTGAATGATGGAACTTCTCACAATTGGTCCAGGACTTCTAATGGCCCTGAACTGACAAGTTCTGGGAGGAAGCAAGGGCTGAATGAGCCATGCATGAACCCTGTAAGGAAGGACTGCAGCCCTCTGACACTGCCCCAGATGCGCAGCACTTGTCAGACAGGTAATGAGAGAAATGGCTTTGTTCTCCAGCAGTGTACATCCCTTGCTGCTTGGCTGAATTCAGCTTAAATTATTGCAAAAAACCCCCAAAAGTCTGGGAGGGCATGGGGAGGTTGGAGTACCTGGAAAGACCAGAGCAAGTGGAGGGTGGCCAGGACCACCAGTGGCACTAAAGTCAACAAAATTTTTTCCAGAGAGATTGTGTAGCAGTGAAGGGAGTAAGGTGTTGTAGTCTGAGAAAGAAGATCAGTACATGTCTCAAGAGGTAAACAGCAGGATTAAAGGTAAGAAATAGAGCACAGAACAGGACTAACAGCTGAAGTGTGATGGTGAACATCTCACCCACTTTGAAAGATCTGGGTGCAAATGGGCATAGATGGATGGGCTGGTTAAAAGGTTTTTTATCTAAAGGCTTTTGTCTCTGAAAGGTTGTTTGCTTTTATTAAAACAGAAGCTGTAGGTAGAAAAGAAAATCAAAACAAACCAACAACAAAACTCTAACTCACATTTCATACCAACAGAACATCAAAAACAGTACTGTTAAGTACTGTTAAGTTTTTTTGTCAGAGAAGAACTCTGGAAAACACTGGTACATGAGCAGTGCAGTGACCATTGTGGGTACATCTGTTGTATATTTACACATTTTTTAGCAATAACAATTTGAATGATCCGAGTTTATGCTGTCAGATGAAGACCACAGTATCTTCAGAAACTGTCTCTTCAAGAGGAAATAAATGTACTTTCCAACAGCTGCAAAGCCAGTTCTATTCCAGGTACATTGCCATTAATAGTGTGAATTGTTTCAGGCAAGAAAATGCAGAAAATGTGAGCTCAGTCTAATGCAAATGAGCACGATCTGTCCCCCCACTCACAGATGTACTAAATACTTAAACTCAGGCTCTGTGTCTGCTGGGATGGTGCAGTGACATGCCCAGCATATTTCTGGTGAGTAGCCAAGCTGCTAGGCACTGTATCTGTAGTGAAGAGACCTCACAAAGAGCCACATGACACTCTGCTGGACCCTGAGTATGGGCAAACCAGTTCTCAGACTCTAGAGATAAGAAGTAGCTGTGGTTTTTACGCAAGGTTTTGCTGGTTTATTTTAGTGCTGAGGAAAGTACATGTCATGGATATAATTACAGACATGAAAAATTTAAAAAGTTAACAGACATGTTTTCAAGGAATATCTGTCTGGAGTGGTGCTTTCTGTAAAAGATGGAGATTCCTACGTAGAGGGTTCCAGGCAAGTTCTCACCCAACATCCCAACAGGGGCATTCAGTTCTGGCTGCTCTCTTATTATAGCATTTGTCCAAACTGCTTTATTTCAAGGTATGCTATCAGACTAATCTGTTGATTCATCCAACAATATATCTCCTGCTCAAGTATGACTCAGGGTGCCCCAGTAGCTATATAACCTGATTTTTCTAAAGACCACTTTTTCTAGGGGTTTCACATTAAAATCCTTCACTCGTGTTAGCACCTAAAGCAGAAAATTGGCAGGTTCTTTTGCACTATTATGGGGCCATTTTTAGCTTTTTGTTTTAAATTAGGAAGTCCTAGGCATTAGATTGAATTCTTGTGGAAATTCTTGTGCTCCCCAGAGCTACTAGGTATTCTGACTGCCAATGATTCCTGAGACTACAGGTGAAAACGAGACCTTCTTGACAATGTTTTGTGAAAAATATTTGCAGTTTTATTTCCTTAGGGACTGGATTCTTAGAATAGAATGTATTTGACTGTCAACTGTATATTAAACAAAGAGCAACATCTCATAGACGTGCTTTTTAAAGTTACTGTTATCTCCCCTAGCTTTCAGGAACATTGCAGGAAGTCTTTATGTGCCAAGTTAGATGCTGTATAATGAGCCATGACAGTTGGCATCCTGTAATCCTTCAGGTGGTGCCATGGTAATAAATTGTACAGGGTGCCTGTACAATTTATTATAATGCCTACAAGAGCTGGCAGATTATGGTTTTGACAAGATGGAATTAATAGTCAAATTGTCTTGTCTTGCAGTCATGTGATAATTCCTATTCTGGAGAAGACCAGAGCATGTGAAGGAACAGTGTGATACAGTAAAAACATGATCAAGAAGAACTGTTCTTCAGCTCCCACAGCTGGGTATTTGACTATGACTGCACATGCTAATCCTGGGGGCCTATGTGGCAACAGGGGAAACGTGGACCTGGGTGCTTACTCTTGCTTTTCCAGACTTAATAACTTGCCTTCCTAAACAGGCGTGGAATTAATTTAGCAGGTACTTTCAACACAGAAAAAAACATGACATTAAGACCTTGTGGATCACCTGGTTTGTCCACCTAGTACAAACTATCCCATTGCTTTCTCTGGCAAAGCCAACTTGGACACAGACACCACAAGATATCTTCAAACTGCTCTTGAAATCTAGAGGTCACAATAGTTAGGAGTCTTGACTTTGGACTTAGTCAGATCCTGTATCCAAGGTCTGGGTGTTCAAGCAAATTTCTTTACTGTTTTCTGGCTTCAACACTTTCAAACCATGTTTTAAATTAGTAATGCCCATGTTGGAGATGATTTAAAGTATCATTACAGTTTAAGTTGCATTTTGGTTACATACACCTCATTGACTGCTTATTTTCGTCTGTGCTTTGCCTTAGAACATGTCCACATTTGCAAATTATGTATGATTGATGGAATAACAAATGATGGAGATTTAGCTGATCAACTGCAGTTATGATCTGCTCATTCCTAGTTTGATTCACTTTCCTCTCTCTCCTATCTGAACTATTTCAGCAGGATCCTACAAATGATATGCAGTTAGTCCCTCTATTGTACCACTACAACTTCTATATTGTATCTTCAGAGGAAAAGTTGTATTTTCTTTCAGATGAGTAAGTAAAAGCAATTTCTCTAGATGACACTACAGGGGGAACTTGAGATGGTGTATGTAAACTTAAGGTGATCTTCATCACGTCATGTACAAAGCATCATTGTGCTTACTGATGATCACCAGCAGAGGAGGCTTGAAGTGTCTCTTCTAAGACGTCACAGATATGCATATGGATCACTTTGAATACTTCTTGTTATCAACATGCTATTTTTTCTTTCATTCTCTATCCTTATATTTTAGTGTCTGCTTCACTACAGAAAATGTCTTGCCACTTATATTTGCCTGAGTTCCACAGAACTTTGAGACTGAACTAAGAGGGTCCCTTGCATCAAAGCCAGAGAAAGTTAATTCTGCTACAGTAACATTTCTCCCCAAATGGAAAAACTTTGCTTGAAAAGAGCTGCAACCTCATAACTATTGCTAAAAACAGAAGCCAGGATTTTGTAATGGATTTCTGTCTTGTCTCTTCAGGAAATGTACTGCTTCTGCCTGTGAGTAGTTAATAGCAGCATTAGAGCTAGGTATCATGCGGACAGGTGTCATGAAAGTTTTGTTAAGTAATCTCAGTCCTAAGATGCTGTCTCAGTTGTATCTAAGAATAGGCCATCAGCATCTGCTGCTTTGCCTCAGCTCTTCAGATCTGACCAGCAGCCTCCTTTAGACCTGCTTGAAGTGTCAGTGTAGTGCTGTGAGCCCACAGCAGCCTTTGCAGTGGCAGTCCTTAGCTCCCAGCTGGTCTGCTGGTCCAATCTGCAAAGCCTACTCAGCATCTGCTCTGACACCCAGTTGTCACCCAGCTGTAGATCAGTCCTGATTTGATGCCTTTCCTGTGATCATTAAAATATCACTCATTTCATTGCCACCAGCGGGGTGGTATCAGTTGGGTTTTGGAACAAATCCCCTTTGGATTTTCAACCTTAGCTGCTGAAATCACAATCCTTAATGTACATCTGCAATAGCTAATTGCTTTTATCACACCTAAACTTCTTTTCTTAAAACGTCCTGTGTTTCAATTCTGGGGCATGCAATTTTTGTGGACACTGGAGCTTACAAATCTGAACGTTACAATGGAGAATATGCTGCTCAAACAAATTTTCACAAGCCAATAAAGAAAATAGATTTGTCTGCGCTGTCACCAATAGCTCTTTATTCTGTTTCCACAGGGACAAATTTACATTTAAGCTGCTTGTTTATGTATAGATTTCAAAGGAGAAAGTAACCCAAAACAACTAAAAAACCCTCACCACCCAAGTAGGTCAGGCAATTTAAGAATTTCAGAAATATGAGAAGGACCCCAGTTGTTCTTGAAAATAATTTGATCTTGTAGGTGCCACACACACATTTGGAAATTACGTTCCTTTCTCAAGAACATTGTGTCCATTAAAGAAAAAAAAATGGATCCTGACTTCATTGCACAGGATTATGCCATACCTAGATACTGAAATCAATATGTCTGAGGGTAGCATCAAGATACTGGTTTTAAAATTCAAGGAATTGGAGACCAATCAAAATGTAATGATTTTGTTATGGGACCATACAGTACTTCTATTCAAAGTGTTAATGCTGTCAATGGCAAAGAGATTTTTTTTTTTTTTTTAAATTAAAGATGTTCAGGAGGTGATTCTGGAAAGAAAGACTTTGATTAAACACCACTTTCTACTGTTAACTTAAAGTGTCGTTTTTACTGGCAGGAGTTGCATGCCAGCAAATTGACAGATAAAAAAACGTAAAATAAATGCAGGAATTCTCCTTTCAGCAAAATCTTGGTTTCCTGGTTGGTTTTTGCCAAATGTATTTTCATACATGTAAGTCTCTCTGTCTGTTGTGCAAGACGGGATTAAGTAAATGACAAAATTACCTTATTGCATGGCTAATGGCAGGCTGCCAAAGGAATATATGTACTGGACAGCCTCCATGCTTTTTGCATCCACAGTGTCATACTGGGCACATGGAGTGAAACTGTAGAAGGGCATCATTATTGGGCTGACAGATATTGATTGCTTTCACTAGTTTCTCATATTTTATTATCGTCTATTCTTCACTCCACAGCTGCCTTAACACCTCTCTTGTGCTTAACATGATTCATAAGTTGCAGCTAAATGCACACAGACAGAACTTGCCAAAGAGATCAGCAGGACAGCAACAACAGCAGCTAAACAGTAATGCTTGATGCAGAAGGAGACATTAGTTTAAAAAGTGATTGACTGACATCAAAGCCACTTTTCTCCTTGTGCAAACCCTCTCTACAGTGAGTGAATTTCCAGATTACAATCCATGGGAATTTTGATCAGTTCTGATAGAATAAAATATTGCTCTAATGAAGAATGAAATGGTTCAAGAGACACCACTGGAGGAATTCTGAATGTCCTTTAAAACCCTAGAAGTGTAAGAAAATAAGATATTAACAGAATTGGATGAACAGAATCATAACAGATCTTAAAGAGCTACTTGTCCAGGTGACAATCTTCCTTTGGGGTGCCACATCTGCATGGTGACACTCGGGACTAGAGTGCACAGTTCAACCAGTTGCAGGGGTTGCCTTTCTTTACAGAACTCACCTGGTGAGTAACAAAGTCCCCTCCATTGCTATATAGGGCTGTCAAAGGCCCTTGCTTGGGATCAGACTGCCAGAGCCTGGCTGTGCTTAGGTGGCAGTGCTGCAGCAAAGGGGGTCAGCAGCAAACTTCCTCCAGCAGCAGCACCCTGGGATCCTCTGCTCTCCTGGGATCTCTGCCCCATGTGACAGGTTTGCTCACTGTGCCAGTAAATTATTACACCAAGTAATCACTCAGTGACTTATATGGCCTGCACTTGTATTGATGGCAGACTATTGACTGATACAGTTAATTTCACCTATAATATGTACTTAAAATTTTAATTATTCACTTCATAAACCATGAAAGAAAATGTCCTTGTCAAGCAGGTAGTTTAAATCTCCTGTTTCTTACTATTGTAAGGATATTGAAATGCCCAGCACTATTTGTTACTAAAAAATCCTGCTGGCTAAAATAGTTTTGTGAGATTGTAAATGGTGAGCTTCTCTGTAGTTGCTGCTGTGCAGTTTTCTGGTATAAATGTCTTGACTCTGGAAAGGCAAGCTTATTGGGGGTAATGAAAATAGTGAAAGGGGGGATGGGCAAAGAATGGCAAAGAAAAGAAGTTATTTTTAGCGTGTAAAGATAATACTGATTATTAAGACGTTCTAGCAAAGTCATAAAATTAATTCTTATCATACAAGAGACCACAAACTAGCACAGCTTTCCTCGTCACTGTTGGGTGTGGGGGTGTTTTTCCCACATGCTCCATGCTTACTTGGAATATATAGGGAGGACAGTATGGTTTATTTTTAAAGGCAAAGTTTCTATACCAGCTAGTGTTAAAGCAAAGAACTAATCATCATTTCAGGCTCTGCTACCTCTTTGCAAACAAGAGCTAAGAAGTGATGCCAGCTTTTCTCTGCAGGCTCTTTGTGTTTCAGTATAAAATGGCAAATATGCCCTATGTTAGCTGGCATTTTGTGTCTTCTAGGAAGGAAAGGTATTTTCTTATTGCCATTCATGAAGCTGGAAAGAAGTGTTGCTGAATCATAAAACACAAGCATGTATACAATGCAATAAATAGAATATATGCTAGCAAAGCACTGGTTTTCACAAAACTGTAAAGATTTCTGAGTTTTGATGTGTCTTTTGCACTGAGATGTATTTTCTAATTGAATTTCAGTACTAGGAGTGAGCTAAATCAAGGTCTTAGGGTGATGTATCTCTTTTCATGGACACATACTCAATGTGAAGTTTTAAAAGTAAGCAGAGAAACAGAGTACCAAATCTCATTCAATTTCTATGGGAAACTGTTGCCTAATCATAATTCATGCCTTTAAAGTATATCTTTGAGTGTGGAAAACCTTTGGTGATGCTTAGTGTTTGTGATGTGACTTCCCTGAAGCAGAGCAGGTGCCATGAGAAACTGTGGTGGGAAGAATAATAGGTCTTAATAGACTCTTCTATTAACTGCTTGGTACTGTAAATTTGCCTCTGTGTACTATTCTATACCTCAGCTTTTCAGTGATAAACAGTACAATCATGTGGTTTTCTTTCTATATGTAAATTTACTGGACTCCACGTGTACTTCAGTGAAAGACACTTTGAATCTCTCTTCTGGCCAGTATGAGCAAGGCATGTTGAGTTTGAGCATCAGATAGACACCTCAAGTTTGCTCCCTTTTCCTAAAGAGAAAGTCCAGGTAATAAACTGAGTCAGAGAAAAGTTCAGAAAATCACAAGGAAATGCTTGTTGTTCCTCCTATTAAAAAAACCAAGAGCATAAAAATGTCTGGTATTAAAGCCAAGGTTATGATTATCTCATTCAGGATAAAGTGTGGTTTCATTCCATGAGTAATTTAGTGAGAGTATATGGCAGGTATGGCCATTGTAAGACTGTCCTAAAAAATAAGAAAAAAATTGCTATAGATATGTCTGTGTAAGATTATTTTCCTTTCTGGACTCATTTTTAAGTAATACCCTAGTATTAGTGATGCCCAACTGTAAGTGGCCTTACATAGTTTATAATTCAAATTTGTTCTGTTATTTGAGGACTGGATATGTAGCAAATAGAATTCTTTTTTAGAAAGGGCTGTGGGTCTGATCTAAATTGATGATTTTTTGCCTTATGTACAGGTCATAACTGCTAACCTAGCAACACATATGAATGAATATGATGTACTGGGAAAGAACTGACATACATATTATATATGAAGGCCATGTCTTACAAACATATATTTTAGTTCTCAGAAGGAGCCAGAACAGTGAGTGATCTGGTCAGCCACGACTTATGTGGGTTGAAAAATGGTCAGGTTTTACAGCCGAGAGAAGTTTTTAACATCATCCACTAGGATCTTTGGGAATTCTTGGATCATCACTACTCCACAAATTCATAGGCTGTTTCTGCAAAGAAATTAAGAGTGATACAATAATAATTGGATATTTTTGGTTTTGTTTTAAATAATGAAAACATTAAAAAATGTGTTGGAAGTAAAAGTGAGTGAGGAGACTGAGGCTGGAGGTAATTCCATGTCCTCAGTCATACAAAACTAGAAAACAAATACAGGACATCTGCAAAAGTATGCTACAAAATGTCTTAATACTCAATGTGAGTTGAAAAGGCAACTAGAAAGATGGGAATGACTGGGAAGGGAATAGAGAATAAAACAGGATACATCATTATTCTGTGATGCATTTTATTATTTCATTGTGCTGTAACTCTCTTCCCACATTTTGAATACTGCATAACATAAATTAGATTGTAAAAAGGTGCTTAGGTCACAAAATAAGTAACTGGAATATAGGCCTACATAATCACAAATGACAGGGAAAATATGAGAAATAATGAGTAAAAGTTCCATACTCACAGTTGAAGAAGCAGAGGAAACCTGACAAAATGATCAGGTAGAAGATTTAAAACAGAAGTTTGCCATGTTCTTTTACAAGCACTGACCTGAAAGGTCATTAAATTCTAAGAAATGGCAACATACATCTCTCGATACAGCAGCTGTAGTCAAGACTTTTCTGTATTTCTTTTGTACAGAATTGGGGCACTAAACAGGATAGATTTCCTTTGAACTAGGCACTCTATAAGAACCATAGGTTTTCACTTGAGCCTTTTTGGAGGATACCATAGGACAAAGAAATAGCAGCAAATTGCTATACAACTGATAGTGATATGCACTGGGAAATGATCTGGAGACACTGAGCATATCCCAGAACTGTGTCTCTTGGCGCTTATTTTCCTGTCCACTGTCTTTTTTTTTTTTTCCCCTTTCTTTTCCCTCTATTTATAACATGCTTACAGAACAGTACTTTTAGGAAGGTATTTCTTTGAAATGCCCTGTGTGTTCTTTGTCTCTTCTCTTATTTTTCTTTCCAGTGTGGTAAGTACTTTACACTGTCAGGGAGCTGAGCTTATCTGGTGATTCTTCAGGTTTTAGACAAAGAGACCAGACTCCTTATCTGAGGTGCAATCTTCTATTTCCTGTAAGGACTGAATTAGTCCAAATCTTGTGCCTAATAGAGAAAAGCTGCAGCTTATTTCCTTATTTGTGTAGCTTCCTGTTTCAACACCTCCTTAGGAGCTGTTAGATGGAAAGGCAATTTGGACTCTTCCTTGCCCCTGAGGCCAAAGGAATAATGTATTCCAACAGAGCAGCCATCAACAGAACAATGGCTGAGTTTTTAAGAGCACATTCCAAACCCTGAAAATTTCAATATAATTTTCTGTTTCATGAATACTTTTCATCAAAATGACCATAGCTCTTTCTTTAGTTTGAAAGAAGCAGTACAGATTTATGCCTACTGAGATTCTGCTCACGTGAGTCTCGTCTCTCCCCAGATATTCCCCATCTTGTATGCTTAACTTGTCAGCAAGTAGGACTAGGCAGCATGAAAGAGGTGCACACTACAGCTATTCATATGGTATTTCTTCAGATAATTAAAAGCCCCTGCTTCTTTAATTTCTGCCTTTCAGCTACATTGGGTTTATCTGAAGAAAGAGTTGAATGAACAGGCCAAACTGATCAATGTGCTCACATACCGCCTTGTTTGTCACTTGTGTCATAAGTACATTTATAGACCCCTTAGCTGTGAAGATCTGTGGTTTTATTTTTCCTCTGTTCCCTGTCCTATTTCTTGCTCATTTCCTGCAAGTACACAGAAGGCCCAAAGCAAAAAACCATCCTGGCCATTCTAAGCATGAAATACACTTTAAGACCACAGTGAAAAATCTTTTAGATCATAAAGCATTGCTAGAATATCACAGGTCAAAAGATGATTCCGCTCAGTGCTTTTTCCATGTGAACTCTAATGCTAATAAACCCTTTCAAGTTTTATGTGGCTACTATTATACCTCTGCAACATCCACTCTGCAACAATACTGGAGTGACAACTGTGTCCATGCTTTCTCAAGTGAGCATGAACAGGTTTTCTTTGAGGGTCCTTGTACCATGACAGCAATTGAATTCTCATTGTCAACAGGGACCTGCAGCCTGAGAGGTGAGTTTTGGCAGGGGCCTGTGAGTAGTGGATCCAGTGACAGACTTAATGCTTACAAACTGAACTTGGCAATGAGTGATGGGATCTGTCCTGTAGGAGTCTCAGTTGCTGTGGGAGGAAAGGGGTTGTGTGATATCAGGAAAGGCCATAGCATTGAAGAATGTCCTGGTTGGTGCTTAGTCAGCTCTTGCTTTCTCTTTCTGCTCTGGAGTTAAGGCATTACTGTCCATTTGAATGACCCCAAAGTGAAAAGCCTGACAAAGTTATTTCAGAGCATTAAGTTTTCCCTATTCTTATCTAAAATACAAATTCTGGACAAGGTGCCAGTGCCTGCCTTTCTCATGTATTATCAAACACTGGTGAAGATTTTTGCCTAGGAAACAGGAGTCTGCCCAAATTTTTGTTTGATTTGAGATAGCTCTGACACAAGCTTCCTACTTCCCCTGTGTCTGCTAATGACTGCCCTTATTTTTCAGAGATTTGCTCCACTCCTCCTTGCTCATTGTGCTTCACTGGCTGTGACAGTACGTGAAGTCGAGTAACTGTGGACTAGTGGGCAGTAGGGGAAGTTTGATTTCTGGTCCAGTCCCTGACCCAAGAACTACTTAGATATTTCATGCTTTTTGTGAGATAAAATCTAAAACTGTTCTGCAGACAGGGCTCAGAAGAGAGACAGTAATTGCAGCTGAATCATTTCCACAGATCCTACTTTAAGAAAAGGAAAACGATCATCTACCAAAGTTGCTGTCATTAACCTTTTCTGCTTTTGGGGATCAAAAAGGGAAGAAAGAATAGAAGACTTCAGTGAAAAATAGTTTCTGAAGTGGTATTTCCACAGTCAAGTAAAATTACTTTTAGATATTATTACGAGTTGGATTAAATCTCTCTGAAACATATTATGTTCCAGTAAATCAGTAGCGTGCTTCATGAAACTGAAAATGAGAATCAGTAGTGCTGTACATAGCAAACAAAAGCAGATTTACCTTGTGGTACCTAATCATGAGCAGCTATATTCAAAACACTGAACAACTACATTACTGAGTTTCACATTTGCAAGTGGGGACATGATGGAAATAAGCAATCAATTACTACTTATCATCTACTGTGTGCTATTTGTCTGGAAATTGCATGCTCCTCTCCCGTGGTAGATGCTTTATTTAGAGGTGTTTCTTGGCCCCTTGGAAGTGTGCTAATGGTCACAAGGGAGTTTTAGCATTCAACATTTGCAGGAAGAGTGCCAATCATTGATTGAGCTGAGGGAGTTATCTGCTCAAAGGTTGCTGAATGATGTTAATCTTTCCAGAACCTGATTTTCTCTTCACAAACATGTTTCTTCAGAAGTCTTATCCAAAGACTGAGCAGAAACAGGGATTTGTGTTACAAACCATAAATTATAAGCATCCAAAAATAGACACATCAGTATGAAAATTATTTCTCCTTGGTTAGAGAAAAAAATAGTAAAGAACTGAACCTGCATTTATTGTGATCACTAATCTGTTGCATGATGATGGGATGGCATTTCTCTTGCCTATATGACTTTTATCTGTGTTTCTATCTGGTACATAAAGTGTAATTCTGTTCCCCTCTACCCTTGCAGGTAAGAGTTCAAAAGAAATAGTTTTAATTCTGATATATATTGAGAGCTTTGGATATTACTGAAATCTCTTGCTACCTTCATTCTTAATCTTGTGTTTGTGTGAACCAGTATTTTTTCTTGGTATAGCTTTTTAAATTGCACCCTCATGAAACAATAATTTTGTCATATGATATTCATTGCATGGAATAGTTCAGTCAGAAGAACTAGATCCTTACATTATTCATAGAATTAAATATGGTTGTACTCTATTAACATGTTTGTAAAATATTTCTATATATTTTGTTACATGGGAATTATAAGATATGTAGGATGGGAGCCACATTTTGCAAATTCTGCTTCTAAACAAAACATACGTAAGGGCCTAGGATTGGATTTCCTTGCTGTATGTGTTTGCTCAGAAATAAGGCAGCCTGGGTAAAGCTGCACATGCTTTGACCTTAATTGTAAGAGGTAAGCCTACTCTGTGCTGACACACATAATAACCCCAAACTATCATTATTTTATGTGCTAGTTTAGCACAGATGGTGAAGCGCAATAGGTGAATTCCTTTAAATTGACAATCAAAATAGCCAGTTGCATGTAGAGATCCACCTCTGGGAAACATACAGCCTTAAAATTTGGAAGGTAGCCTGGGGTCGCTCTCTTCCTTCTGGCTTCACAGGAGGTAAGGCAGTCCTGGCTCTCTCTCCTTTGGAGGGGGCCAGGACGGCCAGGCCTGCCTAGGCCCGGGCCGGGCTTCCATGGGAGTCCCGCCTGGCCCGGGGACTCTCAGGCCCGGGGAGGGGATGATGTGCCCCCAT
>VXBB01017641.1:68566-98778 GCA_013399915.1 Illadopsis cleaveri | reverse complement strand
GTGAGAAGACATCTCTGTTCCTTGAGATGAGAAATCCTTTGCCTTGAAGCTGCTTGTCTTTAAAAGGTGACACCCCAGATGCTTGAGTTCCACGACCCATAAGCATCTTGGGCAACTGCTAATGAGAGGAGACCACATAGAAGCAGGTTTTCCTCAGGCAGCTGTTTCTGTGAGAGTTCTGACCCACGGAAGAACATTCCTGGGTTGTCAGTGAGAAAATTCCATAGAGAACAAGAGACTCTTCTGAAGGACTGATGAAAGACTATGTTTAAATGGTGAAACTGACTGAATGTCACAAGTTTTGTCTCTATGTGGTTTGTAGGAAAGTGAACACTTGTGGGGGGAGGAGAAGGGTTTTGAAAGTTTCATTTTCTCTTCCTTTCCTTACTGTGTGTTAATAAACTATCTTTTTACCTCTAAGTTGAACCTGTTTCGCCATTTTTTTCTTCCAAAATCCTATCTCTCAATCGGCGAATGTGAAACCACCACATTTTAAGACATTTTTTTTTTATTCTTTAAACTGTTGGCAAAAGCTCCAGCCCATTTTTCGTTATTAATGTGTATTGCACAGGAAAATGTCAAGTTATAGCCCTGGTGACAGTACTTGCTTTCTAAGTCTTCTGGCATGCTTTACCAAATGTTATTTTCTGATACAACCTCTTTACTTTGCTGTCAATGATCTGAATCAGAGATGTGCTCATCCATACTGTTCATTGCTGTGCTTAACGTGGCATTACACAAAAAAACATTAAAAACAAATCTCTTGGGTTTTACATTACTCAGCTCTTTAGTTTTGTTTAGCATGGTTTTGACCTGTGCGGCCATTGGCTACCTTAGGAAAATATTTTCATTGTTCCTTAAGTTCAGTACTGTCAGCTGAGGCCTAAATCCAAAAAGAGCTCTTCTGTCCTTGCCTCTGTTATACTCACCTTCTGTCACCCTGGGGCAAGTACCTGGCAATTCAGGGGCTCGGTGTGAGCAGAGCAGCAGCGCTTGGATGGGAGCCACTCTGGGAGAGTTCAAGTTTTGCTCCAGGCTCTGTCCTTAAGCTTTTCCCCAGGAGTAAACCAGTCCTGCTCTTCCCATCTTCTCTTGACACTGGACTTGAAGGAGCTTTTTAAAGCACAGAGAAAGCCCTATGGCAACCTCTATATCAGATTCATTTGCTGCAGTCAGTTTTTCACATTGCATTGCGTTTTAGCTCTGTGTCTGAAATTTTCTGACAATCTTGTTATGGCAGCCCACAGTTTTTGTGTGTTGCTAGTTCTACAGAGGAGATTTTTGTACACATGTTCATTACAAAAATGGGTTCAGTACCCTGAACTCATTTTCATATTGAATGGAAATGGTGTCTACAGTTTCCATATTCAAGTCTCACTATAAATATCCATTATACTCTATAGTCTGCATTCATGTGAAGAAAATGTAGATTTCTGATATATAGGGTTGAATGCAGAGTACTGGGATGTGCACTGATATAGAGATTGGCATTTTGAGATTATAGGGTACAATTATCTCTTTTGCTGTTTAAGTGTCTCTTCAGATTGGGAGCAGTTAAACATTTTCTGTATATTCCACTGTCAGTAGTCCAGTGTAACAAATGGTTCTTAAGGGACTGAGCTGTGCTATTATTCTCAGTTAAGTGTTTGATCAGATTTATGGTATGAGGTTAATTACAGTTAGTTTACAGTTTTAGGATACTTTTCTTTAAACAAATAAACAAAAGCTAATTGACTAGTAAATGCTTTTTAATAAAATCTTAAATTATCAATGCACAATAAGCAAGGGAAGGATCCCTCAGTGAATATAGTTCTTCCAGATGCATGCTCACACTTCCAAGTCTGTACTTTTTTTCCCACCTAGAGCCAGCATAACCACTATTACATTCAGTATTATTGCTTCCACTTACAGTAGAGATTTTAAACAAGAGGTTTAATTACTTAAGATGCACAAGTCATCTTATCTTTCTAGAAGGCCCATGAACTACAGCTATATTACTACAACCTGAATAAGGTTTTCAAAGAAAGAATTTACCAAATGAACATAAGTATTCAGGTCATAAAGGAAATTGTTCTTATCCTGCAGCTTAACATTACACATCATGGTAATGTGAGTAGTTTGAGATCTATAGTTATAGGAAAAGTTGTTGCTGGAGAGACAGATAAGACAATAAACATAGTAATATAACATTACTGAAGAGATATTGTCTTGCTTTTTTTTTTTTTTTTTTTTTTAATTAAATATTTTAGAGTCCAAGGTCCTAAATGGTTGTGGTTCCTTCATTTTCTGTCATAACACTGATGCTTTAATCCGTTTTTAATTGATAGATGCTCTGACCGCCAAGGTGTTTCTGCATCTTTTGTATAACCATAATGGACACATGTAAGTATCTACTGCAGAGGAGACTTATTGTGGAAGGAAGTGGTATATTTCAGTTTAATTAGCATTTGGCTGGGTCTTTGAAACTACAGGTTCCTCTAGGCAAAGGCTTGTCTACTATGTACTATGTAAACACATGATAAAGTGTTATTTGAAGCCTGCATTTGAAGTAAGGACCTTAACTCAGTGGTTTCTGGGTGTGGTGGAGCACCCTGGGAAATGAGGGAAGCAGAGCTGCAGCAAAACTCTCAGAAAACTTGTTTCTGGGGAAATATTAAATCAACCTCTTAAAAATATTAAATCAACTTGTGACACTAACAATCAGTAAAGAGTTCCTATAAATAAATATTCAAATCTGGGCATTTGCAGAGGGAACAAAATTTTGGAGATTTTAACGTGGTTACTGTTCCTCTCCCATTTAAATCATTTACAGAAGCATACTTTTGGTGAAAGCAAGCTCAAACCACTACTGAGAATTTTTGAAAATGCCACCTCACAATTCCTGCACCTTAAGGTAATATTTCCATGCACCTTATTGTCTGTTTTCTGCCTCAGAAGGTAAAATCATGTAACTGTTCTCTCTTCCTAAGGAGCAGATGAGCTGATCCTTGTGTGTGAATGCAGGACAACACAGAGCTGTTCTCAAGTTAAGCTGACACTGTGATGGTAGTAAGGATTTTGACCTGAAGGCTATGGATTTGTTCCTTTGATAGGGTTGTAAGGTTTATTTCCACTTTTTTTTACCCAGCTTGTAACAGAAATTTTCTCAGTTTTAAAATCAAGATGAGGAAATTAAAGCCGATTTTTTGGGTTTTAGGAAAATAAGATGTTAAATTGGCTAATGCATGTTTCTGAAATGACATGTCATAGAACCGTAGAGTCTTTTAGGCTAGAAAAGAGCTCTAAGATCATCTAGTCCAACCAGGTTTTAAGGACAGATTCTACTGTGGATTAAATCTTTTAATCTGGAAATAGTAAAGTAGATGAAAACATTACAGGATGATTGAGATTTTCTTCAGTTGCTAATCTCCTTCTCCGTGCTGAGTGTTGCTACTGTCATTTCACTGAATTCAGGAAATCTTCCAAGCTTGTATCAGTGACATAATATGAGGAGAAGGAGATTCCTCTCATATTGGATACTATCCATGAGTTATATTTCTTGGCTGGAGTTTACCTGACTGTAATCATTGATGCTTGGACTGTGGAGTCTGACAGATGGATTTGGGATATGGATCTGCATCAGATACTGAAATAGAAGGACCATTGTGCAGACCAGATGTCCCATAGATACGTGTAAATGTTGAATTGGTTTGGGAGATCTGAGACACCTTTTTTTTACATCTGCAGAAAAAATTAAAAGCAGGAAATAGTACAGGAGCCACCATGATGGCAACAGATTTGATCCTGACTCCACATGTACCAAGGGAAGTGCTGCTGCTGGCTTTCTATTTGAAAAAGTGAGTTGGTATTGAGGATTGTAACCTCGCTAATTGAGGGTGTCTGTCCTCCACTGGGACCTTGTGTTACATTGTTATTTACCAGCAAATCATGCAGCAGCAGGTTCTTAGGGAAGTCTTGCTTAATGTCTGCGTCTTTTTCTTTTTTTTCCTTTAAGTGAACATTGCCGTGGATCCTAACTTTGTTCTTGCAACCTCTGTGTCACGTTAATATTAGATTATTGTAGCATACTTGAAAAGGGGAGATGTCCTCCAGGTACGTTGCAAAGACTGTATGTTTGCCTGGCAGTTTGAAAGGCTGGGGAATGGCAAGGAGGATGAGAAGATACAATAATAGTTGCACTTGCAGTACATTTTTCAAAATAAAATGTTTTCGAAGTAAATTCCATGATTTCAGGACATCCATCCTGAAATGCTGCCTAAATACTTCTGAAAAAAGTATTGATTCAGATTTAGAGCAAGACTTGGACACATAAGGTCAGCAATGTGACCCAGAAAGCTCCTGTTTAGTGCCTGCTTGTCTGTAGGACTAAGGCTTCTAAGATGCCAAGCCCTCTCTTCTTTCACAGATTCAGATCTGCATCCACTTTGCCAGAGCTGATCTTTCAGCATGTGTTTCCCACTCAAGCCATTTTAGATCTCGAAATTTCAGTGTTCCTCTGACCTTGCCACTGAAGGGCCTGGTCTGCCATACCTAAAGCACCTTTCCCACACTAAACACAGAAATTACCATTGTCCTTCAGTCATTGAGAAGGATCTTAAGGCCTGAGCTGATGAATTTATGGTAAAATGGGAATGTGGATGGGTATTGTGGAGAAAAAAGGTCTCCTGAAGAGTCCTGTTCCCTATTTTACTGAATAGTTAAAAATGCAAAAATAATTCAGGGAACAGGGCTGTTACCCAGACAACTGTCTCCCAAATGCATTTTGGCCTCAGTAAATGCTCATGCTCTCTGCTTCTTTCTT
The DNA here is from genome assembly GCA_013399915.1 of Illadopsis cleaveri. Lineage (NCBI taxonomy): Eukaryota > Metazoa > Chordata > Aves > Passeriformes > Timaliidae > Illadopsis > Illadopsis cleaveri. Next base: position 93,977 of record VXBB01017641.1, on the reverse strand, counting down.
CTAATTGCACACCTATGACAGGAAAGACAGAGAAAGTGGTGTCACAGGGTTCAATGGTAAGCAAACGTTTAATGAACAGATACTTACTCAAGCTGCCTGATCCATACTGGGCTGTGTGTTTATCACTTTCTGTCTCTTTTAGCATAGGAATCTCTGTGCTGCTCTCTGGTCTGTTGCCTCTGGCTGCAGCTCCACCACAAAGGTTTGTGAATATTCAGACAGAGAATTATTTTCTCTGTCTCCAGCATCAGCAGGGTTTAGATCTCTGCCCAACAGGTACTCTCACAAGGTTATTGTAGTGAATTCAGTGCTGGAGGAACGATTTTCTGCATACTTGTTCTGCTGTAGGTGTATGAAAGTGGCATCTTAGGAAAACATGGAGATCCCTGCCTTGATAGGGCCCAGTTTGCAGAACCACAAGCTAAATGTGCAACATGAAAGAGATGGAAAGAATGAAGGGACAGAAAAGGTGGCATGTCAGACAGAGGACAATGGAAATGGCAGTAGGTTCAAGTTTGTGTTAAACTGATCTGGATGCTTCATTGCTTGTGGAAGGTATTAGTGATTTTGGGAGGAGGATTATAAGCTGACAGGAACTTTGATAGCTGAATAAGGAAATATGTAAAAATATAGACCGAGTAAAGGTTTGGTATAGAGCAAAGAAATGGAGTTTACCTCATATTCAGTTCATCAGTTCAGTCTTATGCTGGATAGTGATGGCTTTGTATTCACTTTTTCAAGAGGTCTCTGTCACAGCTGGTTCCTAACTTTTCCTCCCTGCCAAGAACATTGGCATCTCTGTCCTCCTTCACTGTGCAATCTGCTGAATTCTAATCTCATGGTTAAAACAAGTGCTTAAGGTGTTCTGGGACCTTGTCTCTCCCCAAACAGTACTGTCAATCAGACATCTTTCAAAATCAATCGAATCAGAAAACTTCAAGAAGGCAGATATGAGCTCAAAGTTAAATGAAATTTTGCTTTAGGCCCAAAGGACCAACTTTGAAAATCTTTTGGATGCATCTCCTTGTATACTTTGCGATAAGGTTAATTCCCTGCAGATAAAGTCAAACTCTTCAGACAGAGACAGCAAAAAGTTCACTGTCACTTTAAAGGGGGTTGAATCCATCCTCTCCTTTGACAGCAGAGGTAATGTAGCAGACTCATTTTCATATCTCATTCAGAAAACAGATGAGATGTGAATCAACTTGTTTGACAGATGAACACCCTGGAGATAATTTCAGTTTGTCACAGTATGTGTGAATTCTTTACAATTAATGTCAAGCTACAAGAGTGCAGACGACTGGCCCTTAAATGCCAGCCATTCTGCTTTCTTTAATTCCCAGAATATAAAACACTTTTCTAATTTTAAATGTAAAAACATTGTTAGAAATTCAAGCCTTCACTTGAAAAACAGATTTTTTTTTTTTTTTTTTCCAGTCAGATAGGAAAAACAGAAGAAATCACAAAATGGAAGGGAGATGGGAACTGTGGGGTTTATTTCTTTGGATTTTTTTCTTCTTCATTCCTCAAGTTTGAATGAAATTAGTTTGAAGGAGAGATGTCATGTCCCCCCTCCCTCCCGTACTTCAAAAGGGGATGTTGAGTGTGCTGAGCAACTCTGTACCCATGCTTTTCTAGTCAACAGGTATATGGGTCACTTAGGGTGTCAGGAGCACCAAGTTTGCAATAGGGAAATGCAGCAGAGATGTGGCTCCTTGTGTGGTATGTATGTCCTGCTGCTGCTCTTGAAGAGCCTGACACCTCTCTTCATTTAACACTGGCTGACAGTCTGGCTATACAATATTGGAGGGGAAACCACCTGATTTCCCGGGCAAAGCAAATGATTTTGCTGCAGTTATCAAAACATTTCAACTCTTTCAGAAACCTACTGTGTTCTAACCGAAAGCGGGACAGATTGTCCCTCTGATTATCTTTACTGCAAGACTATCCCAGATCATCTGGTTATAAGACTTATAAGTTTCTTTTTAAGTAAACCTGTACTGGCTTATATTCATTTGTTCTTGAACCAGAATTGTATTTTAATTCTTAGTCTCCTTCTGTGTGTTTTCCATCAGCTTGCATTTGTTTATGTTTTGTTTTCCATCAACATTTTTTCTTCACAGAGCTGTAATAGGCTTATGAAACTAAACTGTATGTTTTCTACCATTTAATACTCACAATTGTTTTTTTACATTTATTATAAAATAGATAAGGCAAAATAAGTACTGAGCAATTTTTTGTGGAAATTGAGATATGGAAAATGATGTGTCATACCTTTAACCATCTACATTCTGAAAAGTTTATCACATTTTTAGTTTCCATACAACTAAAGATTCTTCTTACACATTCAGTAATTTTCATGCCTGATATTACCCACCATAAGAGTAGAGCTGAACCAAATTTCTTTTGTCTTCTATTTCTACTTTTCTTTCTGTAACTGAGGGATCTTAAAGATTTGATCTAGAAATTTGGCTTTATCCAATCCCTTAGCCCCTCTCGGTGATTTTCATTTGCTGCTCTCTGTCCAGACCTGGCACTGATCACTTCAGTGCTGCCCTTCAGTGTACTTATTGAAACTGCTGTGGTTGCTTTATAAAAGCATCACCCTTATTTTTTAACTTTTTTGAGTGTGCCCCTACTGGCGACTCTCTACAAAGTAATTGTTCATTCTGGAGATATGTACGCATGGGATTTTGGTTGGTGCTAATGTCTGTGTACAAAATTCTCCAGTTTATTTCTCCTACCCCTATAGCACACCAGTCTTTCCCTGGTTTCCCACTTCTGGCCACAGTAGGGCTGTGGAGAGAGCAGAGGGACAATAAGGGGAAAATCATGGCCTCAGCTCTTGATGTGGTTTAGCCCTGATATGCTTGAAGCAACAATTAGGTTACTCCAAACAATGCCTTTGAGACAAAGTCTTCAATGAACTGCCCACCAGAAGAGTGCTGAGATTTGTCCTGAGCCTTTCAAACATCTGTGGGATGTATAACCAAACATCTCCTCTGTCCTGGGAGGTAAAGCACTGGTGGTTCATATCAACAGCACAGTTCTCCCTTAATATACAGTACTCTTGAGAATTCAACCTTTAATGCAAATGACTTTAAATCAGTGGTTTGCTGAAGTATAATTTCATATGTATGTAGTGTTGGATGCATCTTTGCAGTATTCCCCCAATGTTCTCGTGTCAGTTTTATTCTTAGCTGTCCTGAATAATTTGACAGAAGCTGCACAGAACAAAACCTACCGTGGCTTTTCTTCTCCAGCTGGACCTGCATGTGCTCAGCTTGTCTAGCTGGCCTCCTGCACCTCTGTAGAACCAGACCTTGTGCAAATGTTAGATGCCCCTCATCAGCCTGTATGCAACCGTGAGCTAAGAAAGATGATTTCAATACTGCATGTAACACTAACATCATCTTTTGAGCTTTCTTCTCAAAGATGTTTTTTAGACAACACACCCATGCAGTCTCTACAAAACAGACAGGCTCCCAGGACCCCCCTGGGAAATGGGCTAACTTGTAGTTCCATTCTGGCACTCTATTTCAGTGCACACAGTCTTCTCCTGAGAAGTAGAATGATTTAATAGGAAGGGCTTAATGTCTCAACCTGATAAACACACATTTGAGTGGTTAGGCATTGCCATCTCCTTGTTGCTCAGGAGAAATTTCTAACACATGCAATATAACCTAAAAAAGGATGTTCAGTGAAGTGGAATACTGCTTCCTTCTCTTGAGAAGATGCTTTAAAATAACGCAGTGTTTTTAGAAAGTCTTGGGATCCATATGCTGTTTCTGAAAGAGATAACTTGCAAACCAAGCCTACTAGTCAGGCTTAGTTGGAAGAAGTTCATAAACAGTGGTCACAGGGTAAATAGGTGTGTTATCTAGTTCCAGTTTTAAAGGCTAAGTAGGGACAGAAAGATAGACTTTTTCATCATATGTATATATTTTTTCCTGCTTTATCATCTTTTGCAGTATTTGCAGTACATTTGGACTATGTGGGTGTTGGTTGAAACTCAGAATAGTAGGACAAAAGTAACAGAGATGAGAAGAGAGAAAAGTAAGGCAGAGAAATATTTACACTTCCTCCTGCTAATTATCGTGTCTCACCAGCTGACTTTGTGACTTCTCTAAAATTACATTGCTTATTAATTTCTTTACCTTTCATCCTTTGTGAACCTTTCATTGTCCTTTCTCAGCCTTGTGATCACCTGCTTTGTGCTGCTCAATCCATCGTGGAAGAGGTGAGTGCCCTGCTGGAGGGGAGCAGCCCTGCTCTTTCCCTGTGTGCTCTCTCCAGTGACTCTACTGATTGTACTTCCTGATTTCCTGTATGTCACCTACAAGCAGTCCTGGCACCGTTCAGCTGCAGATCACTTCTATTGCAGGAGATATTACCAAGACTGTATTTGGTGGGAACAAATAGCACCTAGAGAGGTCTGTGGAGAAGAACAGTTGGGAGGACTGCACTTCTCATCCCTGGAGAAATTCTAGCATCAGCAGTTATTTTCTCCCTGACTGGGGAGCAAAAAGTCAAAATTTCAAATATTGTTTTTAATTCTATGAAGAACAACACAAAGAAATGTAAACAGCCTAATTGAATTTGTCTATAAGCATAATCAAGACATTCGGTTTTCATCCTGTTTTTTTGCATGATGCATTTGAGCCAATGGCCAAGCGCAGATATTCTCTGTCAGCTGCCAAAAGACTTATGGTCTGAAGCAAAGCTATTTGCACTTTTCTCCTTCAGACTGAAGGATGACATCCTGTATGATGGTTTGACCCTGCCTGAATGACAAGTACCCACCAAAGCCACTCTATTACTCCCCACCTCAACTGGAGAGGGGAAAGAAAATATAACAAAAGGTCATAATTTGCAGTGTAGATAGTGGGAGGTGACTCACCAAATATAGTCATGGGCATAACAGACCTGACTTAAAGAAGTAAGTTGAATTTATTACTGTCTGGTTGTGATTTGTAATAATGAGAAGTAAAACAGATCTCAAAAACACCTTCCCCTACCCCTCATTTCTTCCCAGGCTTAACTTTATTTCCAATTCTTTGCCTCCTTCCCCCAGTGAGGCAGAGAGATAGGGAATGGGCATTATTGTGAGTTCATCACATGTTTCTGCTGCTGCTTTTCTCCTCAGGGATAGGAGTCCTTCCCCTGGTCCAGCAGGGGGTCCCTCCCATGGGAGACATCTCCATGGGAGACCATTGTCCACAAACTTCTCCAGCATGAGTCCTTCTCATGTGGTACAGTTCCTCACAAACTGCTCCCCTAAGGGTCCCTCACAGGGTCACAAGTTCTACCAGTGGGCTCTAATGTGGGCTCCTGTCTCCATGGGTCTGAAGGTCCCTGCCAGGAGACTGCTCCAACATGGGCTTCCCACATCAACACAACCTGCTTTTGGGCACCCACCCACTCCATGGCCTTCATGGACTTCCACAGGCTGCACAGGGACAGCCTTTCGCCAAGGACTGCAGGAGAATCTCCGCTCCAGGGCCTGGAGCACCTCCTTCCTCTCCTTCATCACTGACCTTGGTGCCTGCGGAGTGATTTCTCTCACATATTCACTGCTGTGTCAGAGATCATCAGCACAAGTCTGGAGACTGTCTGGAACTGTCTGAACCTATTGCAGTGAGACTTGTAGCAAGATGCTACAACCTCTCTGACCCTCCAGTTCTCTGCAAATGTTACTTATTCACTGAATGAAATAATCATGGAAAAACTGTTGGAATCTCCATTTTATTTAGGAAATTATTTCAGTATTTTAGAGTACTCTTGTATAAAATGTTGATTGTTTGGAAAATCCTGCAAGTTCCATGAAATGCTGACATCACACTGCCTAACCATCACCAGACCATTAGGTGTCTTCTTTATGAACAGAGAGAAGCTTTTTTTCTTCTTTCCCACATCATTCTCAGTGTTCTACAGTATCTCAGCACCTTCTCCTGCGCCCAGTTGTCCCCTGTACTTCTCAGCACATCTATCCCCCAGCAGGCTGGCTGTCCAGATCTCCATGGCATCTCATATCTCATATGTCATCTCATCTCAGTCTTTTGAGAACTCTGTTCTCCTTGCTGCCTGCACTCTGCAACTATCCCTCTCCTCTGCTGAGTGATTTCCTGGGTCCTTGGAAATTCACATTCATTCTTCTCTGCCCTCAGCCTCCAGCATAATCCTGGATGGCACAGGAAACGAGGGCAGTCAAGAAACCAAGAGGTTTCAAGGTGAGAAAGAAGCAAGTTGATAATGGAAATTTCAGAAGAATATTAAACATTCTGACATTCAAATAATTTCCAGGCTCAGCTTATCTTACAGCTCACCCAGCTATATTCAGACTTTCAAATAAAAATAGGATTAAAATATAAACAAATAATTAAATAAAATTAAAACAGTCTCAGTGTTGAAGAGGCTTGCATTAAAACCAGTACTTATGTAAACATGTAATTTCTGCCTTTTTAGTGCTCATTTCTTGGTGTAGTCTTTCTTATATCAGAAATTTCAGAGAAAAATAGATTTCATTGTTCCTCCAGATATTACTTTAGAAAGTTTCTTTATAAAGAGAGGATGCTTAAGTGGAATAGATAGAGGTGAAACAAAGAACCAAAAAGAATAAACATATTTTCAGAGCTTGAGCTGACTGAGGATATCTTGTGCCATCTCAACTAACTCCATATGTGTCCTCCTATTTTTTTTTACTTATTAAAGCAAACCTGTGCAATGTTGAACCGTTTGCTCCTCAATGCAGAGGTGTCTGTCTGATAGTAGCAGTGAAATGTAAAAATTATTCCATTGAAAGAGCAGAAACTTTATGAAGATTACTCTGAAAGAAAGTACCAGTTTTTACTATTTTTTTAAGCTTCTAAATTGTGATTTATATCCTAGAAAGAATTTCCAGAGAACTGAAGCTCTCCAGTATTAAGGCAACTGGAAAAAATTATTAATTTTACTTTTAGTTAGAAATGTTTTGCTTAGAAATAAAATTTTTTGGGGGAACTTTATATGGCTATTCTCTGTTCAATTAAAATTTTAAAGTTGTTGTCAAATGTGCTTGTTAGAAGTAAGAATGCAGAGAACACTAGCCTATTATTTGTGACAATTCCATATTTATTTAATGGGTGCCTTAGCCAAGCAATGAGTGATGTCACAGAATGTAAGTCAAGACTGTGTGGGTTTGTAACAAAGATTAATATTCAAAAGTTACAGAGAGAGTTTTTAAGATTTGAACAACAGCTACGTATTCAATGGTGTCCTGAATGAAAACCTCTATTTTTTCTCTATAGATCCCACAATGTTCTGTTCATTTGAAATCCAAAGTTCTCTCAGTGGATTGATTTTATTTCCCATTTAAATTCTTGACATATTGTTTTCCTTCTTAGTAGACTTCCAAGCTTCTCAAGTCCCTTTTCATAAATTTGTCAGGTGTTCAGGTTTTTGTGACCTCACATAATTTTAAGCATTCTGTTTTCTCTCAGTTCACATTACCTTCATCTGAGCGTCCCTCAAAATAGCCTTGTAGTACATACCTCACACGCCAGTTTGTCACACCAAAGCTTTTCCTTGCCCAGCACCATTTTCATTAGTGAGGAAGATTATTTCAAAACTTAATAAAAGCTCACCTTCCTCAAAACATGTCACCCAAAAGGTTTTGAATATTCATTATGAGATTTTGTGTTTGGAGAAATTGTTTAAAATGGCTTGAAGTGGAGTAGAAAAGTTTGGAGGTTTTTTTAAAATCAAACTGTATATTAATTTTCTTGAAATTTTTCTGTAAGTAAATCCTTTTCAAATATTTCTCACTATTTAGTGAACCTGCTGGACTAACCATCAATCTGAAGAGCGGGGAAATCCTTCTTCCAGTGTTTTGTGGTTTCTGCATCATCACTTTGAGAGAAACACTTCTCCTAACTAAAAATGCTCAGAAAAACTGAAATAACTGCACATTTCCTTGAATGGAGGATGCCCCCATGTGAAGATCCACATTGGAAAGAACCTGACCCACAACCTGCCAGCTGGGTAGCTGCAGGATTCTTGCAGAGACATTGTTTTCAGATTGCTGTTCCTTTTTTCTCTTTTCTTAAAGTTTATGAAAGAATTCTGTCTCAGTTTTATTTTCATGTTTCTGTTTTAAAATTCTTGTTATTTTATGTTTTAATATTTTACTTGATTTAATGTTTCTCTAAATTGCTGCACAAGCAGCATAAAAACCATGAATAGAATAAGGGAATGTCAGGCACAAACATAAAGAGGGAAGAATGACATCAGGTATTGACTGTAACTGCAAGAAATTAATGGTTGTTTGTTGACAGAAAAACATAAATTGTGACTAATGCCACTGTGTTAAAGCTGAACAGAAAATAAGTTTTTACACAGAAATCTTCTCAATTGCAGGCTAAACCATCAAACTGGTTTAACACAGTGCAGGTTACTTGCCAAAAATATGAATGAGATTTATGTCTCCAGCTCTGCAGCACAGACTGAAGTGTACACAGTGAGGTTCTTTTGCACATGGTGATAAGAAGGCACTGGAAATTGGGCCCCTTCATTTTGTACCCCCTCTGCAAATATCCCCCCTACCCAATATAGATCCTCTGATACACATAGCAGGGAATCATAGAACAGTTTGGGTTGGAAGGGACCTTTAAAGGTCATCTAATCCAAGCCCAGTCCAATGAGCAGGCACATCTTCAATGAAATCAGGTATGTATGAAGACAAGTAATCAAAATCAGGTCTTGCTCTTTTCCTGTCTCCATCAATTATTTTTCTTAATGATCTTGTTGTTCAAGCCTCACGATTTCTGTAATTTACTGCTTGTGACAGTTTGCTGCTGACCTGAGAAATACTGAGCATCTGAAGTGCCCCGTGGACATGACTGTACCAGACACTCCTTGGTCTTGGTCTGTGTCTGTGCAGCTTGATTCTCTGCTATTCCCTGATTCCATGACACACCATCAGATTTCCTCGTGTAAATCCTGGACTTGTGGAGAGAAGAGCAAAGCCACATCCAAGAATAGCAAATAGCTGATCATATTGTGCCAATTTGCAAAGAAGGTTTATGACGATGTATTAATTTCTTCATCCATAGCTATCATTTTCTCTGATGATGGAAATGGATTTATTTATTTGTCCTTGGTAGCCTTTGAAGTGTAGAGTCCATTGCTGATGGGTTGGAGTCTTCTGCAGTCTGTAGGCTGCTTTAGGGGGTAATCACTCATCTAAGTGTGGGGTGGAGGATGGCAGAGCTCAACTTCCATTTTGATCTTTTGAATCCTAAACCCCATTAACATCCTGTTCAACTTCTAAGGTTATGGCTCTTCTCAAGGACCTGTACATGAATTCTGCCCTTGATCCTGAAATCTAAGCAGACCAACAGTTCTCATGTATGCTAATTAAACATAAAAATAATAGGAAATAAATATAATAGGAAAGAAAGAAGAGGGACACCCAGTGATTCAACATCCCGTTCCTGTCTGCAGTGACTTCTGTGAAGCGGTATCCACTCTTCTCCTCCAAGGAAAAACCCACTACCAATGTAAATGTGAGTTGTTGCTTCACCTGTCTCTCTGAGTGCTTCTGAGGTGAGAGTTGATGCTCAGATGACAGAAACTAAAGACAATATTTAGGCAAATATCATGACTTTTGATAGGAAACAGAGAAATAATTATTTTCAGGATATATGGTCCTCATGGCATACACTGTTTTCCTCAGAGTTTTTGCCTGGAACTTGCTCTAGTTAAATGTTTAAAGCAAACACGTATCTCTTGGTTAAAAATGCATTATAAATTCATGATTTTTTGATTTCTGCAGACGTTCCTTACTAGGGTTATTAAATCATATTTTATGCCCTTTTCACTTTAATCTCTGAGCAAACCCAACTTGTGCACACCTGATTTGCTGTCACGCAAACTGAAGCAGAGTTTTGGTGATTCAGATCAAATATCTAATTGTGCCTAAGGTCCTGCATCTTGAACAGATGGTTTTCTTCTTATCCATTCATCTTTACAATGCATAGATATATATTTCCTACTGAGAAGCTTTTCATAATATACAGGCATATTTCCAGAAAGCAGAAAAAAATAGTTTATGTGCACACTGTGCACAGCAGATCCTTCTATATGTCAGTGCTGTGTGTGGGAATTGTTTGACTGGAATGCCTGGAGAGGATCAAATTCCAGTTAATGTCTTTCCTGTGATAGGGCATTTAAAAGTTTGCACTTAGTGAGGTAGCACTTCCTGGCTAACTAACTCTCATCTAAGGACAAAAATAATGACTCTTCCTCCCAGCTAGTGATTTTGTGACATTAGTACTTTCTTCGTACTTCCAAGGCCTCCATCTACCTGTTGGATTTAATTGACCAATTGGCTAAGTTATCTGGGACAGAAGAGGGAGATGGAAAAAGTAGGATGGAAAGAGCTGTTAAGCTCCCTTTCTGTAAAACATTTCTTTCCCGTTATGCTTAATATATTTTTTTCCTTATCCTTAAGTTTTTTGGGTTTGTTTTTGTTTTCGTTTTTGTTTTGTTTTGTTTATAATTCAGATTGCGTATTTCTTTCGTCTTTTAATTTTCTGCTCCACGAATATATGACCTCTAAAATTTGAGGCAATGTCAACAGAGGCTTATGAGATCACCATGTTATATCACCAGTTTTATCTGTAAGGAATTGGTTTATTGTCCTTTATTTTCCTCTGTTTTTGGAAAGGTGTATACTGCAAACCCCAGCTTTTTCAAGCTAGAAGGGCAGAGTACCTTTGGCACTTCTTGTCACTTTAAAATGGAAAGTCAATTTCTGTGGGCAGGAGTTTGCCCGCTCTCAGAAGAGGGGTTGGACTTGATCTTAATTCAGTTCAGGACTTTTTCAGCCATGGTCACAGTCCTCAACAGCTAGTTAAAGCTACCCAGCTGCCTTACGCCACTCACTCACACAACTTAATTTTACAGGGCTTTTGATCTCTCATTCTGGGCAGCCTTGTAAATGTTATAAAAACTTAAAACTAAAATGGTCAAGAAGTTGGCCTGATCCTTTAAAAGGACTATCATGCTTACATTGCTTACATGGTACCAGCACATTTCAGGGAAGGATGATGCTCCCCTTCTCCCCACTCATGCAAAGCAAAGTTTTGAACTGTCTCTCTCACAAACCGGGGGTTAATCAATTATGAATCTTCCCAGACCTGTGGCACTGCCCATCAAAGGGACCTCATTTTTACAACCATCAAGGCAAAGAAAAAAAAGTGAGAAAATCCTCTGCCAACACCCCAGAAGACACCCTGGAGTGAGTTACAAAGTGTGTTTGCACCCTTTATGTGGGAGGCAGGCAACATTCAGTTAATTAAGGTTTAATTTGTTGTTTATTACAGCACATATGTTCTTCAAGGAAGGAAAAAAATGAACTGAGGTCTTGCTGTGAATATTTTTCCTTGCCCTGACCTGAAGTAAGACTGACTGTAACAGCAACCATACTTTTTAATGCTCTCAGTTACTTCTACATATAGAACAGACACTTCATCTACCACACAACACTTGGCAATAGAGAACATATTTTTCCATCAATGCAATAGAGGTATATTGGGAATGACAACAAAACTTGAATATAAGGTCTAATAAAATATATTCTTTAGATCCTACTAAACTCTTACAGTCTCAGAAAATGTAATGGAAACATGATTTAAGTGTGACATTCTTTGATTCTTAAACAATGAAGAATAGTAATCTTTTTTTTTTAAGGAAAATACTTTTCAAATAAATTCAAAATCCTCCATATAGAGAATTTGGTAATATAATTGCAATTCTCCTTGCAAAATTGACGAGAGCAGTTCAAGAGACAGTTGCACATTGGTAAATTCCCTGTAGTACGTACCTTTCAAGTGTGATGTGCATCCTTTTGCAAACAGCACAGGGTCACTGGTTTTCTAAGACATCAAGAATAGGCATAAGTAATACAGAGTCACTGTCCTGAATCTCTGCAGAGTGGTGAATTGAACCTTTAGGAAATGGATGGTTATTCTTTTTATAACCCTGGTGTAAGATGCAGGTCTCTATGATACAGCTAGGCAGACCTGTGAAGAAACTTCAAATTTATTAATCTCCTTATAATCATCTTTACAGGCAGAAAATGCACGTTAGGCCTGCACTCCCTTATTCTTCCCTATCCAAGGAAGTGTGCAGTTTTTTTCACAAAATAAACAGGAGAAACAAGTCACTCACCACAGCATGAACACCCACAAAGTTATTTCACAGAACCTTCACTGTCACAGTAGCTTTATTGGGGTCTGTCATTCACTTCTTTATAAAGACAAGAAACCACATAGTGGACACCCGAAACCTTTACTGCCACATTTTTGCATCTTTTTAGGGCTGGTAAGAGACATTTATGTAGGTGTTTTCTGGTTGGCTCATGCTCCCTAGACCTGTCTCTGCTCAGGTATTGAATAGTAGAATTGTATCAGTTCTGCTGCCCATGGTTTAAGGGCCTAAAATGTAATAATTTTGATCTTACTCTCTTTTATTTGACTGGACCTAGAAGTTGGAGGCAGGGAGAGCCTGCCCATTCATATTCAATGCAGAGATTCTCTACGGGGTATTTATCACGGCATCATCCAGAGACACTGCAAATGAGTGTAGTGATAGAGCTGAAAATGTTTTCTTTCAGGAGCCTGCATGAGGAGCACAGCACACAGGCTGTGTGCACACCTTGCCCAAATTTACTCTGTCACGTTTCATACATCTGCTGCATTGAAGTGCAGTCACTTCACAGCTGAAGTGATAAGCAACAGCAGTTTCCAAGGGGGGAAATGTGAACTGAACAATGTCACCTTTCCTGCCTTTGATAAAGACTTTGTGTCAGGTTCTGAAAGAAACTTTGACTTGCAGCAGCCTCCTGGATCTGACAGCTGGAGTCTGCAACCTGGACATCCAACAGTCATCGGAATAGATCTTCCCTTTGGGACCATCTTCTCTAACATAAACAGTACATTCAGACTCAATATTATATATAAGACTCCAAACTGCCTGATTTTCTTTAAGATGCCTTTGAGAACAGTTTTAGGAAATAGTGCCATTATTGCAGAAGTTGCGTGATGTGCACAGAGCCGATGAAGAGTAATATAGGGGAGGATTAGCTAAAGTTTTTAAAGGTTGTGTGTGTATTACTCTTTCTTTCATCTATAAAAATGAAGCCTTTTCAAACCTAATCCTGCCATAGGTGTTCTCTGAAAACTCAGCCAGACTCTAGAGCATAAAAAAGTGGCCTGATCTACATGCATTCACAGCCTTGCACTGGTGATGTTCCTCCTGATCAGGAACTCAGGCATACTTAGCTGAAGTCAATAGTAGAAAGGGGAAGCCTGAATCCTAATCATTAGATGTTTACTGGTCTTTTTGAAGCACCTGCACTTGCTTGACAATGACTAACAAAATAGTTTCTACATGTTGTATTTGATCTCAATTTCAGTTTAATTGCTTCCCACCAAAGGAACTTCCCTCATTCACACTCTCTGAACCTAGTTAATACATAGTTGTACTTCCAGTTTTCCTAAACGATTTTCACAATTAGGTGGCATTTTTTCTGCCATCAGAGATGGCAGCTTGTATGTATGAGCATTCAGCTGCAATTATGGCACAGTTGCCATGTATTTCCGTTGAACTTCAGTACACTTGAGATCTTGACTTAGTTTCCAGTGCTATTTTGAGACTTGATTTAGGTGTTTAGATATAGCACTGAACTAGAATTGGCAATTGCACAGTTAAATGAAATTTAATTTGGTCAATTTAATTTTCACAGTTTTATTCTTGGACACCTTGTGACTTAATCCTTTTTGAGAAAACAGTAGTATGGTTGGAAACATACTGAACAAATTGCTTTCATATGAAAATCAGTAGAAATAATATTTTAAAAGAGGTCTATTTTCAATATGAAACTCTCTAGTAGAAAAATAAGGCTATTCTTAATTTTCATCGAAATTTCATGTTCAGACAGCCTAAGTATGTCTGAGAAGAGCTCAAATCTCTGTAGCATTTTTACGCCTGATTGCTTTCTCCTTTCTGAGTGAAAGTAAACTACTTCCTGAGGGTGTCTGCATATTAGTATCATTCTTTCTTGCCTCTTAGCTTGGTCTTGCTTGTATAGTTTTCAAAACCTGATTTGATGGAACTACTGATTTCACATCAGAATTAAAAACAGGTGGCCAGGTTGAGGTTTAGGTTTAAACTTTAGATTAGGACTATATCTCTGGCTGAAAATCAGAAGGAAAAAGATTAATTAATTTTAAATGAACAAATTGGGAAAAGGTAGAGAGTGAAGCTGTTTCTTTTTCTGGAAAGCACCTTGTGTCTCTAGCTGAGTTAGATTTGTAGTTATTACCTGTCTCAGCCCTTGTACTGCACTGAGGGAAGCTGTACTGTGTGTGAGAGTAGATAAATGAGGTTCACAGCAAATGGGTTCCTTCACAGCACCAGGAGTGCTTTCTCGCTGCATGAAAAGAATGTACTTGGCAGTACATGTGCCTATTTGGCTAAATTATTAAAATACACACCTCAAAGAGAAGGAAATTTATCAAACATCAAAGTAAATGGCCAGCTTTATGTGTTCAGTAAGGTCTGATCCAAAATCCACTGAGGGAGGTGAAGTACATTTCTGTGTGATTTGACGGGCTTTGGTCCATGAAATGTCAATGGTTTGACAACTCAGATCAAAGTTGCATGGACATTTGCATGCCTGACAGTGCAGTTGAGTGCTTATTGGGCTTTTTCGTCTGGCCTGAGCAGTTTTGGCATCTGTCTGTTATGGGCAGTGGTAACATCAGTTCCCTAAATCATCAGCTTTGCATGGGTGTCCCCTTTATCCAGGAATAAGGGTGTTTTCTATTGGATAATTTCACTCTTGGCCTGTCTAAGCAAGATTTCAAATGTCATGTGGGTGCATAAGGGTAAAAACCTGCACCAACAAAGGCATTTCTAATTTAAGTAACTAGGTAGTCCAAGAATTGAGTGGAAGTCCTAGTTAATTATTTAAACCGAGAGTGAGTTTCATGTCCTGTGACCAGATTTTGTGCCAAGCCAGGGTGTAGCTCTTGCTGTTTATTCCCTAGCTTATGTCTTTTTGGATGGTGTCTGTGGCTGAGCCATGGTTCTTGTGTAAAGGAACAGATCTTGTTCCCAGATAGAAATATTAATTGATAGTGACACAGCTGCTTTTTGGTGTCTGTCTGTGTGTCACTCTGCTGTGCAGCCAGTGATGGGAGATGGACCTGGAGCCACCACTGAGCCCCCAAAAAATGCAAGTGTGGGAAGGGAGGAGTTGTGCCCTGAATCTTAGTGCTGAATGCTGCCTTCTCTTCAATATCTGCCTCTTTTTTGCTGCTCTCTCCTCTCTTTAAGCAATGGTGTGTTTGATCGAAAGGAATGTGCTGCCAAAATTAGAACACACAAATATATATGTCTATAAATGTCCCTTTCTTTTCCCTGTGTACATTAGGGAAAAGCACTTACACAAACCACGTGAGAACAGAAATAATTAGGTGTGTGATTGCACATCAGGCTTCCCTAAATACACTCTCATCAGACATTCAGGAAATATGACCATTTTATTACCAAGGGAAGGCTTTGCTTTTATTATTTTTGTAGGGGTAATTGTTTTGGGTTCTATAAAATACAATCTTCTAACTAAAGAGCGTGTTTGTTTTGAAACGTTTGGCATGAAAGAAATTAACATTTCAGTTTCACAGCTTTTACAATTGTAGTGAGTATCTCTATTAGCTGGTGTGAATCAGGGAGTTTCTGTTATGTTTATTTGTTTAGTTGCACCTACCTCAGGTTCACAGTCCTAATGGTTAATACACTAGTACGAGATCCTGGGAAAGCATTCCAAAATAATTTGCACACTTCAGTGATGTCCCACAAAAGAGTTTGTCCTGCCTGGTGGTGTTGAAGTTGTCAGCCCATATTTTATTTGCTGCCCAGAATAATAAAAGGGAAAAGATGACCAAAAATTCCTTCTGCCCTTTTTGGCTCCCTCAGCAATTCCTTTTTTGACTTTCCTCTTTTACTTTTCTCATTTTTTTCTCTGCTCTCTTGTTTTCACTCAAATTCTCTGTTCTTATACACATGTAAGTCTCAAAACCCTTTGTGATAAACCCTTTAATTCTCTGTTTTCTTTTTTCATGCATTTGGTGCCTGTTCTCTCTCCACATTTGTGGGTTTTTTGGCTGTATAATTTTTTTGTTTGTTGGTTTCGGGTTTTTTTGGCATTAATTCTGCCAGGTGCACTGTCTTTTCCCAGCAACCCTGGGAGATGTGGCAGAACTACCTCTATTTCCTTTTTTTTTTTTCATCTGCAAACCAGAAATTGAACTCTTAGGATGGTTTTCAAAGAAGTTGGGCAGCATGAAGAGAGTAAACACACAGAGGCTTTTGCACCCTTGCTTTCCTGCAGCACCATCTACCCCTACATTGCTGTAGCATGGGATCATATATGAGATCTAGAGACAGGGATGCTTTGGGTTGCCTTCAGCCCTCATCATTATCCCTTAATAAAGCAGGATGGTGTCAGCTTGATGGCATCTATTTGCAGCAAGTGTAAGTGCTTCTGTAGCCAGGTCCAAAGCAGGAATAGAAACTTCCAGTTAAGTTACAGCAGTGCAAAGTGTAATGATAGAGATATCCATTAATGTAATGGGCACTCCGGGGATGACTGGAGTAGGTCCCTCATGGGATCTTGGTTCATCAGGCATCCCAAAGCTCTGAAGGCTCTACTGCTGAGGAGGCTGTTCAGACCAAAATTATGATCAAAGGAGCCAAATCTCTACATCAGAACACATTAATTAATTTTCTGACAACTCATCTAGTTTGTACGTTCTGTAGACAGGTAAGGTTCCATTTGCAATGTACTTGGTCATGTGTGGAGTACTGTAACCTTTGATGGACCCCAGAGTCTCTGAGGCAGCTCTCCAGAACAGCTGCCACAGAACTTGCATCCATTCCTGCGTATGTATGCACACCCACATTTGTGGTCCTATACAGGCCTGTATATATGACTAAATTTCATTTTATAATGCCCAGCTATATCTTCTCTCTCAGCATCCTCGACTTTTAATATTTTCAGCTGCCTAATTCTTATGAAAACCATTGCTCTCTCCACAGTTTGCATCCAGCTGACAATAATTGTCAATGCCTTCTAAATATCCCATGTTATGCCAGTTACAAATACAATGATTTCCAGGTACAAGAGAAACATGGAAATGTTTCAGGCTTCTGCTCTGGTGGTCTCATGTTCATTCCTATGTACAGCTATCAGGGCAGTTGTCAAAAAGAAAGCAAGAATTGCTCGTTCTGGTTTGTACATTTATGTGCCTGGTTTCTTAGAGATTTCTGTAGCTCTTTCATAATTTCCTTTTAACTTCTAGGGAGTATTTACTTGCTCTGTAGTGAACCAAATTCCAAGCCTTATTGTATGTCTTTTTTATGTCTGTAACCACAAAGGCGTTTTCTGTCTCTCCTCCAATACAACTGTGATAAAGACACAGCAGTGGAACAGTATCCAAGTTCTTCTGAAATTCATATTTTTCCTTTATTCTGATTTGAAACTGAGCTTGCATTGAATAATTTTAGATAAATTCAAAGCTCCTTGAGGTAGATCGTGTAATGGTAGGACAGGAATCATCTGAGGAAGACCCAGTGAGCTGAAAAATTAGCAGCACAGAAGTCTCATTTAATTTGACATAGCTATGAGTATTTGACATTTTATAAGGAAATACAGAAATTAAATATTGAAGTATTAAGTACTGAAGGTCAGATCCCACTTCCTTTTGGGAGCTGAGAGTACAGAGAACAGTGAAAACCATGCCAAAATACTCTCTACTTAGGTTGTTCTTAAACTGCTGTCTTTCTTCATACCATGCTTAAGATAACCTGAAATCTCTGAAGTTACTCTGTGTACCCTGTTGCTCCTCACAGTCAAGTAATTCTTGCTGTGCCTCCTTCTGATCACAGTTTAAATTTACATGCTTTGACTTAGCTCTTGCATCCACTGATGCTTTTAAGACAGCTGTCATTTTTCCCTTTGAATTTTCTTAACTTTATGGAGCAAATAAGGAAGAAGATATGGAGTTAGAATTAAGAAGATATAGACTAATTTTCTCATTCTTTTTTTTTCCTCTGATAGACTCAAATAGGAACAGAGGCTGAGAGAGGAATCCAAATCACTTGTTATCCTGACACTGCTACTCTGCAGTACCACAAAATTTCCTCTTTCTCCTTTATTGTGCCCACTTGGGTTATGAATAGAAGCAGGAACCTCACTCATGCATGTCCTTCAGTGGCTTCCAAGGTCTCAGGCAACAGCCAGAAAGATTTTTAATCTCCTCTCTACATATCCACACTTCATTTGCATCAGTGTCAGGAAGGTAGGATCAGAGAGGGTAGATCTGAGCAATAATTTGGGAGCAGTAAGGAGCCCATCTCCCCCCAAGCTGGGGCCCAGCAGAGCAGGCAGGAATCATACACTGCATTGCCTTTGAGGCTTTCACACCCCATTCTGTTTCCTGTTCCCTTCTGCATCAAACTTTAATAATACTCAGGTTCCAAGTCAGATCCCAAGTCATGCCTAGTTTGTGGCTTTTCCTCTTTTTTAACCAAAAAATTTTGTTGAAGTAATATTAGGCATAAAAACTGCACTTTTTGCATCATTTTCTTAATGAAGCTTGCTTAAGCTTCGTTAAGAAAAATATTGCCTTGTATTATTTCTTTTGCTCTGTGTATTGCAAGCCCTCTGTTACAATCAACTCATTTCAGAGGTCTGGGATTGTTCCTTTTAAGTGCCTGATCCCATCCTTGGTAAATTTAGTAGCTTTTAGACTACTGTGACCACAGAAACTAAGCGCTTTGTGGCTGGGAAGAATTCTCCCCACAATTTGCAAGGTAGATTATTGAAGTTATTGATGGATTAATTCTTTGACACCTCCATGCTATAATGTGACAACTGTTAGCAAATACTGACTTTGTCAATAATTTTGATACAAAACAAGAGTTTGCCCAAAATATTCTCACCTTCGCCATGTACTTTTAATTTAGTTATAAAATTTTAACCATTTAGTTCAATGGCTGAGAGAAGCAATTTTGAAAGGACTAGGATGATTCCTGAACAGCTTAAGGAGCCCACCTTGTCCTAGATATGGACTCTTGTCCATTGCATGCTAGAGTCTTCTTGCATGATTACCATAAGACTGGTTTCACAACATTACCCCTGGTTGACAAATCCTATCTGAGGGTTACCTGTCCCCAGGTTCTCACTATTCCTCTCTCCTTAAACGTTAAAAAAATGACAAACAACTTTCTCTTCCTCCAAACTATTTTTTAAATGACAATTAAAAAGCAAACTAAGATCTGTAGCATGTAACAGGGCATGAAGACAAATGGCTCAACTGGTGCAGACATGAGATTGGCAGGGGAGTCACTGCAGCAAGTCCCATCCAGGGCAGTGGAGCTCCTGACTTCCCTCACATTGCTCCTATTTCCTGTGGAATTGTAGCAGATCATCACAGCCTAACAGCATCCTCTCCAAAGAGGAACCCCCTCCTACATGGCAAGTGCACATATCCTCTTTCAATAATGAAAAACATTGGCACCTCTTATTCTGTGTGGAAAGGGTCAAAAGATTGAATGAAGACTCATATTCACACTCCTCTTATGCCACGCCTTTACTGCACTGAGTATCTGCTTCCACTCTGGATTTCAGTGGTGACTGGGAGCCTTCTGTGCAGAGTGAATCGATGCCAGAGGTTGCAAGCCCACCAGGATGAAGTCCTCATGGGCAGGTGGCAGAGTACTGCTGCCTCCAGGTGTACTGTGGAAGCTAATGATGTACTTTTCATCAAATTAAGAGAACTTGGCAAAGCACTGCTAAGGCAGTCTCCTATTCTGATGAACACTGTGCTAAAACAGATGTCCACTAAATAAGAAGTTTATTTGTTTGCTTGTTGAGTGAATAGATTACACTGGTCTCAAATAGCACTCATTGGCCCCCAGTAGAATCAGTCCACTTGGCTGGGAGAGATTTCTACTACTCCTAATTCTGAGTTTTCTGAACAGGAGATGCCCAGCTGTAATTCATGATTATCACTTTGAAGTCCTGATAACACACCAAAGTCTTTTGAGTGACAAAATGAGTTGTGGTCATTTTTGAAAAATAGAAGCAGTTAAAGATATTAAGAGAGCAGGGATTGAATACACCATCACTTGAAATCTTTAAATCAAGATTTAATCATTGACTGCCTTTATAAAATATATATTTGTACATCACCCAATATTATGATGATAGATGCAGGAGCCACAGAGAGGATTTCTGTGGCTGAGGTTATGCAGAAGGTCAAATGAGATGGCCATAATGATCCCTTCTGGTCTTAAACTATCAATCAAAGGGCATTAAATTTTACTCACTGAGCTGGACATGTGATTATGCAAAACAGAAGTACAAGGATTTTCCTGCTTATAAAGGGAGAACCTGGAAAGAATAATAACCCTGGGATAAAAATATTATGCTGACCTTCTTTCAGAGCATCTACAAAGTTACAGTGGGTCCTCTTAAGGTTAGCACAAGTATCCCGGTTATTCCAGATGAGATGAATGCTTAGAATGGAATAGATTATGAATATATGATTTCTTCTATGACCTGAAAAAACTTTTTCTTTGTATTTGGAAACCCTTCTGCATTTAGCTGCAAGATGGACAATAAAAGAATTGTTGTGGAGTCATTTTAACGAAGCTCATACTTGTTATTAACTTGAAGTTCATATTTTCGTTCTGATATTAGTCTATGCTTTTTATAACAGTGTATTGCAAAAGGGACCTTTTGTGATGCTTTTGTCTCATCAATACCCTCAAAGCCCTTTTTTCTTTCACTTCTCTGTAAAACAGCACCTGGTCTCTGTTGGATATATGGGTTTAGAAATTTGGATTAAGTGTTTCCCATGATAAGATGAAGAAACTGAAAGAAAGCACATTCAGTTTGTCTGTTGGCTGGATCTGCTTGTAAAAGTAGAAGGATGTGTGGGTGGAGGATGTGAGAAGGAGATTTTGTACTGGCATATACATGTGTAAACAAATATTCAATGATTCGTAAAGAGCTAAATTGTATGACACCTAAGAAGTACACAATCTTTGCCCAAACCTCCAGTGTTTGAAAGCTGGTGGGTTCAGCTTCTGACAATTGTTTTCATCAGCAGGGCCACAGATCAAAGGCTTTTTAGACTGTCTTTCAATCAGTGCAATTGATGGGCAGTCATTGATTAAACAGTCATGTGGACCACTGCTGACAACTTTGGTTTGTAAGGGTGTGGGCAGGAAATGGGAATCACTGGTGTCTACAAGCACATGCTAAACTGTATTGTCAATCAGATGGCCAAAGGCTTCAGTGTTTTTTCTGCTAGACTTGGAAAGGAGAATGGTGTTTGTAGCAGGTGAAGTTGTCCTGGAAGTCTCAAAAACATCTCAATTTCATTTTTGTCTTGCTCTGCTATCCTACTTCCGTTTTCTTAGGTTTTGATGTTATATTTGTCACTGTACGTCAAAGGAGAGGGTTTCCATTACAAAATTTCTGTGTCAAGCTAGGTCTTTTCAGTGATTGACACTGTTCAAGAAAACTTGTATGAGTGTGATTTTAAGAATTTTATGAGTTTCTTTTCATAGAGAAATTATACATTCTGTTGGGGTGCAGGGTTTCCTGCATCACTGAAAGCTTCATCTGCTCACAAGATTCATGGAGCAAAAGTTAGCCATCTGTAATCCTGGTCTGTCATGTATTTTCTAGACCTAAGTCAGAATGGAAAATTGAACCTGTACAGTTCTTTTCATGACTGGGCTTTTCAGTTGTGGACCTATGAGATAATTACAAACTAGGCAGAATGAGACTTCTCTTGTGGCTCTTTGAGTCTGATGGGATTTCTGTGGAGGTGGAAATAACAGCAGATTTAGCTCAAACACTCCTGTTGGCTGACTGGGAACTAGGGCAGGATTGGAGGGAGGGGAGGCCTGAGCAAAAGACATGAGTGGAAGTGGTAATCTGCTAGGAGGACCAAGAAAGAAAGCTGTTGATTCACTGAGAAGCTCCTTACTTGGGAGCAAAGCAATATATAAATACCAGCAATGGCTAGTGAAGAGGAGAAGCTGAGGGCCAAATGCCAGGGAATTCTGATTAAATTCCAAAGGGCATCACAGAAAGCTGGAAAGTACACTGGGGACCCACAACACCACAGATCCATGTAAACATTTTTTGGGGTGATTTTACTTTTTTCCAGGGTCGTATCATCTTTTATTTTTCATTGGGAGTTTTCACTGTCAAAACTGTAGCTGGTGAAATATTTTTAGAAGACTTTTGGAATGCACTGATGGAGTACACTGATTTCTGTCACTGCAAGCAATATTTTGCTTTCAAATCAGACTCTGGAACACTAGTCTCAGAGTCTATTATTAATTCTTGATGTCATTAAGAGATGTCTTCTCTGTCTGTGATGCACTGACATTTATTTTATGAGGCACTGGCATGATTAGAGCTTTGATTTGATTTTCTAGCCGGTATGCTTCGCCCAGGATTCCCAGGAGTTATGTTTAAAGTTAGCTTTCTAAGTTCATGTTTCAGTCATCTATAAATGAAGTAATTTCTTAATATTTTCACGCCCAGTTTGGCAGCTTTCAACTTCTCAAGTCTTCCTTTGGCCAGGCCACTTGCTTCAGTGCCCAGTTAGATTAATGACTGTGGTAACTCCTGGACTTCCCCCCAAGAAGAGCCCTTCAGCACTGTTCCACATAGAGCCAAGGAGAGCTGAACAGCCTGAAAAATAGACAACTGCTCTCTGTGCAGTCCTTCCTCATCTGTTTGACCATAGTCTGGATCCCGTGTGTCTGCAGTTTGCACCTTAGGGATACAGAGAAAGTCACTGGGAATGCAGCAGGCATAGGTCAGAGGAGTGAGACTGGTAACAGGAAGGGATCTAAAGTTTGCAGCAGAATCTGTCTCTCCAAGAAAACCCCCATGTATTCCTCTATGTCTCATTCACAAATTATCTTCAAACCTTTCAGTTCAGTCTGGTCTGACTTTCTAGGGGCCAAATTTGATAGCTACATATTATTTGGGTTACCTGGTTCTTCTACCTGCACTGGATAGCCTCTTGAGGTACTTCTGATGTTTCCATCAGGAGTAAGGAGTAAATGAGGAGAGTAACTAGGCTATAAAAATATACTTCTTACTCTTCACATGAAATACCACAGCTCTTTCTGAACTCTTGGCCTTTTTTCACACTGGGATGTTTACAAAGCATCAGAAGATTTTACTCTTTAGATCTCGAGTGTCTTAAAAGAGGTGTACTTTACACCAAATACAAAGNAATTCCTTCCATGTGCACTGTTAGTTGTTCTTTCTGTTGATGTATTCATACGGGTGGGAAGTAAGTTGAACAAGACAGATTTTTCCTCCTCTTTTGTAGTCAATGCTCATCTTTTCCCTGGCTCTGTCTAGGAGCTTCTTCAGTCAAGAGAGGCAGGAGAAAATGAGTGTCTCTGTGTCAAGAGGGCTGGAGAGAGGAACCCACTGGTAAATGGGAAAGGCTGATCAATCTTCAGAAATTCTTTTACCTCAGTTCAAATTTTATTTAGACATTGCAATACTGTCCAGTGCAAAGGGAGAACTACTACTACTTTCTTGCCATCAGCATTAGAAATAATACTATTTAACATGAGCAACCCATGTACATGTTCTTCTCTTTATCATTTAAGTTTCTAAAAGTTAGCAAGTGAAAATTGTTTCCAGTATTAAATGGAATGAATGGAGCTGACAGGGCTATTAGAATCATAGAATAGCTTAGGTCAGAAAATACTTTTGAGACCATCAAACCCAACTGTTAACACAGCACTGCCAAATCCACCACTAAACTGTGTCCCTAAGCACCACATATGATTTTTATCTCTCTTTTCCTACACTGATACCGATATATACGACTTCCACTATAACATTTCAAGCATCGGCACCACCTGAGAGCTCTTTGCAACTGCAGCTTATGCAGTTTGCAGTAAAATTTCTCTCCTCTTCTCTCTTCCCTCCTCTTCCTCCGCCCCCAGAGGACTGACAGGCTTTCTACTGACAAATGTTGAGTGTAGCTCCTGAGGATTTAGCATGTCAGGCTGTGTCTACACAGCTTAGGTTTCTATTATTATGCAATGGCTTAGAGGGCAGTGCTTTGACACATAANATCTCGAGTGTCTTAAAAGAGGTGTACTTTACACCAAATACAAAGGACCTCAGAATCAAACCTTACGTGTTTAATCTGGATGTGCAGAAGCAGACTGTTCCACTGCTCATGCCTCAGTGCATTAACTAATCTTTAAAGAACAGGGATTAAGGAGAAGCTTTGCCCATGAACAGGTTAGCCCTGGCTGTCTAGCAACAGGCTGCACAAACTCATTCAGATTCCTCATAGGTGTGTAGTGCTGATCACTGTCCAGAGACAGGACACTGGATTAAATGGACCATAGGTGTGACCCAGGGACACAGTTTTCNTGTACATGTTCTTCTCTTTATCATTTAAGTTTCTAAAAGTTAGCAAGTGAAAATTGTTTCCAGTATTAAATGGAATGAATGGAGCTGACAGGGCTATTAGAATCATAGAATAGCTTAGGTCAGAAAAGACTTTTGAGATCATCAAACCCAACTGTTAACACAGCACTGCCAAATCCACCACTAAACTGTGTCCCTAAGCACCACATATGATTTTTATCTCTCTTTTCCTACACTGATACCGATATATACGACTTCCACTATAACATTTCAAGCATCGGCACCACCTGAGAGCTCTTTGCAACTGCAGCTTATGCAGTTTGCAGTAAAATTTCTCTCCTCTTCTCTCTTCCCTCCTCTTCCTCCGCCCCCAGAGGACTGACAGGCTTTCTACTGACAAATGTTGAGTGTAGCTCCTGAGGATTTAGCATGTCAGGCTGTGTCTACACAGCTTAGGTTTCTATTATTATGCAATGGCTTAGAGGGCAGTGCTTTGACACATAATTACAGAGCCAATCTCTGTTAGGACTAGGAGTTTGGATGCCTCTTTCCATGCCGACTATTTGCCTCCTGCCCACTTAGAACTCCTCCCTGTCACTCTTACTTGTTTATTACCTTCTTTTTGTACTCTTGTTTCATCTGGTTTCTGGTTTTCTTCCCTTTCCTATGCTACATATTTGTTTATTTCAGAGGTGAGAGGTCTGACTGAGTCGTGCCTGCACGGATTCCTATGCAGTACAAAGCACTTGCTGTATGTTGCATCGTCAGAAGAGGTAAGAAGAAATTCCTGAAGCTGCCTGCTAGTCCTCTCAGGTTTTTCACTCTCTATTTTTTTTTTCCTCTTCTCTCTCTCTCTCTTTTTTTTTT
>VXBB01017641.1:3855-68542 GCA_013399915.1 Illadopsis cleaveri | reverse complement strand
TCCTTTTTTTTTTTTTTTTTTCTCTTTTTTTTCTTTTTTTTTTTTTTTTTTTTTTTTTTTTTTTTTTTTTTTTTTTTTTTTTTCCTGGTGTGTGCACATTGCTTGTCTTACAAGCCGTGCAGGCTCTGCCATCTAGAGCACTTTGTGAGATCACTCCACTTTGCTGTTTTTCCTCCTTCCATCCCTGCGTGGCTGTGTGTGTCTGTCTCTCCCTGCCTCTCTCCCCCCGCGATGCGGCTCGGCCCCCACCCCAGCACACACGCACAGACACAGGAGCTGGGCTTGCTTGTATGAACTTGAAGACTTGAAATTCTGAAATGCATGTGTTGCCTTGGGGTGCACTGGGATCAGAATGCTCGAAAAGCCTGCAGGCTGCTTAGTCCTCCAAGACTGGGTTTTTTAAAATCACACAGGAAAAGAACAAGTTATTCAAATTTTTAATTATTTTTCTTTTTTTTTCCCTTTTTTTTTTCTATTTTGTTTTTTATAGGCGCATGTTNCCTTTTTTTTTTTTTTTTGTGCTTTGGATATTACTGAACAAGGAGTCTCAGGGATTGACACACTCGGACTTCACTGAATCAGGCTGCATCTGACAAACAATCTTGTCTGCATTTTGGTTTGCTAGAGATCAACTGGGATTTTTCTGATACTATCTTCTTTTGAAAAAAGGATGCATGGAATAGAAAGAAGGTCTAAGTGCCTGTCTGAGACTATTTTACCAAACCTGGGATAAATGTTACTTCTCAAAGGTAAGTGCAAGGTTTTTTCCTATGTATGTATAAACTGTGTAGTTATAAACTCTATATAGATACGCATCCAAAACATTTTATAGACAGCTACATCTGATGGCAAAAAATGTCTCAATTGTGCATCTTTAAGCATTGGAGAAATTTATAACTTCATCTCCCTTTTCATGTTTGCTTAGATAAGATTGTTCACGTAGAGTAACGGATCTCAGTTTGGTTTCTGCCTCTCATGGTATGGAAAGACACTTCAAAACCAATATTTTTTTAAGAGTCAATAGGAATTTTTTATTATAGTTTTTTAAACAGTGATGGAAAGATATTTAAAAGAAAGAATAATAATTTGATTTCTAATAAAGGAAGAATTGAGGAATAGAGTAAAGCTGCCAAAGTAATTTCAGCTTTCTGAGGAATTACTAAATCCTACAAAGCTAAGGAAGAACTTTGCTGGACAGATCAACTCTGCTGTGTGTAAAACCTGACAGTAAAAGTGTGAGGACCCTGGCAAATGTCATTTGAAGAAACAGAAGGCATAGAAACAGGTAGAGAAGGGAAGGGAGTGAGGGATACGGAGGGGCAGTGGGCACCCACTTCAGTGACTGCTATCACAGAGGCTGTTCTTGGTGAGGCAATGACACTGCTGATGGATGTCCAGAACTGGCAAGGTGGGCAGGTGGGGGATGGAGTACACAAACAGGTATATGCTATGTCATGTCTGTCTGACGTCAGCAGACATATATGCTCTCAGCAAGACTAAATGTACGGAGAATTGGGGTGGGGGAAGCATCTAAGTGGCAGCACAGCACAAGATATAGCAAAATGGAAACTGAGTCTCTTTCTGATTTGCATGGACATATACACAGGTTTGGGACACAAAGCAAGTGCATGACTGAATAAAAGAAAGAAACTAATGGGGTAAAAGAAATTGGCAGTGAAGTCAACAAGTCCAGCATGGTAGATTAGTAACTGGAAATGTAAAATGGTCAGTTGTGGTAGTGTATGTAAGGAAGGGTTCTTAAACTGGGTAACTCCTACCTACACAAAAGAGAAAAAATAGTATTGATTTAAAGCATGAATATTATTTTCTTTTCAGACTGCCTAATCTATTATTTTTGGGACAGTGCCATGGAGCTATTAAGAAGAATAACGTTTATTTTATCTATTCAATCTTTGGGATTACTATGACAGAAAAACTCTTTTGATGAGAAGAGGAAGGGAAACAATAAGCATCATGTCAGTCTATAAAGTCAGTTAATTAAATTGACATCTCTTAACTTTATAGTACCATGTTCAGCATGGGTATGTCCAGCAGATGCATCACAATTGTCATGGGGATTTTCTGTTCCTCCAGAAAGAGGAGATGTCGCCATGCAGGGGATCAATTTCTTAATGGACCTTGCTGTGTACAGAGGCTGTACTAAGGCAAATTTAAGCTTGTGGTGAGAAAGTAGAGAGACAAATAACTACTTCCACTCTTGCCGTGTTTCAGGCTGGTTGCAGTCTCCTTGTTTACAGCCTGATGTCTGTCAGTGGTGAGTTTGCATTGCCCACAGATCACCACTTGAGCACAACAGAGCGCTTCTCGTGTGCGCTCGGCTCGGCTCGGGGCTGCCGCATCGCAGCACCACGGAGAAGAGCTCAAGATCTTCCCTTGAAACTGCTTCTAATTCTCATACAGAGAGGGCATGCAAAAAATAAGCAGTGCCAGGAGACAGGTAGCAAAAATTCATGCTGAACCAAGTTGTTTTAACCCATGAAACCCAGCAAAGATTTGCATCACCTCTTGGATCAGAGACAGTCTCTGATCTGCTCTCCCCAGCAGAGCTCTGGTTTTTTTAGGGTCACTCTGAACCAGGTGTGCCCCAGTATCTGGCTGTGTAGGGCACTGGCATGCAGGCAAGCTGCCTCCCCTTGGTGCATCATAAAGGGTGAGAAATGTGACTCAGCCTCAGAGCCCCTGTTTGCTGCTGTCCTCACGCCCCGTGCTGCACTTCACAGCTTCGGTGCTTCTTGTTTTCATTTACAGTGGGCTATTACTGACAATTTTTCCTAATGGGAAGTACAAATGGCATGTGTAGCCTTTCCCCATAGCCTCCACTCTGCCTGCTGCTCAGGTGGACCAGAGCTGGCAGCTCCCAGCAATCCTAGTCAGAGTGCTTCTGTTCCCGCTCTTTGCTGAGGAATCTGACCACTGACTCAAGTTTACAACATAATGATTAGAGACCCATCTGATTCACCTCCTCCCCCTACTTCTTTTTTTGTTTTTTGTACTTGTGGGCAAAAAAGCAAAATGGGAGGCTGATTCAAAATTATCAAGATTTAACTGGTAGTAGGCGGGAATATTCTTCAAGTGACTTAACGCCCTGCTGAGGGGTTGTGGACTGAAAACCCTTGAGGCTGCATTTGCTACCCACCCTCACAGAGGGGAGGGAGGGGATGATGACAGTGCCTGTTCACTCCCAAATCCCATTTTGCATTGCTAATGCATTTCTGCCTTGACCTACAAAGATCACCTGTGGGAGAAGAGGTAATTTGTTCCAACTGTGTACTCAGTCTCTTTTTTTTTTTGGCCTGAGCACTCAGCCTTACTTTCTTCATGTTTGTCCAAGTGTGCTATCATGGGTTTGTTTTTCTGGAGAGGCTAATTATCTTCAAGGTGCTGAACTGAAAAGCAGTGACACTCTTTTTGAAGGAAGACATCTGTGGCTCCTTCAAACCAGTCCAGATTACTCTGGAATTTACTGCCCAACACCAAATAGGCCATTTTTTGTACTCCCTTTTTCCTCTTTGCTTTTACCATGTAGAATTTGACTGTAGCAACTAAGGATCTCACCAAGGGGCTGGGATTTACTCTGTCAGTGTCCAGAGGCCACATGTGCTTGCAAGGAGCTGAACAGCTCCCATTTATCTTGTGACAAAAAACAAAAAACTTGTGACAAAAGACAAGGTTTCATGTGAGTGCACTGGAATAATAACAAACCCTACAAACCACAAATCAGCATGATGCAGTGCTGCAGTGAAGGGCCAGCTGTTACTCTCTGCCCAACCCAGCTCCATCCAGGATACACAGAGAGAGGAAAGCCTGTAAGTTCTGATTCTAGGAACTCAAACTACCTCCTGCATGGGTAAATGACAAACCTTGGCATGAAATAAACATATGTAAATATGTCATTAGAAGGCCCACAGTGATGTGACATGGAAAACTGGGGAAAGATTATTTAGAAGTATTTCTGCATCCCTTCATTCAGCGATTGTCACTTTACTTAAGAATATTTATATGACATTGTTTCTGACTTTTCCTGTAATTTTCTTTGTCTTACCCATGATATGGGTTTTTGATGATATCCTCATTTTTATGGAAAAAAATATTGGTGACAAATCCAGGATACCAACTTCAGCATATAAAATGAGCAGCAGCAGTAAAAGTCAGAAAAGATCTTTTCAGTTTCAAAAAATGCTGATTTGAAAACATGGGAGAAAGGCAAAGATGTGCTGTCAGGGTCTGCCCCCATGCAGAATCATTATTGACCTACATAGAAGACAGAGCTGAGTGAGAGTTTTCCAGCATAAATGTTTTTGTTTTTTGCAGGAAAAAATATTTTTGACAGACAGAAACATGGCTGGGAAATGGTCAGTCTTGTGAATTTCCCGACTAAAAAACTATAGGGACAAAATTTCCAGAACACCTTATCTTGCATTCTTTCTGGAAGATAAAATTTATTATTTCTTTCCAATTCATGTGTTTTGTATGAAAACTGAAAATAATTCATATGAGACTTGATCATTAAATCCGATTCTGCTAAAGGACAAGCATATCTGTGAGTTAAACTGGAATTAAACATTTCTGGGTCATTAGAAGTCTTGCATACCTTCAGTTTGGGATAAGAAACTGTAGACATTGTCATTTTGATTCAAGAGACCAGAAAACTTTTGCTGCCAAACCTTACCTGGAAGTCAATTTATTTCACCAAATGGGATTATTCTAGGGGTATCTTGGCAACAAGTTCTGTGGATACCAAGGCCTCTGAGAGCTTACTCTTGAAATCATTTCTCCAGCTATGGAAAACTTACGCCCTGAGAGGATGTGGCAGCTAAATAAGAGCAGGTAGGAGGGGATAGCTGCAGCAAGAGTATAAGCAGTACAATGGAGCATTTAGGAGGCTTCTGCTAATCACACCTCAGGAAGGAACAGGTCTCTAATCCTCTGGCAGATCTGCTGCCACTGTGGGGTTATGGAAAGAGGTGAGATAAGGAGAGGGTCCTGGAATAGCTGTAAATCCAGGATCCTGGACAATGGTTGGTCAGAAGGTGAGAGGTAGGGCTGGTGCATCCCAGTGCACAGCAAGGCAGGTTCTGAGCAGAAGAGAAGCTGGATTAAGGATAAAATCAACAGAAAGTATGTGGTGGCTGAAAGCATCTTGTCTATTTTAATAGAACTAATGTTGCACTAAAAATCTCTGGAAAACACGTGTGTGGCACTGGTGCAGAAAATCATCAGTGCAACTCTTTTCCTGAAGCCAGAAGAGGTCGGTCAGAGTGGTGCACAGGTCTTTGTGTGCAGGACTGAGACAAATTGCTGCAGTTGTCCAGTTAGGATTGTAGAGTCTGAGCTGACTTCGCTGGGAGAAGGAATGACTATGAAAAACCTAAATCTAATCAAGTCACATGGATTGTGGTGACCAGGCACGATTGAGATTGGAGGAAATACATGCATTGGTGGAGAAGTAAGGAATTTTTCCTCTTCTACCTTTAGAGGAGCAACTTGCTTTAACAGGCTGAGGAGCAAGGGGGCTCAAAATGGCACCAGTTACCAAGAGCCCTCAGCCATTCTTTTGTCATGTCTAAGCTCCTCAGAAAAGCTTCAGTGTGCATGCCGGTCAGAATGAGTAATCCTCCTTTTGTTACAGCCTAAAGATAAAAACTAAGAACACGAAAGGAAAAGAGGATGTCTTAAATATGCTACATCCTCTGCTGCAGTAGCAGGACGGATAGGCTGTGATATCAGCAAGAGAACAGCACCTGTATGGGTGCTAGAAAGGAAGAACTGGCTGTACCAGGATTTATATTTGATTGCTCAGTTAACAGCCTTTAAAAAATCTCTCTGCTCTTTCAGTACAGAATGAAAGCAATGAGCAGTCAAATGGCAAAAGGAAAAGTCGAGACAAAAAATTGCCTGTCATGGCTTGTTCAGCATTTCCTGTCTGGTTTAAAAGTAGCCAATCTGAAATGTCTGTCTCCTTAAAGATAAATATCAAAACCTTCCCAATCATTTCAGTAGACATTTGATCTCATTCCCTTTGTTAATATTCCTGTGAATAGGTAAACACATGTAATACTCAGAAAGCTCTGCATGGTTTGGATGTGAAACAACTAAGAAAGAAAAAGGCCAAACTATATTGATAGAAAAATATATTATCTAGACTGAGACCATTTTGTTGGTTTCCTAAATTGAGGAGTAGTTGGCATTTTGTATGAGTTATCTTTAGCGTAAGTGAATGTTATCACTGCTGCTGGCAGATATTTACTGTATATTGGTTTTTAAATAAGAGTACGACATTGATTGCTTGCTCTCCAAACTATTGACTGCACTTTCTCCCTGTTGTCAAGCCAGATTACTTATCTCCTCTGGAAATGTTCAGTAGAACAATGGGAAAATGTGTTTGTCCCCAGAAACTCTTGTGGAGAACAGAATCAAGAGTTTTTGTTTTTTTCTGGTTTGGGATTTTTTTTTTTTGAAAGCTGCCAATAATCAAAATATCTTGTAATTATCCCTGAAAACTGACAAATTCCTCTGTGAGATATGTGAATATTCACTAATCACATTTCACGTGACCAAGTAGCCCAGTGAGCCATGAATTCTTCCATTGGCACCCACTTTGGAAGGACAGTGTGAGCTTGCCTTATTAGCACAGCTACATCTTCTGTTCATGGCTCCAGAGATGCATTCTGACAGTGGTACCTTCTTGAGATGAGGGGGAAGGTTGTTCATGGACTTCACATTTACACTGTGTGGCCGGGAGTCTCACAGAGAATGAGGTTTCCTCTGTCCATGGTCTCTCATCACCCTACCCTGACTGGACCCAATGGGCCTCTGGCTGGTGAGAGAAGTTTCAGGGGCATTAATTAATAATGTTTTCTTTCAGATCCAGGGCTGGGTGTCAGCAATTTCATGTGAACTGGAGAGAATTGTTCATACTGACAGAGAGTCAGGGCAGAGAAGCTGAAGCGCAGCCTGATGGATAGTCGTGAGAGCAAATACCCTTAGAGCAAAGAGAGTAACACTGGGAGAAAAATTGGAGAAATTTGGGTAGGATGTGTGGGAAGACAGAAAGCAAAGTCAGCTGTGGTAAAGCTAAGAAGATGTTTCTGTCTCTTTAGTTATTTGTACAACTGTTTTTGCCACCGATCCAGAGTACCAGGCTAGGCTAAAGACAGACTTATGATGTGTGTCTTTGGTCACACACACATAGATGTGTCACACATAGCTGATACCTCTCTCAGCCACTCGAGGTTGTTTTATTTTTCACATCTAACCTCTTTTAGCCTTTTGGTGAACATAAGAAAATGTACTCAAGCCCTTTGTGCATTTGCTTCTGTTGTCTCAATCTTTCACTTCCCTGGATCAGTGAGTTGAGTGAAGAAGCTATTTTTTTAATTTTAACTTAGGCCTGAACACAAAGAGTTTCTTATCTTCAGCTAGTACTTATAACCACTCAATTCCTAGTAGAACCTAGCAACAAGCTTTCAAGTTAATGTGAGAGACCCTCTGAAATATATCAGGCCTCTCTTCTTACGATATCTTTTCCAGAGAGAGTGCAACTGATGGGCTGAGATCTTTCCCTTCTGTTCTGGATGTCTAATGACTAGATTTCATGATCATCTTAGTGTTTTTATTTTCCTCTGTTACAACTTTTTCATTTGTCTAATGCTATGAGCAGCAAAACAAAGGTCTGTGATGATCTTGTGGGTCTATGTCTCACAAAGCCTCACTACATTTTGGATTGTGCAAAGAAAAGGAAGAAATCCATCCTCCTGCAAGAAGGCTGAGATAGGACATGTAAAATTTCTGTACACTGGTGACTTCTATCCTATGTCAGTGTCCTACTACAGAATGGAAAAATCAAAGTTATGCCACATTCTATCTCAGCTATAGGATTTACATTTAAAAATAAATAATTCCCTCGGGCCAAGTAACAGCTGCTGCAGTTCTTTCCACCACAGCTCATTGATCTTGTCCTCTCATTTGACATATCCTGCTACTCCCTTGGTGCTGTAGTTAGCATTAAATCACAGAGGGAGCACATAGTGACCTAACTGAAACTGAGACCTAGTTGGGATAGACCTTGTGCACAGATATATCAGTCCTATCACCACCATCTCACCACACAGTGGAGAAAGACCTTAGAAAAAAAGTCTTTGTTAGGCTGTGCTCTCTCTTTCCATTTCTTACAGAGGTTTTTTGCTTATTTTATGTTAGTGTAATCATGTTCACTTTAAGGAATTGCTTTCAACTTCCTTTTTTTTTTAATAATAGCAGGTGTTGTTTTATTATGAAATGGTGATGAGCTTTATACATACATTAAAAGTACAGTATTTCACTAAAGTCCTGTTCTAGAAATCAAGTAACTTTTAGGAAATCCTAAATAAATAGCCTCCCAAGTTTAGTACATGATGTAATTTTCTCACAATCATTCCTCACATTTTTTTACAATCATTCCTCTCTTTTCTTTATATTGACAAGTACATGAAGAGCAAAAAATGAACTCTGCAGCCAGCTGTTCTTCCTAAATATGTCTTATCTTGCTAGCTCGGGTAAAAGGCAAATTGCACTTTGAGACTTCATTTCTGCAGCAAATCAGGTCTATTTTCAGACGGAGCCTTCTTCAGTCACAGTATTTCAAGATGGGAAGCCAGGGAGTGTTCTTGCCCCAAGCGGATTATAACGTTAGTTTGTTTAGTCATAGGGTGGCAAAAACATTTAAGAACAAAAGAACACAGTTTTGGAACTTTGCTTCCATTCCTTCTACTCCTGATTAAATTTTCAAAGCCTTTCCAACATCAAAACAGAGCATTATCTGAGAGCTGTTTGGAAAGAATATGGAATCTTAGATTGTCATTCTCAGAATAATTTCCATTTTGTTTCAAAACAATCTCTCCTGTAGCTATAAATTTATTTTTTAATGTATTTTGTGCTCCTTCTATTGTTGCATCCTTTTCTTAAAAAAAAAAAAAAAATTGTTTCTTTTTATTTCTGTGGTCGTACCAGGAACAGAAAAAAAAACAAAAACATTTACCTTGCCAACACACAGTTCTTTTTGTTTGATCATGTCACAGAATAACAGATAATGCTGAATGCTAATAGGGCACCAAGTAGTAAAATCACATTTACCTCACACAAGGAAAGGATATTTGAGCTGATATTTGGTAGGACTTTGTATATTGATACTCAGGAGAAAGTTGATTCCTTATAATTCTGTTGATAAATGTTAAGCTTTGCGTGACATTAACTGATATTGGTCACTGGGATTTCCATTAATTTTTCTGAGATTTTTTCACTAATGTGATATTCAAATGTCCATGCTTTCAGGTGTTTTAGTAATTCAGAGAAGCAGCAGTACCCTGGGATGAGATAAAAAAATAAAGTAAGAATTAAATCACAACAAACTTTTTTTTTGAAATTGATACTTCTAACCACCATTAAAAATTAATAAAAATAAAATGTAGACTGTATCACAGTAAGTTCATTTTAAAATTGATATCCAGTAAGTCCTGGCATCTCACAGGGGAAAGGAATGGCAGTACCAGCCTCTTTGATACACATATGTGTCAAAATATTTTCATTTATTTGCAGGAAAAAACTGAGGAAGGAAGCATAACCTTTCAAATAAGGCTTTGGTCTTAAAGACAGAGTAGGCCTGCAAGAAACAGTCTGTGCAGGACTTACTAAGGTTTGCAAAAGCCCACAGTTGACTGCAGAGAAAAAGGGAAAATAACTTTCAGTTTGCTTAATTTTGGAAAGGCTTTCCCCTTTTGTACATTATGCATTAAGTGACTTTTAAAATAGAAATTGTAATTTGAAATTAAATGTTTGGGAAATCATGTTTCTACTTCAGATTCAATAAATGTTTTTGGAAAGGTGAAATGACTCCAACTGAAACAAAGGATCCTTTTCCTGTTCAAATAAAAAAATGACGAGTCAGCTCAAAAATGTATTTTTGATTTTTTTGATCCCTTTAAATTCAATTTTTGAAATAATTAAACATATATGTACCATGTCTACATACAGTTAGATGCATTCTTGGCCATAGGTATAAACTTTGCTTTTCACTTCTGCCTTTCTAACAGGAGATAATGGTGCAATATGTCAGAGACCTGACTTAGGCCTAAGCAGTACTGATGTTTATGAAGTGTTTATAGACTAGCGAAGATAAAGGATCCACTCAGGGGAGTGCCTGTGTCAGCAAAAGGAGACACACAACCTAATGACAGCCGGTGAAGAATTTCCAGTCAGCCTGGGATGTGGAAAAGCTCAAGAAGTGGACCCACAGGAGTCTCATAAGATTTAACAAGACCAAGTTGCTGCACCTGGATGGAGCAGCCCTGGTATCAACAGAGGCTGGGGGATGAACGGATCAAGGGCAGCCCAGCTGAGAAGGACTTGGGAGTGCTGGTGGAGGAGAGGCTGGACATGACCCAGCCATGGGCACTCACAGCCCAGAAAGCCAAACGTGTCCTCGGCTGCATCCAAAGCGCCATGGGCAGCAGGGCCAGGGAGGGGATTCTGCCCCTCTGCTCTGCTGAGACCCCACCTGGAACCCTGCATCCAGCTCTGGGGGCCCAGCACAGGAGAGACATGGACCTGGTGGAGAGAGTCCACAGGAAGGTCATCAAGTAGATTAGAGGATAGAGCGCCTCTCCTATGAGGAAAGGTTGAGAGAACTGGGATTGTTGAGCCTGGAAAAGAGAAGGTTTCAGGATGACATGGCTGTGGTTTTCCAGTATCTGAAGGGAATCTACAAGAAAGATGGAGAGGGACTTTTTATAAGGCCAGGTAGTGACAGGACAAGGGGCAATGGCTTCAAACTGAGAGAGGGCAGGTTTAGCTTAAATGTTAGGGAAGAATTCTTCCCTGTGCGTGTGGTGAAGCACTGGAATAGGTTGTCCAGGGAAGTAGTGGATACCCCATCCCTGGAAGTGTTCAAGACTGGTTTGGATGGGGCTTTGAACAACCTGGTCTGGTGGAACTGTCTCTGTCCATGGCAGGGGGCTTGGAGATAGCTGATCTCTAAGGTCCCTTCCAACCTAAACCGTTCTATGATTCTATGAACTTTTTTCATTAAATAGGTTTTGTCCAAATTAGCTTCCTGAGTATGTTGTGGGAGTGGGGTGGGGTGTATTATTCAATAATAACTTCATATGTTCTCTCTTTTAAAATATTTTTGGCTGGAATGTTTATGAGTTTTGTTTCTAAATGAAATTGAACTTTATATCATGTTTAAAGCTTTAATGTGGCATTTTGTGCTATTTTTACAGAAAATAACTTCTTATATTTTCTGGAAAGCAGATATTCTTCAAATTTTAATGAGACAGTCTAAATAAGTCAAAATTTTCTCTCAATTTCTGATAAAATTATGCTTTCTTAACATAATTCTTCTAAACAATTCTGAACAATTTCTAAACAATAATTCTTAACATTAACTGATAGCCACACAGCAATAACACCACTTCTCTTTGTAGAATTTTTTCTTTTTTCCTTTCTCATTTTTTTGTTTTCTTGTCCTGGTAGGTCTGTTCTTTGTGGATAGTTATGCACAAAGGGAACAGATAGTTCAAAGGCTTCTCCAAATAAAACATGCTGTAAAAATGCTGAATTTACTTTAAGGTTCACAGGACAGGTAATATGAAGGAAAAATGGCAAGAAACACGTGGCATTTGAGTGGGAGGCTTGTACCAAGGCAAAGCAGACCATCACAATTCAGAATTAACCTCTGAAATATCTGTGCAGAACCGGTAGGGACTGAGAGGGGACACAAGTGATCATCAATGAATTAAGAAGGAGTTCACTGTCAAGGCTCTGTGATGGCTGAAAGGTAAACAAGCAGCTGAGAAATGTAAGAAAGTTTCCTGTGGTAGAGGAGCCAACTACAGCAGCTTGATACCCTTCCTACTAAAAATGCCCTTGTGTGGTCCGTGGTTCGTATTCTCTTACTTGTAAAAGTGAACCTGCAACTACTCCACTTTTAAATGTGTTAGGGACTATCATTAAAATGTGATTAATCATTCTTAGCCATGGCAAAGGGGAATGAGGGTCTCCTGACAGTTTATATCAAAATCTTCCTAGAGTGCAGAGCTTTTGGAGACTGTGTGTTGGCAGGCTGACACTGCAGTAAACACTCCCTTTGCTTTTAAGTGCTTTTAAGCACTTCTACTCAGGACTCTGAGAAAATGAATTGATCCTTGGTGCTTTCCATGTAAATTGGAGTAGAGTTACTATTCCTTAATGGAGAAAATTGGCACGTGGGGTTTGGTTTAAACTGCTCTGTGATCACTCCCAGTGCCTACAGCGGAGTTGTTGGTCAGGTCAGCCATCAAACTGGGTTTTTGTCATCCTGCTGAGGCAATGGGGAGGGAGTGCTAAACCAGAGGAATGGAAAAAAAAATCCCAGAGCTGTGCTGCAACAGGGTGAGTTGTGCTTGCACAAGTAAGCCCACTGGAGAGCTTCATTTAGGCTTTTCATTTCAGCAAGACTGCTATGAAAACAGTACTCAAATAGCAAGCCTTAACTAAAGTAGAAGCCACTGAACCCTGTTTTACAATTTTTACATGCTCTAATAGAGTTGAAGAAAATAGTCATCACATGCATTATCTTCCTGCTTATTTTTGCTATGTTTATTTAATAGTCATTTTGTAGGGATATGGATATACCAGCATCTAGAATAAAACAAATAATAATAAAAAAGGGCAGAAATAGCTATACTAAGCTTTCCATCTTGCTTGGGATGTTAGAAATCATCCAAGCATACATCCAGGCAAACCCACTCCTCCTTATGTGTATTTTACTCATTATCATGAATTGGCATACTGAATTACTGATAAAATTCACACTAGGAGAAATTCAAATGATATACTTATTTTACTCCAGTGAAGGACTGAAACCTTTTATTCATATTTCATACACATTTTTTTCTGCTTTTATTATGAAACACCTAAGAGTTATTTGGCCTCTTAATTTTTAGGCCTCCTTATTTCAGCTGAAGTTCTGAAGGATGTAATTTATGTCAGCTCATGGCTGACTTATTCCTTTAGTTTTCAGATGAAGAGAGCAAGAACTTCTCAACTCTCTCTCTTCATTGTGCAGATAAACATAACCTCAGCCTCTGATAATGAAAATGGTCAATCTAGCAAAATCAGAAAGCTCAGGTGACCTAAGATCATTGATCTAGTTATTCACAGAGGAAATATGCAAACTGCTCATGAATGATTCATATTTAAAAAAAAAGTAGAATTTATACGTTAGAATATTTATAGTTACTTATGTAAACTAAAAAAAAGAAAAAAATCAAATCCTAAGTCCTTTGATCAAAGCTCTTCTTACCACTTTTACAGAAGAGCCTATAAGCCTACACTGACAAACAAACAAAAAGCTATCAAACACAATAAAGTTCTGCACTGCAGCTGTTGATCACCCATTTCACATTCGATGCAGTTTGTCTGGATTGCAACTAGTCCCTCCTACTATAGACTATGTTCCAGTCTCAGCTGTCCAAACCTCAGCTGCCCAAAACAGGATGATGGTTCTCTGTAAGCTGCACAGATAATTCCCATAATTACTTGGACATGCTTCATCTCCCATGACATTCAGTTGAATGAAAATGCACTGCCTGTTAAAAACTTCATTTTAATGTCCCACTCTAATTCCCCCCATAATACATTCAGCAGCAGCATGTTTACTTGTTCTTCTTGATGTGAAAACTTCTAATATATGACTACAGCAGAGACAAAAACAACAATAAATATTCAAAAATCACCAGTGTGATTAGCACACATAATCCATAAGAAAAGTAAGAAGAGCAGTAGTTATTAAATATAGATGGTTTACTCACTGTGTCATCAATAAACATGTGATTTGTGATTTCCTGAGATTTTTTGGTGGTGATTCATTCGTGATTTTATTCATTTTACTGTATAATGAAGCAGAATAGCAGAAGGAAGAGATTTTAGCTGATGCCACAAACATCTCCTTATTTGGTGAGATGTCTTCCTGTACTTTCTAGCTTAAGAAATTAAAGTTTAGGGGGTCTAGTCCCTGTAAGACTACTTGGCATTTCTGGAAAGTGCTGTGTGAGCTCTCCTGTTTGGTTCAGAATGGTACTGCTCTGTAGGTACTGCAGATGGTTATCCAGTGACAATAAATTAGCTGTTGCCTTTGGTGATAAGCAGAGATCCACCAGTACAAC
Organism: Illadopsis cleaveri; assembly: GCA_013399915.1. Taxonomy (NCBI): domain Eukaryota; kingdom Metazoa; phylum Chordata; class Aves; order Passeriformes; family Timaliidae; genus Illadopsis; species Illadopsis cleaveri. Next base: position 54,341 of record VXBB01017641.1, on the reverse strand, counting down.
TCTATGTCTACAACAGCCCATTTGGGTGCAGCCTCAGCTGTTAAGAGACTTTGGTGCTCTCATCAATAATGTTGCACAGTTCTGGTCCTAGAAGAGCAACTGAAAAATAAAATGAAGAGAAGGAGAGCATGGATGGATGGATGGATAGATAAGATTTTAAACAAGGAATGATTGGATAGTACAACTTGGAAGGAATTTGCTCTGGCTTGATATGATAAAGATATCTAGGACCATGAAAAATATTTTTGTTGCTTGTCTCTTCCAATAAAAGCCTTAGAGGACAAAAGATTAAACTGGCAAGTGACAGGTCCAGAAAGAAAAAAAAAAAAAAGAAACACTTCTTATCTTGGGATAATGAGAAGCTGTGAAACCCTTTGCTGTCGGATTCGGGTATTTCTAAATGTTTGCTTTGATTTATAGAACGACCATTTGGAGAACTAAACAAGAGAAAAACATGATTTTTTTTTTTACATGCAAAGACATTATCTTCAGCTAACAATGCTAGCTGCACCACAAGCAGCTAAGAAGCCAAGAGAGAAAGTATTCTGGGAAATTATCACCAAAGGCATGAATTGCTGATTGTTTTTTCCTATTAGCTACTAGCAGAGATGAGATAGTGGGCTAGATATATCATAGATGTGACATGATTCAGATTTATTCAGACTGGTTTGACTCAAGATATTGATTCCTATGGTGCTCGTGACAGAAGGATGCTGTATGGCTGAGCCCACAGCTGTGCACCAGCAGGGTGCAAAGAGGTGCAAATTACTCAGTGCTTGCACATGTGGGCAGAAACAGTGATCTTCTACCAGGATATGGAGATAAAGCTTCACTGCTGAATTGACTAAATTATTAGCACCCTGGATTCTGAAACTATGCTGATATAGTCACGGTCTCTGACTCAAAAATTTCAGATAGCTTTTATAACGTTTCACTCCTAGTCGGGTGAAAATTGTTCTCTCCACACTTTGGGCTTCTTCAGTAGTTTCAGTGTGGCTGGCTGTGTTGGTGTGAACACGAAGAAGTTGCTGCTGAGCTCTGGCAGCTGGAACAGGTAGGCATTTATCTACTTGTTGAGGAAAAAGTTTAAATGACATTATGGGCCTCTAAAGCTGAAGAAAGGAATATTCTTTTTTTCTTGTGAAACTGTTCTTCTAGAAGTTTAGTAATGGTAACTACTGAGTGTATAGTCAAGAGATCTCTTGGAAGGCTGTAGTTTCTGATGCTGCAGGAGTCTGAGCTCTTGCATATAGTGCTCAATGCCTATAACAAGTTAGAATGTATGGCAAATAGAGGCAACTCTTTCAAGTAAACATCTGACTGATAAACAGATATGGTTTCTGTAACTTTTATTGATTTAATTTAGGATTTTTGGTGTGCATTTAGTGTCTGGCTGACTTGCGTTTCAAATGAGTGGAATTATTCACTGGCACCTGCCTTGCATTACCAAGGAATTTTTTGCTAGTGCTGGTGGAGGATCCTTCAGAGGAGCGTTTTCAGACAGACAAGAATACAGGGAAGCCTCTAAAGACAAAGTAGGACGGGGGTGGGGAGACTAAAGAACTACCAACTAGAAAACAATTGTCAGAAGAGCTCATTTCTTTCTAGTCCAGTGTGTCTTGTTTTGTTAAATTTCTTTAATGATAAACCACAAATCGAATTCTCAAGAATTCTATTCAGCATTCATTCTATTCTGTTCTCAGAACATCAGAAGGCTGGTATACAGAAGAAATATATTAAATATGCTATAAATTATATATTTAAAAAAGTCTTTATTTCCAGTAATTTTTCTTAGGCTAATTTTTTTAAAACCTTTATTCACGTGTTGCCAAGGTACTCTGAAAACATAAGGAAATCCTGAGTTATTTTATTAAATAATTGGGTCTCAGGAGGGGATTGTTTAGCCAAAATTCTCCAGTCTGTTCTATGTGTTTTGAATAATAAATAAATAAATAAATAAATAAATAAATAAATAAATAAATAAATAAATAAATAAATAAATGAATTTGTGAGACTCCCTTCTTGGATAGACTCATAGGCATTGACCATTGGGCTTTGACCTGCAATATAAGAATTTATTACTGCATTGCCTTTCTTCCTTGGACCACCCCATTGAATTCTACCCTATACTCTACTGGGTTTTGTTTGTTTGCTTGTTTTGGGTTTTTTTTTTTTTTTCATTTTAATGACCAGAGTATCAAGATTTCTAGATCTGTGTTATGTGGTAGGATTAAATGAAACTTATCCCCAAGAGAAAACTGCACTGATTTTTTCTCTAATACTATCATTTGCAGAAGTGCTAATGTGTCCTAGGAAACATGAAGGCTCAATACTGTTTTTAGAAATTGTTCTACAGAGTTACAAGATTTTTTCCCTTTTTTTTTTTCTTTCCTGCTCAGTATTTCAAGAACTATCTTTAGGCTGAACAGAAAGAAAAAATTTATTGACAGCAAGATTCATTAGATTGTGAAATAGTCTCCTAAGGAAAGTTGATAGAAACTCTGAGATTTTAAAAGTGGCTTATAGGGCGCAGAGGAACTCAAACCTTTTAATGTACTTCATGAGATAAGAAATGTGTTGGAAGAGGGAAGATGGACTAACTGGCTTGATAAGGCCATATTTTGATATGTAGTTTCTATAGATATTTGCACAGAAACACTAGCATTGCTTATTAACTGCTCATCTGCTTCATATGCTTATGGCTTACCAGCTATAATCAAATCCCATCTGTCACTTGAGGACAATTAAGTGGGCTGAGAAGCATCATTTTATGACTGCACCTGGCCAGGAGGAGATATTCCAGATGGACAGCATGGGAATCAGGAGACACCTAGAAGAGGAAGGGGAGGAGGCTGTCTCTTCAACAGGCAGTTGCAAGTTGTTGAAGTCCTGTTCATACAAAGCAAAGAAAACCTTTTCTGGAGTGGCACTGACAGGAGCACACAAAACTCATACATGTGCTTCCAGGATCAGTGCAAGAGCTGTGTGGTTTTTTTCAGACTGCTTTGGTTCCTGTCTTCAATTTTGTATAACATTTGACACCACAGACCAGGGAAAATTGCAGGAGCTGACCAAAACCTAAAAAATGGCATGAATAATATTGGAGATGAGGAAGAGATGATACAACCTATGTTCTCAAGTGAGACCCAAAGCCTGGAATAGGGTTAGGGGTGCTGCAGCACAGGTACATGATACTGTCTCTTGGTTCTGCTTGGGACATGGTCCTGGGGAGTGAACAACTGCATCATTAAATAACCAGCACCAAATTTTCATGGTGTTGTCATGGCTCTCACTTTGTGCATTTTCATTCAGGCTGCTCTTGCTGTCTGCTGCCTGTGGCTTGCAATGTGGCCTTTCATTTGAGCAAGAAAATATGTGGTGAATAATTATATTTGTCCCTAAGTGTAATGTTTTCTCAAAACTACTCAAGCAGAGTCAGTGGCCCTTCAGAGGCCATTTTCAAAGTTTACAGCAGTGTGCTTGGGTAATGAGGTAATGATAGTGCCCCAATTATATGTTGCAAGTGAGGATGAAGCCTTAAACTGCCATTCAGCTTCAGAATTACTGCTGTAATTTTAAAAGTATCTACCCTCCTTTCTCTTTAAGCAAGATCATCCACCCCATTTGTCAAGATAATGATATCCATGGCCAAGGAAGGCCTCTCCTTCCAGTGATAGCTTCCTTCAGAGGGATGCCATTAACAGCCTCATTTTGTATCACCTGAATCCATGTAGTTAAATTTTATCTCAATTCTAATTTTTTTGGCTGTTACTCACCATATCTGTCTATTATGCATGACCAGAAGACTGAAAGAAGAGCAATTGTGCCATATTACCTTTTGTGCTGATACTTCCCAGCAAAGATTTTACATATATGTATATGTGTGTGTGTGTATATATACACACGCACACACACAAACAGATAAATTTTATATATGTGTTTGTATGTATGTATTTTATCTATAAGTAGATGCACATGGGAGAGATTTGCTTCTTGGTAGGCAGAAAAGGATGACTTTAACTTTTCCTGGTAGTAGATTTTGCAAATCCTGGAATGGTGATAAGTTACAGTGGGCTCTGTGGTCCCTTCTGGTAGGGCTGCCAGAAAGGCACATCAGTAAAGCTTTGTGGCAGATGGACTCTGCTTCCCCTCTGTGGGAAAACATATAAATGTCTGAATTCTCTGCTCTTGCTTGTACATCTCACTGGGGAAAGGTTTTAAATAAAGCCACTTCTCTTTTGTAGAGGTGAGGAGTCTTGTAAGGTGGCTGTGAAGAAACAGTAGGTAATACTACGTTTTGGTAACCATAAGCATTCAGAAATCATCACTCTGGACATCAGATGAGAGAGCTTAGTGTGGCATAATCTACTTTTTGTAGCACTGCCTATTTTTAGGCTTCCTTCTCCAGTTTCTAAACTATCGTGGACCACCTTAAAAAAAAAAAAAAAAAAATCTTTCCTAACCACAGGATTCCAGAATCCCTGTGCTCCTGTGTGTTCATGTGTCCATAGTCCCTGTGCAGCTGGATAAAGGAACATTTGATATGTACTCTTTCTACATTTCAAACTGAATCAAGACAATTCCTCAAAATAAGGCTGTTCAGCTCTTTGTGGAGTTTGTTGTTTGCATTTTTAACCTCTTGGGTTTTGTGGGATGNTTTAATTTTTTTTTTCTTCTTCTATCCTTCCCTGCTAATTTGAGGGTCTAAGGTCTTTCATAGCCCTGCATGAGGAATATCATATGTATTTTAAGCATTTATTTTTAATTCTGTTCTCTCTCTAATACAGAGATTCTATCAAAACAAAAAACAATTTTGTTGCCTGTATCTGGCACAAGCACAGCCTGAGACAAAGTGGTGAATGACAGGGAAGAATAATCAGGTGTACTTTGGCATACTAGATACCCAGCTTCAAATGACTGTAATAACATTCTTCTCCCCTGTTACTTTTGTCACTAACATAACACCAAGCACATTTCCTTCAAAAAATACACGTTGAGCCCATTAGAGAGAGTAAGGTCAAATTTTTCAAATGTGGTCAGCATACTGAATGCAGATGGGGTGCTAAGTGCTCTGTGTTTTGTGGGTTGTTTTTTTGTTTGCTTTTTTTGTTTGTTTGCTTGTTTTAGTGATCCCACAATAGGATTTATGGGCATAAAATGACTTGGAAAATTCAGCTGCTATGTAAATGCTCAGGTCTGGAATAGATAGTTCTTTACAATCTTTTTTCATTTTGAGCGATTTGGCTGTGGGATTTTCCAGCATTTTCCCAACTGGCCAAATTCTGCTCTCATTGAAATCAGTGAAAACAATTTTGTCTTAAATTTGTGCTAACGTGGATTTTTGGTCTTGCTTGTCTTCTTTACCCTTTGTCCATAGGTATATGTTTAGGAATAAATTTCCCTTGAGCTCGCAGAGGACTAAACCTGTGGCTCAGCACAGGTCGCAGCTCTTTGCTCCTGTGCTGTGGGTGGATCAGGCACGTGTGATGCCCAGTGACTCACATCTGCCAACAAATGTACTAATTGTGGCTTTTCCTTAAACCTAAACAAACATCCAGGGGTTGGATGGCTTGTATAGGGGTTTTCCATATGCAATCCTTTAGGACTGGTGAGGAGAAATACTTTCATGATGCAGCTGTGCTCTGCTATAGTAGATGAAGCGCTCAATAGGGGAGATATCAACAGTAAACTTAATGAATTATATGTCTCAGAAAGGTCTAAGTCTTTTGATTCATCCACAAGAACCACCAGATTACAAGATAATATGTGAATGTCTAAATTACAGGCCTCAAAAATGAGATCAAATCCAGTGCTAGCCACAGTTTTCATTGTGGATAAAAAACACAGGAGTCATTCAGTGTGCAAAAGCTCTTCATCTCTATTTTAACTTTGCATCCTTACCTTATTTTTGCCCCACTGGTTTCACTTGAGAAAAATAATTCCATATCAATTACTTCTGAAACCTTTACCTACAGCTCAGGCACTGTGTAGCTCTACACTACGGTCATTTCCCTTTAAATTACTTACTTTTTTCATCGTGAAACAACTTGTCCTTGGTACTGTTTTTGTGCCACAGGCACAGAAATGGACCAGTGACTAAGTGATCATGTATTTCACATTGCACCCATCTGTGCTATGATGATATCCTTCTTTATTTGATTACGTTCCTTGAACTCTCTAAATGCTAATTTAGGAAATTATTTGCTTAGCATTTTTTAAACTTTTGTGTTGTTATTATCGCTATTGTTTATACAGACAATGAGCATAAGGAGATATTTGGAATCTTTGTTTGGGTTTTTTTCCTCAGTTTATGAAAAGATTTTTATTTTTAATGGATGAACTTAGGATTCTAGCACATCACTGCTTTCTGGTGCTGTTATAGTAAATGAATATGTAATTCCTTGACTCATTACAAGCTAGTAAAAATCTGTATGTTTTTTCTCCACCTCTTTTAACCTCCTACATTCTTAGAGCATATGTTGAGAATGCCACCCGTTGCAAAGGATCAGTGTAAAGCATCTGTTGCAAATTATCCAGCTGAGATTGATTGATTTTTCAATTTATGCATTTAACTCTCTTGGTTTGGATTTCAATCTAAACCTCAACTGAATTTCAATAATGACACCTGCCAGATTTACATGCTAGAGAGCTCCCAAAATTCAATAAATCCAACATCAGTAATTAATAGATATTTAGGCACTGGTTGACCTTGCACCTTTCTAATAAACCTCTAGGAAACTAATGGGTTAAGACAGAAAGAACCTTTCTGAAATGTCCCTTGTGGATAAGCTTCCGGGGTGGCAGGCACTGGAGCTTGCAACCTTCCTGTATTTGAAGGTGTCTTGTTTTGGAAATCCCTGTGCTCCTGAGGTCTGCAGCAATCCTCCTAGGATTGTTTAAACAGGATTTATAGCCAAGCAGTAAACCAAACTAGCAGTAAAAAATCTTAAATTATTGCGCTAGGCAGTTTTCTAAGCTGTACTGAAAAAGTAATCACTTTCACTTATGAGTCTTGATTTATTGTTTCTGAAAGAAACCCTCTACTCTGGTAGCATTTTAGTCAACTTATTTTGTTGTGGCAATAACTGCGTTTTACCTAGTTTTCTTCCTCTATTTCTGTCAGTATTTTCTCCTATTTGTAGGGAATCTCATTCAGTTCAACAAAGTTACTAAGATAAATAAGTAGGAAAACCAGCTGTGACCGTATCCGTTGGAGGAAGGGATGAAGGTTCTTTGTAAGCCAACCCAGTGAATTGGATAGTTTTCCATCCATCAGTTGGAACATTGGATACTTGACCAGCAAGATAATTTTCAAGTTTGAAATCTGCTTCTGTTCCTAATGGAAATGTGAAAAAGTAATTTCTTACCACTTCTGTGAAATGTTTGTAGAGGAGCCAGAAAGGGAGATGTCAATGTGGGTAGCAAAAAATCTAGCCATCCAAAGCAGTTGCAGAAAACTTAAGAATATCAGAACCCTTGTTTTTGGATGTGTTTATCTGTTTGTTTTGGGGGTTTTTGTTTGTTTGGTTTGGTTTTTGTTTGGTTGGTTGGTTTTTGGGGTTTTTTGTTTGGTTTTTTGTTTTGTTTTTTGGTGGTGTTTTGTTGGGTTTATTTTTTTGTGTTTGTTTTGTTTCTGTGTGCAATGAATATTTAGAAATGTGGATCTTTTTTTCACAGACCATAGACTCTGTCTGATTTTCTCTACCCAAAACAGACAAGGTGACCTGTGTGTAGAGCTTTCTCTGCTGTTATGAAACTGCAAAACCTGATGAATAGGCAACTACACAGAATCACGGCACAGAAAGTCACCAAGTCTTTGAAATTGAGCTGAGATCCATACATTGAATAGCAGATCTGTGTAGCCTTGTCACAGACTGTAGTGCAAGGAATCAAGAGTCATGTTTTCCCTGCATCTACAGGCAATTTTTTTGTTTCTGACTGTTGCTGTGTGTGTCCCACTGGTCAGCCTGTGTTCGGCTGGGCAGCCTGGTCAGCTCGGACACGCCTCAACAGGATCACAGTGTGGGCTCTTGGCTCTGCAGAACCCCGACTCGCACTGTCATGACCGTGGTTCAGATGAAAGAGGGGACTCTTGGAGGTGGAGAACAAAGGTTTATTGGGGAGCACAAGGGAACCCCTCACCCTAGGTCCAGTTCCTCAAGAGAGATCCTGTACCTGGGCTTTGGGGGGTTTTGTCCAGGGCTAGCTGAAGGAGTGGATACAAACTTTGCACTAATGGGACAAAACTGGGGAATAGATACCAACTGGGTTACATAATTCATAACAAATCAGAGATACACTGGGGAGGGGTCTCAGGGGTCTCTGCCAACCACTGGGCAGCTTTCTTCGAAGTTTCTGGACTTGGGGGACAGGACTTTCTTGACCGACAGGGAAAAAGATACATTGGGAGGATGGGCAGGGAGAATCACAGGGAAAAGCCAGTGGGGAACTGTCTCTTGGCAAAAGGGGAATAGAAACATCACAGAACATAAGTCACCTTCTGATAAGAACAACTCTGAGGCAGCAAGGGGCCCGTCTTAGGTACACAAAACTAAACTAAACTTACAATAAAAAATGTTAAACAAAATCCTGCAACCCCACATCTGACTTTCTGTTAAACAAGAAACTTGCAGTTACAAGTTAATTCACAATGAAAAGAAAAGTTTATTACCTATGGGACCGTTGAATCTGGGGAAGATTCCAGCCACGTTGCAGGTGAATACCCAACCTCAGTTAGTGGCTGCAGACCCAGGGAAACAGGGCTTCCCAAAGCACCAAGTCAGGAAGAGAAAAGCTCTCACATCGCAGGAGCTCTATGTCTCCACAACAACAGGAGAGAAGGGAAGCGAGGGGAGCACGTGGCCGAGGCAGGAATGCCCTGGGGAGGTGCTGTCACCAATGCAGCGTGCTGCTGCCTCCCTTGCAATGTGTGCCTTGCAGTTATCTGCAGTTCGTTGGGACCTGAGCCTTCCTTGCTGCACTGCATTCCAGCAGGTGCCTTTGCCTCCTGTAGCACGTATTTCCTTTACATTGTCTTATGCTGCCCAGCCTATACTTTACTGTGGTAAACAAAGAGTAAATCCTTTATAAGTGACTACACGACAAGCACAAGACAGACACAAGAGACACTGTCCTATTCTTGTGTCTGCAAAAGGATTTAAGCTCTGTACAATGTGCCACAAAAGATTTCATGAAGTGGTTGGAGTTGCATTATTTGTAACCAGAAATAACCATGACAAAGACAGTTAAATTCTGCATCTTTCTGTCACCTGGATTAATTTTTTGTGGTGAAGACCAGGAAGACAAAAAGAGTCAGTCTTATGGCAATAGTGATGTATGTCATGCTTTTATATTTATCTATAAACAGAGACCTTCATTTGAATTGGGCAATTGTGATAAAGCAATAGAGAGTTGCAGTGAAATGCCTTTATATTTTTGGTTATGGGTTTGGAGGCTTTGGGTAAATTGTTCCTCCTGTTTCTGCTTTGAGGAAGAGAATTCATTCTCTCCTAATTTGGTAGTGATGCATTCATTTTTTTATCTTGGTAAATCATGTAACAGATTGGTTTCATTTCATAAAGGAACAAGGAAAGGAGTACAGGCTTAGAGGACAGATAAAATGTCCTGTCTCCTGTTAAACTTAATTCAAGTAAACCTAAACCTTCAATTATGGCTCAACAATGGTCGAATAAGTCTTTCCTTTCCCCAGGTCCCAGCAGGTATCCTACTTGCTGACAGCAATTCCCCAATCTCACTAGAGCACATAATTTGAGCTAAATCATACATTGTCCCCTCACCTCCCGTTCAGAAGGTGAGGAGGTGATAAGTGTNCTTTACATTGTCTTATGCTGCCCAGCCTATACTTTACTGTGGTAAACAAAGAGTAAATCCTTTATAAGTGACTACACGACAAGCACAAGACAGACACAAGAGACACTGTCCTATTCTTGTGTCTGCAAAAGGATTTAAGCTCTGTACAATGTGCCACAAAAGATTTCATGAAGTGGTTGGAGTTGCATTATTTGTAACCAGAAATAACCATGACAAAGACAGTTAAATTCTGCATCTTTCTGTCACCTGGATTAATTTTTTGTGGTGAAGACCAGGAAGACAAAAAGAGTCAGTCTTATGGCAATAGTGATGTATGTCATGCTTTTATATTTATCTATAAACAGAGACCTTCATTTGAATTGGGCAATTGTGATAAAGCAATAGAGAGTTGCAGTGAAATGCCTTTATATTTTTGGTTATGGGTTTGGAGGCTTTGGGTAAATTGTTCCTCCTGTTTCTGCTTTGAGGAAGAGAATTCATTCTCTCCTAATTTGGTAGTGATGCATTCATTTTTTTATCTTGGTAAATCATGTAACAGATTGGTTTCATTTCATAAAGGAACAAGGAAAGGAGTACAGGCTTAGAGGACAGATAAAATGTCCTGTCTCCTGTTAAACTTAATTCAAGTAAACCTAAACCTTCAATTATGGCTCAACAATGGTCGAATAAGTCTTTCCTTTCCCCAGGTCCCAGCAGGTATCCTACTTGCTGACAGCAATTCCCCAATCTCACTAGAGCACATAATTTGAGCTAAATCATACATTGTCCCCTCACCTCCCGTTCAGAAGGTGAGGAGGTGATAAGTGTTTTCTGAGGTGTTTCTGATATATGTGTTTCCCTGAAGTTGTGAACACTGATTACAAAAGTGAGTCAGAGTCCATGGAAAGGGAGTTTTCTGCTAGATAAACCTCTACAGTGTGATTTCACTGCAGGCTGGAGAAATGAGAAACAGTATTAACTTTAAAGATGGCCCTCAGAGTTAAGGGCAAAAGGCAGTAGTACTCTTACAGGGCTAGATACCTTCTTGCCCTGCAGAGCAATTTTGTGGTCTCAGAAGTCTTCCTCTTGCTCCCCTGAGGAGAGGTGAGATAACCAGACTTGGGTGTTCAGTTGGAATGCTATAGAAAGCCTTGTTCCCCCTGATGTAGAGCAGGAGCATGGATTCCTGTTTCCCATCTTCAGACAAGTCACTGTGATCTCCTGGCTGCTCTGAAGTTTCCTCATGGTTGTTTTTACTGCACATGCACCATTAAAAATGGGCAGATGTCCAGGCTGGTGAGAGCAAGTGAGTGAGCATGACCAGCAAGAGTGGCTTTTCTAGTAACGTGTCTGAGTTAGGAAGAGCAGAGCCCAGGTATTCTGTCTTGGGTAAATGACAGCCTGAACTGGCAGGTAACAAAAGAGCTCTGGCCTGGTTTTTTGTTCCCCTCTCTGTGGCTTTCAGCAGAAGAAGTGGAGAGATTTGCTTCTCTGTTTTATTGCTAACCTCTCCCAAAAGGAACAAACAGCCTGTCCAGCTGTGGAGGGGGAATTTACCTTTTCTGGATGGCATGAAATTGGCTGGAAGCTCTTACATTGAAATGTTAGAGGTGTCTCAGTATGTTATGCTTGAAGTGACACCTGTCACTTTAAAAACTGGAATGTTTGCAAAGACATTTAGATCCATACATTATGAAGAAAAAGAAAATATTGCATTTAATCAAATATTCAAGACTGCCATCTTTTCTTTCTTTTTGTCGAAATCCCTGTCCCCGAAAAACCTATTTCAGCTTGAAATATCTCCTTCCAAATCAGAAATACTTTTGAGGGAACAAAATTAACTAGTGAATACCTATTATCTGCACATCTGTAGCTGTGTAATCACACTTCACATGATTGACTGTCACTTCCATGTCTCTATAGGAAGATTGAGTCTTTTCTTTCTGTAACCAAGACCAAAACTAATGCTATCAAAACTTCTATGTTTAACAAATCTGGTGCCTAAAGTTCTCTTGCAGAAGCGCACTGTAGACAAGATCTGAAATTATATGTCCTTAAAAAGGGGAAAAGTTTATTTTGGGGTAATAACCATATCATTGTGGCTTTCTGTTGCATTGCGGTACTACTTGGAACAAACAAAAAAATTCGTGGCATAAAGTTTTGTTCACTACAAACAGTAAGAATTAATTTTGGAATCTTCTTCATAGGTTCTGTTTCTTTATTGTTAGAACCTTTTTTCAAGACTTATCTGGGTTTATTTAGTCAACTGATATGACAGTATGAATTTCTATGTTCACATCTCCTGTCTGATGAGCAGAGGGAGACGGATAAGGAAATGGATTTTTTTTTTCCCAATTCAAAGCACACAGCTTTGTCTAATTAACCTGAAGATGTATGTATTTTTATGGAAATTAAGGTGTGAATCTGGGGTAACAAATTTTCACTACTTAGACCATCTCTAGGTTATGAGGGAGAAAGAAGAAGAAAAAATTCCAAACAAAAAAACCCCCACAAAAAATACTATATTATTCTGTTTCTGTTGTGGGAAACCATTTTGCTACTAAGTAAAGCAAATGCTGAGCAAACTTCTAGCTACTGTGACTTTTATTGTTATTTGACAGATGGATGTGCTTGTTTTTAATGTTCCTGATTTGCCTTGATTATCCGCATCTTGTCACTTCTGGCTGAGCACAAGGAATGTGTTGGCACACTTCAAGGCGGACTACCTGTTGGTAGGAATATGCTGACAAACACTAATGTTGCAGCTGGAGTTAGCATATATTTTATGACTTGATTGAAGCATGGAGTTACTTTCTGGGCCCTGTGAACTTACTATTTTCTACAGGAAGTATCTTAGCATGACAGGAACTCCTTGTTCCTAGCATCCTTGTAGAGACACACAGTGTGAGGATGATGTTTGAGTGCCAGCCTCGGTCTTTAATGGGTCCCTCCTGTTCTCACTGACACCTGCTTAGCCAGAAGATAATTTGTTTTTTTGCAAAGAACTGAGACTAACCCCAGGTTTCTGGACATTGTTCCTCTGCTTAGTAATGTAGCACCTGTTTATACCCATATGCTATTATTTTGTGCTGTGGGTTTTGGTGGTGCTAGCCAATAAAATTCTCAAGGCTGACTTTAGGCTTAGGCAAAGTGCGCATTTGCCAGCAAGACGACTGTGGGGCAAAAGACCAGGTTGTGATTCTCTGTGCTGTTTTGACTGTGCCTAGGAGCCTGGCAAACTGAGCCTCAGAAGGGGCTTATGCTACAGAAATACAGCAACCATCCTTCTCTGCAAACAGAAAATTCTACTCTCTTGATCTCTCCTCTTTTTTCTGTCTGTTATCTTTATCTCGTTTCTTTCCATAGCTGGAGTTATGTATCCCTGTTAGTGGCTTAAGTTTTCATCCTTGGAAAAGTTAAATTCTCATTGCATTTCTCAAAAGCTTTGAGGTGGCCTCATCTGTCACTGTATATCTGGATTCCTCTACCCTACTTACATAGCTCTGCAGTTTCTGAGTTATGGGTGCACTGTAGCAAATTATTTGCTTTCCCACATCCCTTCACAGAAGAATGAGTGGGTTTTTTCCTCATGTAGCACTGAGCTCCTGTGAAAGCATGCATATTTCTTTGTTCCCAAAACATTCAAAGACTGATGGTGTCTTTACCTTGTTCTACCTCACCTTTCTTATCTCTCTGACCTTTCTGAATGGGCAGCACAGAACGCTCTGCATATGGGGAAGACATGGGTTTTGCACATACAGCACGAACACTGCCAATTGCACACACAGTGGAGCTTTTTCATCCCAAAAGAATGAGGGAGGACCTACCACTATGTTAAATGGAGTGCAGAAATAGACACTGGTGACTCCATAATACAACACCTCCTCTGCAGGAGCACCGCCTGCCTGAGCAGCATGAAGGAAATGATGACAGCAGGCAAGTCCCTGCACAGGGACTCTCTGGATTTTGGAGTGGGGTGGGAGCACCTCCATTCTGGAGCAGAACAGCTGTTTCCCAGTGTCCAAACAGCAGCAGACCAATCAGAGGAAGTGCCAGTCTCATGGAAACTTGTAAAAAGTTTGGTCAGCTTTCTGCATTCAGTGTTGTGGCTCTTAACAGAGAGCTGCAACTGTCGCATGTGATTGTTTTGTTGGTTCTCTGTCTGCTGCCAAAGAAAGTGGCATGGATCCTGTGGGTGATGTGCAGCTGCTGAGCCAGCCAGCTCTCAGGCCAGCCTGGCTGCCTGCCACCCACACACTGGCTGAGCCCTGGCTGCTGGGGATGGATTTCAGTGGGTGGTTTTCCTTCTCGTTGTGGGGTATGTGAGTTTTGCATCCTGCCATGCCTCTGACTGGTATTTCTTCTATGATATCGTGTGAGAATCTCTTCAAAACAGCTCCATGTGAATGTCTCTGGGAAAATAGTCTCCTGCTTTTAAATGCTGTTAATGTACCCAAAATGAGCTGTACAGTGCATGACCATTAGCATTTGTTAAAGGAGTGGGATGTGCTAGGTGTCAAACAAGCAGATTTCTATATCATGCTGTCTTTCCTCACACCTGCTAGACTGGCATTTCTCCAGACAGCTCAGCATGAGGGCAGAGGTCAAGTGGCTTTCCTTAGGTATTGTCTGAAGCTAGCCCTGTGGTCCCCAACATTGTGTTATTCAGGTATTTCTTTTAGAGCAATTTCAATGCCTCACTTCTATTTATTTATTAATTAAACTCCTGAGTTTGTGTGTTGGTGGAATGTTTTTTCTTTTTTCGTCGCTGGCAAAAAACCCTAAGTAAATTGCAGAGAAGCAAGTCCCAGGAACATGACAGCATGCTTCACTCACTGTTACTGCTGCTGTGTGTGTACACACATAGATGTATGTGCAGCTGCTTTATCCAAAATAGTGGTGATCATAAACATTACTGGCAGTAGTTTTCCTAGAAGTTTAAATGGACTGAAACAATAAATTTGCCAGCTCAGATATCTTTCCTGAGTTCCAGTTGGTAGCCCACAAACAATACCATAGTTTTACTTCAAGGGTTCTATTTAAAACTGGAAAGTTTTTCTTTGCATTAGTCATCCATGCTCATGAATACTCCCATCCTGCTAAGACTGTACCAGGCAGTAGAACTCTTTTGAATTTAAAACCCAAACAAAACAAGAAAAGGGCAGAGAGCATTATCTCATACCTCTGTTTAGTATGATCTTAACTTCAATCATGCTTCTAATAGTTTATCAATTGAACAGCAAGACGATTATACCTGGTTCTGGCTTCCTTTAAATCAATGCTAGGCTCTTTTCAGTGGTGCCAGAGACAGGACAAGAGGTAACAGACAGAAACAGAAGAGGCTGCATCAGAGCATCTGGAAACACTTTTTCACTTTGAGTGTAACCAAGCATAGAAACAGGCTACCCAGAGAGGATATGGTGTCTCCATCCTTGCAGGTGCTCAAAACCCACCTGGACATGATCCTGAGAAGCTGGCTCTGGGTGGTCCTGCTTCAGCAGGGGAATGGACAAGATGACCTCCAGAGCTGCCTCCCACTCTGAACTGCTCTGTGATTCTATGATCACAGCTCGTGTCCCTCTTCACCTCCACACGATTTCTTCCAAGATAGAGTAGGTGATAAAAGGGAAAGAAAGAAATGACACAGAATGATAGGGGAAACCTTTAGGAATGGGATAGGGAGACACAATGGAGCCCCTGAAATGTTAGGAAACAAGAGGTTGTCACAAAAAAACCCCTGGAAATGCAATGCAGCAGAATTCTAGGGACTGCCCCAAATGCAGGAAGATCATTAAGTCTTCACTGCTCTAGGTGTGAACACCACTGATTTGCACATAGATATAGGTCTGTAAGGAGCTTCCTGGATGTTGAGTCCTCTTCCTTTTTATGTAATGCAGCTGTTGTACAGAACAATACTGTAATGCTAAGCATCAAGAACCCGGGCTCCCTGACAGTTCTTGGCATTCGAAGTGACTTTTGCTCCAGGCTCAGGATCATTTGGCAATGTGGTTCCTCTCCCAGAGAGGATGTCAGCCCAGACATGTGGTTAATACAAACTGAGAAAAGGGCTTCTGTTCATTTATAACTTGCAGAATATCAAAAGAAGCTGTAAGAAAAGAGCGTCCTGTCTTCATCACCTTAACACAATCAGAAACTTTGCTTTATTGTTTTCTTTTCCTTTCATTCCCCTATCCCACTTCTCCCCATGCTAATGTCATTATGCCTTTTCTATGTGTGGCCTGGGGGCAGTCACTGATGCTTTTACTGTGGAAAAGATCCCTCCATACCACAAAACAGGTTGAGACTGTGCCCATTAAATTTTTTTTTCAGTTGAGCTCTGTTAGTTCAGTTATCTGCCTGGTGGTAAGTGACAGGTGCCACACTTCTGGAGAGAGATTACATTGAAGTGTGACAAGAGTAATTTCAGCAGGCTTTTATATTAATAATAGCTAGCTGTGTTAACCCTTAATTCTCCATTTTCCTTTTTTAAAAATCTTCATTAAATAAAAATATGAATCAGTGATGTTGCTATGGCCACTTGGAGTTCAATCAGAACACTTACTGTGTTATTTATCTGTCCTTACTAGCAGTAACTTTCTGGAATATTGTTCCTGAAACTACTTTCTTTAAAAGAGGCTAGGCCATTTCTTTACAATGAACAGAAATAATTTTCTGTTTTCTGTGTGGGGTTTTGTTGATTGGTTTGTGCTTTGGGATTTGTTGTTGTTGTTGTTGTTGTTTTTGTTTTTGTTTTGTTTTGTTTTCTGAGGGGGCGGTGGTTCAGGGGTTTTCTTGCCCTTTCTTGTGAGTTTTGGCTCTTTTTTTTTAACCTGTTCTTAAATAATAGGCTTCTGTTGCAAATTAGATGCATCAGTGGAGCTGTTACCCCTCAAGACAAGAGGAGTTCCTTGAGAGTCTGCTGATATGTGTGTGTATGGGGCAGCCAATGTTAGGGGCTGGCATATCCTGGCTACTGGGAGGGAATGTTTCAGAAGTTCCCACATCAAAAACTATTGTTGCTGTCAGCAGGGGAGGGTAGCAGGCTCAGTGCAGGGACTGAAAAGGCTTTTCTTTGATTTGATTTCTCCTAGTGAGGGGTTTTTCAGAATATGAGTGCCTGGTGGAAAAAAAACCACTAAGATGCCTAAGTGGATTTGGAGTGAAAAGAGGTCTGACAGTAAAGCCTGTCCTCTTTTGCTGTCATCTTTCTAGTGCATGCTTTGGTCTTTTGATGATAGTTTTGGCTGAATATAGGCCTAATGTAGCCCAGTCCTGATCCCCAATCCCAACTGCTCTCTTCTTCTCATCCCCCTGGAGTGTCTACTGCACATCCCACTGACATTGCAGTAGCACTTGGAACTTCCCTCTTTTGGTAGTCTCTTCCTGTGGACTCCATTAGGTCATAAATTCTTGAAACTGAATCTTCTTCCCTAACTGATTCTCCATGTCTTCACTGTGTTTCCAATTTTAAATTTGTTGGTATACCTCAGTGTAAACCTGAAGTGTCTCGTTAAGACCTGCCTCCTGTTTCCTGGAAAAGTGCCCTCTGAAGTAACCTCAGAATGTCCACTGACATTTCTAAGGTAAAAGAAGGTTGTGAGGACTCTGGAATATCCAGAGAAAGTTGATATGTTTCCCACAGATGCTAAAATGTTCTACACAGCATTTCTTAAATGTTGCATTATGTTTTCCCTGTGGCACTCACATAATCTCATTTCAGTAATTGAAAGTTACAGAAATTGGAGCTTTATCATTTAATAACCTTCCTACTTGCTGTTTGCTCAGATGACTATGATCTAGTTAAAAACATTATGTAAATGTATTTATAAACAAAAAGTAATCAACCTGTAGAGGAAGGAAAGCCAAAGCAGGAGTACACTAAAAGTAAGAGACAAAAATACTATATCTGAGACTTGAATTTAGCAAATACTGATCAGTCCCAATTTTATGTGAAAACAGTGGATGTGCTGACTGCTTAATAACCATAAAATTCTGGCTTTCCTGTAAAGTGTTAACTTTAGTAATGGGATATTTTGACTGACATCAAGTGAGGGCAGCTTAGTATCTGACTAATCTCTTATTAGGACACTTTATTTGCACTTGTCAAAAAGGTGGTTTCTTCTGTCTTTTATTTCTGTGATCTAAGATCCAGCCCTCCACTACAGATTCTAGTTTGTTTTTTGAAGTTCTGAAATATAAATCATCAGCAGAAATGGAATAAAAGTAAATCTCTGGCTACCTCAGTGAGGGGGAGGACAAGGACACCTGTTTGGTTCCCAGACTGAACATTCAGCTCTGAGCCACTGCATATTTCATGTGGTTATGAAGTTGTACATTACCAGCAGAAGTCTCTTAGTGTGAATGTGCTTGATAAAGAACTGGGGGTTTCATCAGCCTGTAAGAGACATCAATTTTTTTTCCTAGGTTTATGTTCAGGAAGAGAGAACATAAGGCATAATTTAATCTGTTTTGGGGTAATTGGCACTGCTATCAGTAGTAATAGGAGGTGTTGGTGGCTGAGATAACTCAGTACTTGGAAAAAAGTATCAAAGGCTTCAGTCCAAAATAACTTCCAGTTTTTTTGATAGAGGAGCATGATATTAGAGCAACTAACCCTACATAAAGAGACATATTCTCATTCCCGCTGTTGACTGTAAAGGACAGTATTTTTAGAAGAGGTGCCAAGTACATCACTCTAATTATGCAATGCACAAACATCCTAAAAGGATAGTTAGGGATGATTGTATTTCTCTGCACTCCTCAAGAGATTAATTGAATGCTGTTCAGTGAGCAACAAAGTCCATCTTTTCACAGGACTGTTCTCTCATGCCTGTTTTTCAAAAGATCCATAAATCCATGAACTTTTCTTTCTGACATTAAAATCTAGTTAACAGTTCTACCTCTATACATTCAACAAGCTTTGCCCAGTTTCTGATCACAGAAGTTTCTAAATCAATGTGTAAGGCAGATGTAGAGAGAACATGATTTCTGTCACCAGCCATCTCCTTCCAGGGCAGTTGGTACAAATTTTACTGGAAATTGCTCCTGGCAGTATGTGCCACTTATTTTTCTTTAATCTTGTTTTCATCTCACCTCATAATGATTTCAGGAATGTTTTTAGTTTCCAAAGCCAAGGAAACAGTTTCTTCTTGGCGGAAATAGCACTGGCTGTTAAATAAAAAGAAATGTGCATTTCTGGCTAAGCTTTATGAAGATGATTGTACAATCTGTACTGTGTGCTTGGAAACTGCTGCAGCAAGACGTGCACCATATGGTGTATATGGCATTCCCTTACCTCAAGTGTTCCCTTACTCAGGCTGGCATGGTTGGTAATGAGCTCATTTTTGAATAAGGGAAATATGGGTGATTTTTGTCTTTTTCGAATGGGGGCTGGGATAGGTGAGAGGAGGGAAGCAGAAATCTCTCCATGCAAGAACAGGGCAAAGAAATGTTGTCACTCCTCACCCCTGCTGGTTCTCTGATCGCCTTGAAGTCTATAGCAATCAGGAACTTCATTAGGAAAAAAGGGAGACTATTGAGCTGAGGTTAAGTTTAACATGATGCCATGATAGGAAAATAGAATTTAAGTAAGAATGGTTTTTGTTTCTCTTTCCCTCTGGCAGAGACATAGTCCATAAATATGTGGGAAATGAGCACAATAGGCAGATGAAATGTGATATCAGCCCTTTTTTACTGTGTGAGAGGAGGATGGGAGGCCTATAACCTTGGGAAACACTTCTGCATGTTGCATTCTTCTTCTTGGAAGTCACCTTGGAGAAAACTCTAAAAGAGTCAAGCAGAAAAGTTAAAATTAAGTTAAATTTTTTCTCTAGCTGTGTGCTCCTAAAAAACCACAGACAGAGA
This sequence comes from Illadopsis cleaveri, assembly GCA_013399915.1. Taxonomy (NCBI): domain Eukaryota; kingdom Metazoa; phylum Chordata; class Aves; order Passeriformes; family Timaliidae; genus Illadopsis; species Illadopsis cleaveri. Next base: position 34,667 of record VXBB01017641.1, on the reverse strand, counting down.
GGGAAATCCATTCACTATCCTATCACTGCTCTCAGCAAAGTGGGTTTAGCATGTCCCCATACTTTCCTGATCTGCCCTAAATAAAAACAAACAATTCAGGGAAATTGATAAACCTGTATGACCAAGCTGACACAAAACACTGTTTTGGACTCCCTCCTGTTAGATGTACTTGTTCATGGTGTGTATCCTGGTAAAGAATGATCTCTCTGAAATAAGTAGGTAGAAGACCACTTGTGCCTATGAAAGCTTGATGGCTTTTTTCCCTCTCACCAAGATATTGCATTCTACATTTATTAAAGCAGAAGTCTATCCAAAGTGATATGCATTGACACAACAGGCACATTAAGGATAAAGGTCTGTGATGTATTGTCTCCGGCAGGAGTCTAGAACCTGGATAACAGATTCTTGAGCTTGCATATTCTTGCTAATCCATTCTAGTGTCCTAACACAGGACAAATCATGGGACCAAAAGGAATACATTGATCCTGAATAAAAGGAATATTTTTTCAAGAGCCAAAATAGGATCTTTTGCTACAGGCTGTAAGTGTTACAAAGCCTGTGTAGGATTTTCTGCCAAGAGCCTCAACACAAACCTGAGACAATGGGTGGATTGCGGAAAACAGAGGCATACTGGGGACTAAAATTGCAGCTGTGGATAGGGAAAACTGCATGAAAAGTAAAGTGCAATAGCAGCACACATTTATTCATGTAATGAACAAAGCTAGTCTGCAGTCCCATTGCAGTTACACCATGAACATTGTTAGGGCAGCCAAGAGCTGGCAATTGAGGAGTCTCCTGTAGGATGGCTTTTGCCGTTAGAGGTGTTCAGTGTTGCCTTGGAAAACAAATTGAGCACAGGATGATGATGATGCAAAGCCCCAAGCTCCTTCCTTGAATGCAGATGGTCCTAATACTCCTCGAGGTTTAGGCTTATCTTTGTTGAATTTTGGGTTCTCACTTTCACTACTTGGGGATGAACATGAACAGAAAATGAAAAAGTAGGCTGCATCCTTTTTGTGTTCCTGTCTTACCATATTAGCTAAAGACACCTCAATAATTATTCAGGACAAAATAAACGTGTATAGTATTAAAGGGTAAAGAACATAATTGCTAATTTAAAGAGTTTGAAGAAAGGCATCAAGAACAGAGCATTAGACTATTAGACAAACAAAAGCTGAATTTTCCAAGATTAAATTTGCACTTTTAAAATGAAAAATAGATTTATATTGCAGTGAGTGTTAACAAACAGACTATTATCTGTGGGGTATCATTAAACTTACTGAAATGAAGACAAACATGTATTCTTTAATTTTTCATTTTCTGAAGCTACAAAAGTTTGTGAGGGTTTCTCACTGCATTTTTTTTTATTGTGTGTTAGAGAAAGGAAAAGATGACTGAGTCAATGAAATATATTTGCATAGGAAAAAAAGATGTGATTTCATATATGTATATGCATGGTCAGGTTAGAAGTCAGTAAACACTTGCACATTTCTCTTTATGGAAGCAGGCATTAATTCTCTACTATTTTACTTTTCATCAGTTATCAATCTTCAAATCAGAATTTAAAATGTTGATTTGACAACAGCCCTTTTGCATTAATTTGCACTGGTGGCATTAAGAAAAGGAGAAAACCAGAACCTGAAACTTCAGTGTCTGTTCGGAAAACTGTCAGACAGGAATATGTGTCCTGCTGCCACACGGGAGTGGACTTAAATTTAAATCCCAAGTTGTATTTTCACTGTGCATCACTATCTCACTTCCTGGATTGCATGAACCTATTCAAGGACAAGGATCATTCCATGCTCTGAGGTGCAAATAGAAGCAATTTCACCAAGAAATTGGTGAAATATAGAGAATAGAAATATCTAGTCAGAGGCCACCAGACTCATGTTTCCTCAGGAATACTCAATCATACTTTGCAGGACAGACTAAGATAGTAATAAAACTTTGAGGGATATAGCATGGCCTCCTTGTCCAAGAGCATTAGAATATATTATTTTATATATTTAATATATGTAGCATATATTACAACTCCTGGGAGAAACAGCTTTCAAACAGAATATCAAATATTAGAAAAACTGGACCAATCCTTATGACTTTTCACAATATACTGGCTTCCAGTGGAAATCTCAATGTAAATAAAATGTTTATCTAATTTGAAAACCCAATACTAAGTTAGATTGGTGCTTTTCTTGTAAAATTCAAAAGAGGGAAAATATTCAGTTTCCACAGAGATTTTTCTTCCAGGTTGCAAATGAGGGGCTTTTTAAAGAAAAAAACCCTTCAGCTCTCGGGATGTATAAAATTCTTTTCCTGCTTGGCATGATGAAAGTATATGCTTTTTGTATTTTTTCCCAAAATCAGTTTGACCTCCAGTCTTACCATGATTTATTGCCTACCCTCAGTTCCTTGTAGAAAGACCTAAAGACACTTTATTACCTTGCACTTGGTCTTACACATGTGAGCCCAAATCTTCCTTGGGGTTCTGAGCTGTGGTGGCTGAAAATCTTCCCTGTTATGTAGACATGGGTTTAGCTAAAAAAAAATTGCTGGATTGACTAGAGAATGTTTGATGCTGTGTTTCTCTGGATAACCTCTTGACATGAGCATACCCACTACTTCTTATGTTGTGTTACCTCAAGAAAGGATGAGCTTTAGAACAGTGTCTTAATTGCTACTTCCAAATTGTGATTGTCAGCTTGGTATTGTCACCTTCTTGCTGTTTTACCATTTTAGCATACCATTGTGCTTTGCACAAATGTATTGTACTCCTTGTGAGCACCTGTTCCAGCTGAAAGCCAGATCTGAAAGCAGGTGTGCTGAACCCCACAATAATCTGCATCTTTTAATTTTTAGTGTTGTCTGATTCAGCCTGTTTGCTGGCATGCGTCCATCTAAAACCTGAACTCTTTCTGGAGTGTATTCCGTTCTTACAAATATATATTAAACTAGTTATTCTTCTCCCAGCCCCAGGAAAGAGTAGACCATGTTTCAAATCTCATTTGCCACTAAAAAAAAATCATTTTAACCTTTATAGTTTTGAGTGAATGCCTAGGGATTTGTTCCCGTTCTCCACAGCTCAAGAGAAAAAAAAAAACAAAACCCAAAACAAAACAAGGAAAAACACCCAAAAACAAACACCAAAAAAACCCCAAAACCAAAACAAAAAAAGAAAACCCCAGAAAGCAAATAATAAAGCATCTTGGCATGATAACCATTTTCTGGTTTTCTGTTGGCTCAATTCATTATTCTCTCTCTGTTTGGTTTTGACATTCAAGCCCCTGAAAACTTTATTTTAGACTTCCTAAAATAAAATTCCACAATAACTTTCAGAGGTCCTTGGTTGAGTGAAAATTCAGGGGTCTTTTTGTAAAAATTATAATCCAAGCACTGCACCACCACTTTGAACAGAGATTAAATTAATTTGTCCTAAACTAACTATGATGTCATTTCTGCGTCTGAGTGAGGACATGAGAATCTGAGTATAGCAGGAAATATGTAATCACTTTCTGGCCTCTAAAGATCAATGCTACTTTATCCTGCAACTACTCAAATTTTCTTTGAAGCCAGGAAATGCTGGTATATTGATGATGATCAGGAGCATAGCAAGCATAAGGATCCAATCTGTGCTAACCTAATATCAGATGAATGCTATTTTTGGCTTCTCCAGCCAAAAGGAGCCATTCCCAGGAACCAAAAGATTCCATTCCCAGGAACTCCTAACCCTTCTTTTTGTCTGGTTCCTCTTTGACCAAAACCCTTCACCCAATGGGTGGCTCACCTGGCAGCCGGAGGAGGCACATTCATTGCTGCCATCACCGAGCAGGCCCTGGTGCCTGGCTGCAAGCCCCAGGTGCCAGCTTCATCCATGTAATAACAGCTGTAAAACACATGTTTTCCAAGCTTAGTGAACGCTTAACACCGTATGGATGTCGGTGTTTACAAATGAGGTGTTGTTAAATTGTCAGTTGCTTGCAGAAGTGAAGAGGAATGGACTGGGTGAAGAGGGAGGAGTGACCTTGAGTTAATGGAGACTTGTGGCACACCAAGCAATGAATAACACCATAGGTAATAACTACCTTGTTCTCATCCATATCCCTTTTCATGTGCACCTTCTTTTATTACATCAGTGATCAAGTAGTAGGTGTATATGGCTGGAGGCAAGGAATTAAAAAGTATAAATAACACACACTTTAATTGAAATCCAACTGTGAATGCCTGGCCTCTGTGATTAAACCTTTTATCACATGGATTGTCCCACCACAGGTACATTTATACTACTCAGAGAACTACTTAGCTTTAAAAAAAAAGGGCCTTTCTTTCTTTTAGATATTCAAATTGAATCATTTGAGAATCTCTTTGGCAGTACCAGGGCAGGTATAGTGTGTATAACAAGCACATTCTTGCATGTGTGTAAACTCCTCCTGCGGCCTCTTCTGCTCAAATGCTGCTGGCAAGCATTTGGAACATGCCAACACCAGAAAGGGAGAGGGAGCATCAGAGCTGGCATTGCAGATACTGGGGGTCATCTGCCTTGGGGTTTTCCACTCCTATTGTAGCTCATTAATGTGGTTCCTTGGATTTCCTAAAAATAATGAAAAAAACGTTGGATTGGGCCAACCTTGGTAGTATTGCCTAAGTACAAAGGATGCTGGATTGATGCTGGATTTCTCCAGGCTTTCTGTCTTTATCAAACTTCAGTGAAAAGGCTTGATGAGCAGGCTGCTGAGCTAGCAGCATGATTCCTGGGGGGATTTAGCTGCGTGAGTAGATCAACATCTGCCTGAAAATAGGGGCACCACTGGTGTCATCCTTTACACAAAGTGTAGCAGAGTGGGATCTTGATTACTGTGATGGAAACAGCAATGGATGATATTTATTATAGATCACTTCATGGGCAGACTGCCTGCAGTGATGATGAATTAATGTTTTCCAGGGGAGAGGGATGACTGGCTGTTACTAAGGCTCATATTTAGGAGTTTGGTTTGTTTATAGCTCTGTCTGGAAAGAGTTCTCCAAACATTATCCAAGATTTACATTTATGTGATATGATAACCAGGCTGAAAAAAACACTGTTCTTGACAGCAGTATCCAAGTATTTTTTCTAGTTCAGGTGTGTCATATCTGCAATGTGATGGACTTCTTTCAACAAGTCAGTGCTGACATAAACTTGAGGCTTGGTATTCCCCAAATGAAATTATGTGGAAGAAAATCTCTGTGTCCAAGCTACAAAAAAAGCTGATTCCTGCAGAGAATGCAGAAAAATAACATTATATAAAGCTCACAGTCCTGCATTAGTGCAGTGAATAAAATAACCTTGATAATATATTTTAAATTACTCAGTTAAAGATATTTGGTTGCTCTCAAAGAGATTTATCAGCCAAGACAAGCTTTTGTGGAATGTTTCTGAACCTAAACTACATAAAAGAGGCCAGTAAATATAGACCACCAAAAGGAGAGAAAGGCTCTGGGAGCTGTTAGAGTTATAAATTATTTGGTTTTACTGCAGCATGCAGCTGGAAGGTTCTTCCTTGATTTAAACAGATGCTTTTTCCCCCTTTGTTGCCCACCATTTGCACCTAACCTCACGAGTATCCAAAGGCACGTAAGCCAGGTAAATCAGTATTTCTAGTACTGCAGTAAACAGGCCAATTTGAATATGGCACTGAGAAGAACTCTGAATTAAAAATTTAAATGAGGAGTCTGACTTGACTTCTGGTGAAAGGAGGAGTTTGAAACTGGCAGCACTAGTTTTTCATCTATAGAAGCCAACAAGCACCACGAAAGCTGTTTTATCCTTCATGCAGCACCTAAGGTTTTGAACCTAAACTGTTTGAGTTTAAATTGATACAGCTTTCTTAAGTTTTACAATTTTTTTACTGTATTTAAGTTGCTGTGCAGCATTACGTGTTTCAAGAAGAACACCCTTGGCATTTGAAAGAAGATAATTTAATAAGCTAAATTATAGAAAGAAATAGATTTGGTTTTTACCCCACAGTCTTCTTTCAGAAAGGACTCCCCAAAGCCCTTTTCAAATCAGCAGGTTCCGTCCCAGGGAAGGACAGGATGAAGGCTCACCTTGTTGCAGCGTATGCCAAGATTTTCTCTAGTGTGTCTCTATCGTCTTTTCTGAGACTGCTTTTGCTTTGAAGCAGGGTAGGAGAAAGCAGAATCCTGCAGGGACTGTGCAGGCAAAAGTAAGTGCTCTGATGTACTCTACAGTGGTTCATGCATATATACAGGGGATGTATAAAAGCTGTTTTATTGGCAAGGGGGCTGTTGGCCAAGGCACCACGATTTTACAGTAGTACCTTGGGACCAGTACGTTCCACAAGAGCAGACACTGTGAATTTTGAATTACTGTTGCCTCTAAAACATTATGCTGCCAATAGTGCTGTAGCTCCACACAGTAATTGTCATTCAGCACTCAGACTTTGCCAGCTATTTTGAAGTTCCACAGCAAATCAATGTGTCCTCGGTGTTTCACAATACCAGATGCCAGTGGTTCAATGTCATCCTGATACAAATGAAAGACTTTATCTTATAAAAGCTTGGTAAACGTGAGAATGTATGTATTGTGGGGAACAATTCTCTGTTGCTGAACCCTGGACTGCTCAGGAGCTTACATATGCCTATTCTATTTTGGGCCTTTTACAATAATGTTGAAATATTTCAGCTTGCCATGAACTTTTTTCCCACCAGTTCATACTGGGTTAGAGATGAAGCAAGGAAAAGGTATGGTGAGTGTTGTATTTAAAAAAAAAAAAAAAATTCCCTCTCACTACACTTGTGGAAACTTATCAAATTTATTGAAGGAGGTAACCAACTAATCAAACAAATCCCCTCAAACCAGCTCTGGGTGGTTTTATCAAGCATGACCTCCTACAGGTCAGAGGCTGTAGAAGGTCTTCAGTCTAAGGCAGAATGGAGATTTACTAGAAGGTTTGAGATCTGTTTACAGCAGGGTAAGAATAAATCTGGAAAATGAATAAAAAGGGGTCATGACCCAAAGTAGTCCTTGTACTCTGCCGTCTTTTTGAGTCTTACTAACTTACACAACTTAAGTCTGCTCAGACTCTGTGGTAAAAGATCTCTTGTGACATGTCATCCTGTCCTTGATGGAAGCATAGTGTTCACAAGTCCTCCAAAAGCCTTAGAAAACCCTCATTCTCAAATGCAGTGTCAATCTGTGACATAATAGATATCATGAAAAACATGCACGTGAATCCCCTGGCACATGGAAAATTATATCTTGGTAAAGGAGTGTTGTCAACAGGGACAATGGAAGATGATCCAATTTGCTGTCTGTCCTTGCACAGAGGTGGCCAATATCTTGAGCACTGTACAACTCCATTGCCATGATGCTACCTACAAAATTAATTTGTCATGTGTGTACAGATTTGTGCCAAACTCTCTCAATTTTTGAGTGATTGTCATGTTAAGAAGCAAAAGCCAAACAGAATGGGATTTCAAAAATTTCAAGCTCATATATTAACTATCAATTACTTCATTTAAAACTGTACCCACAGTCTAGGTAAATTTTGTAATATTAGATTTAGCTTCAGTATTGTCAGTAAAAGTTTGGTGTGATGTTACTTGGACTTACGGTCCAGGAATGAAGTCATTGCAGCAATGGAGGAGAAAGAGTGAGTGAATTACCTATATTAATTACTGAGCTTTTTCATAAGAAAAAATTGCACAGTTTTTCTTTTTTTCTCCCATTTTCTGTAGAAAACATTGTTACTTTATATATGTGGACTGTGTTTTGTTGACATGGGGAAGTTTTGCTTTTTAGCTATGCTGATATCATTAAACTGGCAAAACCCCTCTAGTGTGAAAACAGTTATTGCTAGAATAAAAGTGCTTATATTAGTATATCTTATCCATTTCAGCAGGATAAATAATTTACACACCCATAAATCACCTTATGTTTTTCAGACTATATCTGCACTAGTGCTTTTATTGTAGTACTTCACTGCCAGTCAGGCTCGCTAACTCCCTTTCTACCCTGACACTGAGACAAGGTAATGTGCCAGCAGGCACAGCATTATACTTGTCTAACCTTTCCCAGAGCAAGCAAAAGGTAATTGTGAGATCTTGTCAGAAAAAAAAAGTCAGAGTTTTCTCTTTTTGGAGAGTATAAAATTCTTTTGAGCTCAAAAGGTAAACAAGCTTTAGCCATAAGCTTTTATCTGAAACCCAGACATTTAATTTTTGAATTCTTCCTCTGTGTCTCTCCAGAAATACTTAGATTGTTTATGTTGCCAATCTGCTCTGCACTCCCAACACCCTTTGTGAAACTCACCTTCCAGCTTCAAGTCCTTGTCTGTCATGAATGTTCATTACTGATGTCCTTGGCAAAGGGCAAAGGAGCCAGGTGCTGAATGCAGCTCATAAGAGAGCCTGAAAAGACATGGAGGTAGTTACATGTGAAAAATGGGAGAGGAAAGAAGAACATGCTATTCATAACTTTAAAAACAAAGCCAAACATTGGGCTCTTTTTCTCAGTAAAAAATATTCACAAGGAAAAGATACTTTGGAGAAGGAAAAAAAAAAAATCCCCCAAACATTCTCCTTGATTAAAGACTCTATTTCCCTTTCTTCTTCAAAAGAAATGGATTGTAGAAGAAAAGGCACCAATGAACCTTTGGTCAAGAATGTTTGGATTACAGTCAGCAGCTGTAGTGTGCCATGGACAGTGACTGAGACCATTCTCCTCCTAGAGCTCACTATGTGAGCCCCTTTTTTCCAGTGTTTTTCACCATGACATACAGCATGAGCACTTAAAGAGCAAACTTCAGAAAGCCATTGCAGGAGGCTCCTGAAGCATCTGTTTTAAAAGCAAAGCAAATTAAACATTACTTGAAATTAACACGCTGCTTACTAAGGATAAATCCATGTGACTGTCTGACCCCTCAGATTTCCACTTCCCTTCAGTCTGAGGTTTCACATGGCTCAGTGACAAAAACAATTGTGCTGCAAGCTGCTGACAGAAGAAGTAGAAGAGGGAAGGCTGTGTTTCTCTGGCCACTAGTACAAGTTCAGATTTCATGCCCCACCAGAATGGCTTTGGACTCTTTTACAAAGATTTTTTTAGTTTTTGGGAACCAGTCTACTGTCTCCTCTCTTCTGCCTTGATACAAGTTTATAATAGTATTATAAATGTTAAAAGGTAAGGTTCAAAGCATCCAAAACATACTGTGTACTAGATTCATTCAAATTAGAGTTCCTTGAGTTAAATCCCTGCCTAGCAATTCCTCTGAAATTTAGATGGTTGTATAAGCCAGGGACCCAGACTGATGCACTCACTGCACTCACAAACTTCTAGGTAATTTAAATCTGGACATTTTATCAGACATCTTATTGACATGTTTACTCAGTGTGATTTTTTTTTTTTTTTTTTTAAGTCTCTGTTCCTTTATTTGCCTGTCTGAACTCTGGTGCCATTTTAGGAGAAAATAAAAGCCTCTGCAATTTTCACAACCTAGGTAAAAACCAGAAAAGTTAAAAAACATTAAGAAGCCTTCTCTAGTTTTGCTGGATTCTGATCTGCATTTTGTATTTTGAAGATTTTGGGAGGAAAAAAAAAGTCTGAGATTTGCCTGCTTTCATGAATAGAGCACCCACGCCTTTTAGACACATTCCTACTCACAATCTCATCAAATTACAGATGGGCTGAACACTGATTATCCAACCCTTAGGTTTTTATTTGCATGATGAAGTGTCACCATGGTATTACCAGGCTTAATAATTTGGAAAGTCACGATTTGATTGCCTTCATTTTAATACAGCTCTACCTTGGCAATCAGGTGTTCGTGAAAGCCTTGGCTGCAGTGACTCTCCTGAGAGGCTGTTCCTCCTGTCAATCCTGTGGCAGGGCTGGCCTCTGGGTCTGAGCAGGAAGGAGGGGAACCTCACGTGACGTTTTTTGCTGTACAAAAGCCTCTGATATAGATCTTATTTTCTGTTTTCTAGCCCAGACTCCCTCTCTGAGTGTGTTACAGTTTTTATAGCACAGTCATATTATCCATATTTGTGGCTGCCCTGTGCCAGTTCATAGTGTCCACCTCCTATTGCACAACTTTAGTCCTGGTCCTTATTTTCGAATCCCTGCTTAGCTTTTTGTTTCTGAATTCATGCACTGGCCTTGCTCCAGCTCCTCAAAATTTATTTCCCTCACTTTTACTGGGATTCCCATACTTCTGGCTTTTTGGCCCTCTTTCCAGCTTAATTTTCAAACTGGATTTTCCATCCTGCTTCCAGACCCTGTCTACTAACCATGTTTTATGCCAAACACAGTGGTTTGCTGTGGATTTTTGCCTTTTCTGTCTCCCTAGTTTGTACTTGGTTCAAATTTAATACGTGGACCTGCCCTGTTGTTTTGGCTAGTGGTCCCATCTGAAGATAAGAATTTTCCACATACTTGTGAAAAAAAAGTCTACTGTTCCAAAACAAAAGCATTCACCTCCATTACCCTTGATCAGAAGAGTATTTGGGTGACAAGGTGCTAGCTTGCCATTTTTTCTCACTGATCCCTGTGGTGAGGCTAAAGGAATTGCTGTTCCCTCTTTGGCTCAGCTACTGGCCATTCTGTTGTCCAACCCCGTACTTCACTTTTATGTCCTTCTTTGACGTGTGGAATGATTCTGCAGGCAGGCAGTTTATGATAAAGGATCTCACAGCACGTTTCAAATTGTTGCTGTCCCCAGGATACATTTTCCAGACAGCTGGTTCAGCATGGAGGAGCTCATAACTCAGTATTTCCCATCAATGTCTTATGCACATTAGGATTATCAAGGGGATTTTGTCAGGACCATTTTCAGAAGGAGTGAGCTAATAGAGAAACATTTGCTTCAGTTTGCAAAGAATTTTCCAGGCAATGCCTATTAATAATAATGGTGATGATGATTGTTATTGTTTGTTTCACTGGGATGTATGTCATTCAGATGTAGATTTTGGTCTGTTGTGGTAGTTTTATTTGTGATCCAATTTTCCCAGGGGTGTGATTGCTGTTTATACAATGCAGCTGTGTTTTGGGTAGACTGGTATATAAGCTGTGGACACAATTTTTCTCTGAGAGGCTCTGGTTTTATTTCCCTCTGACAACACTAATATGCAGCTTTTACAATTGGCATGAATGGTGGATTTTCTGAAGATTCATCAGAAAAACGAGGAACACAGAATTTTTAAGCAATTATAACTAGTATCAATTATGAAGCTGCTATAATTATAAAGTAACACAAAATGAAAACAAAAACTCAGTGAAAACTCAGGCACAAATGAATATTTGTGTCCAGAAGAGTGATTCTGGATTGAGTCTTGTCATTCAAAGCAGATAACTAAGTTAAATAATATGGAACAAGTGGCTGCATATATGGCAGAAAATTATTAATTTATTGATATTTAAAGACTAAAAAAAATTACATAATAATTTACATCCTATACATCAATATATTTTATTTCATTATAGCTAACTCTAGGGTATTTTGATATTTTAAATTATTCTATATTTCATGTTATATATTAGATATAAATTATATCATTATTTTTATTATTTGTATTTATATTAAGACATTTAATATGATGAGGGAGATCGATTTTTTTAAACTACATAATGGATTATATTAGGTCAATCTCTCATTAAAGCTGATATCATACTCCTTGCAGCAGCTAAGATCTTCAGCTGGAGGTTTGGGTGAAATACAGCCTGAAAGTGTTTAGGCAGTGGTGGCTCTCCATTATCAGAGAACAAGAACTGAAAGGTGCCATTCCTCACTATGTTGACTGAGTCATTGGGGCTGGACAGAAGAATTGATACCAATTCAAAAACTAAAGCTCTACAATTTCACAGTTCTCTGCAATGACAGAAGGATCCATGTAGGGAATACTGGTACTTAAATCACCTCTTCAAAGGGGATATAGTTTTAAATCATTGTCTAACATTAATATGCCCCTTAATAGTGGGGGAGACAGAAATAGCTGGATGTACGAGAAGGCAAACCAGTCAGGGATGTTTTCAGAGATAACACCCTCTGAAAATGTAGACATTGTTCTTTCTGCTCTTTGGTTTAGGAAGGCCTGGAAATGAGAGACCACTGTATACAGAATCAGCCTCACAATGTTTGCAAGGCATATCTAGGTGGGGTGTTTCGGGAGGGGAAAAAAGTAAAAACCACAAATAGACAAATAAAACAAAACCAAACCCCAAATCAACAAAAAGCAAAAAAACAACAACAAAATCCATTATAAATTTCCCCCATAAATTACTTTACCCCCCAAAGCATGTTCCCTCCCCCCAAACACCTTACTATATACCAATTTCTGAAACATTCCAAGTGTTGACCAAATGATTCTTGGCCCGTTGACCAATAATCTTGGATATGATTAGAGGTCTAGATGCCTTTGTTTTGGGAGCTATACCCTTTTCTGAGAGACCAGATTTTTATTTCTCATCATGTATGCTGAGATACCAGTCATGAATACGCCCTAAGAAGCTCCCAGTTGCTATTAAAATCCCCTGGCTGTCTGTTACAATATTCACTTCAATCTCTGCCTATGATGGAATGCATACATCAGTTTTCCAAACACGTGTGAGCAAATACAGCAACTGCTTCTGTTCTAGCTGTGCGCAACAGATGGGATCCATACATGAAAATATTCATACCATTCCCAGGGATAGATTTTTATTTTCTTTGTTTCTTGGTACCTTGAAGACGCATTGGAGGAACTGACTGAAAAACAGGTGAGCCAGATTGCAAACAAACAGAAAAGTTAACACAGAAAATTGTTTATGACTGAAACCCTAACATTATAGCACTGAGAGGAGGTGAATGACATCAGGAGGTGCTACATGGTTAAAGAGCCCAAACTCTTATCAGAATAATGGGGTCTCATCTAAAGGTAGCTATTAGTGTGCCATCAGGACACAGATATTTTCCCTTTTCATTTAGTTTCTTCTCTGTCTCCATGCTTTTTTCAAGGTTTCTTCACATCCCAGCACTATGAAGCCTCACAGAGTGTCTGTGTGATTTCATAAGTTTGTGTCTTCACACATGCACAGACAGTGTGATGCATGAAGGTTTCCAGAGCTGAAATCGGTACATGCAGACTTATGGAGTCAATTTATAAAGCAGATCAAACTAGATTGCCATAATCCTATAAATCTATACATTGACTTTGTGTATCAGAGCCTTCTGTAAGCTGTAGAGAGGATAGTAAGGATTTGCCAGCGTGGGCTTGGAATGATTGCATTACTCACAGGTAAATAAACTGAGTTGTCTCTAAGAACAAAAAGAATGGCAACAAGGACTCAGCAACAGATGGCATTCAGTCTCTAAGCAGCCATTCAGGCTAAAATTCTGTATCTGTATTTGTGTTCAGGAGTGGGGAAAGGATTCCATGAGGCCAGCCAGTGTAGCAGTGATGCCTTTTCATACGTACCATGGATAAAGTCATGCCACTAATAAAGTTTGGATGGGATCACCCATTAAGTGTGGGGTTTTTTTCCCCTCAGTTACAGGTTGTGATTTTTGAAAATGCCTTATTGCTGCTTGGTTTACTACTGCACCTGCACACAACGCAACTGTTCATCCAGCCAGTTCCCTCACCCAAGCAGCATCTGCAGTGTCACCTCTGCTGGCATTTGGCTGCAGGGGTGGCAGAGGGCTCTACATGAGGCATGGGGCTTTATGCTCACCTTTTCTGCTTCGTGTCCCTTTCCTTTCCCTGGTTTGCACTATCCTACCAGACCTAATCCACAGTCACAGACGTAAGAGCTTTATCCCATGCAGTACTGTCCTCAGTGGTTCATCTCAGACTAATCTAGTGTCAGTATAAAAACAGCTTTCTCACTTTGCAGAGAGGCTTTCAGCAGTTTCTTACTGAATCCAGACAGCAGGAACTGAGTGGTGCCAGAAGCAGGGCTGTGATGGACCCTTGGCTTAGCAAGAAAACCAGTGAAGAATCCTTAGTTGTCCTCTAGCTTCTTCCATCTGTTCCCCAATTCTGAAATATGAGTCAGTTCGCAACATATTGTGAGCAGAGAAAGAAGAATTTACTGATTTCTGCTCATGAGGCGAATAAGGTGTAATTCCATAAAGGCATAAGTATATATATTTTAAAAATCAAAGGAATTTCATTAACTATTTTTGTGAAGTTCAGGTGAATTAGAAAGGATCTGTGATTTTGAGCTACAAATATCAGGATACTGTCACTGATTTCAGTGAGAGCTGAAAAACCTCAGCATTTCTGAGAACTTAAACACTCCAATAGGTGTCAAGATCAGCACCTAAATCCTAATAAAAATCTTGGGGAAAAGTGATGTCTGTGTTTTGTTGTAGGTCATGTGGCCATCAATCCAAGGAAAGAAGCCAGGAATCCTGACTCTAGCTCCTAAAAAGCTATTTCAGCCAGTTTTCACTTCTGTGCACAGCAATGGAAAAAACCCATCTCTGTGGCCAAACCACAGAGGAGAATTTGTTCAAATCATAGGAGAACTGTGGTGTGTCTGTGTGCTCTCTCCTTCTGGCTCATGGGGTGTTTCATGTGATTAATGGCTTGGCAGAGGAAAAATTGCTTAGGCTGAGCAGCTTGTGAATTTCAAAGCATTTTGATTTACAATTTAGATAAATTCAGAAGGGTCAGATGCTTCTAAGGAGTTTTTCCTATCCCTTAAATGGAGAAACCAAATTGGCAGGTGTGTCATGTAGAGAACTACACTGCAGATTGCATCAGAAGTGTCAGGTGGTACCATCTTTTTGAATAAATAAGGACCTACTCTGATTATTTGAGTCTGTAAGACATTTTCCTGATTTGATAGGAGAGCTGGCAAAGTTCTAATGGGGACAAAAAATCCTAACCTTTACACCTTTATTTATTTGGTGTCCTGGTTTTGGCTGAGATAGTTTGTTTTGTTTTGTTTTGTTCTATTTTTGTGGGTTTTTGTTGGTTTTTTTTTGTGTGTGTGTGTGGTTTTGTTTTTGTTTTGTTTTGTTTTTTCTTATTGACTTCTAGAGTGTTCTATTCTGGAAACTTAATAGTCCTAGACTTCTTTAGGAGTTTCCTAAATTCTAAAATTTATGCTGTATTACACAAGTTTTGTTCAGTCAATGCCCATGTGTCTCAAGTGACAGTTCTTACACCAAGGTGCTCCACCACCTGGTCCATCATCAGGAGGCTCCTGCCTCCTCCACATACTTTTACCTAGACATGACTGCAGTTGAAATACTTTTTTTTGTCTCATTAAGCCATTGTTTTAGAAGTTACTGCATAATTAATAATCTGGAGTAATAACTTTTGAACGAGAACATATTGTACTTTAGTAGTTTAATCATTGAAGCTGTCCCTTATTAAACTTTCCTATAAACTTTTCAACTTTTGAGTCATGAAACTTTGCAAAAAATAAATTATTCAGTGCAAAGTCCTGGCAGGCAACAAAACTTTAGGAACAGGAATTTCCCTGACCTGATAAATAATGTTTTTAGCGGTATTGGCTTCTGAAAATCTTGTGGAAGCTTTTTATCTGGGTTAAAAATTCAGCTGCTGTACTGGGATGGTATCATGTTCTCTGATTGCCTCACAGTGTGAAATCTTTCTGACTTGATCCTCTTAAAGCATCTAAAAAAGCAGACCCTGAAATAAATCCATAATTTCAGTGTTTTAGGGAAAGAGTATTTGTTTATCTCTGCCCATCATCTTTTCAAGTGTTTAACATCAATAGTAAATGTGAGTGTCAGAAAGCTACTCCAATGTTATGTACACATGAATTGCCCAGTATCTAAATTCCTGGGGATAGAAGGAGTTCAGATCAGCTCTCAACAGCATCAGAGGTATCCTGACACTGACACTAAGAACAACTACACCCAGCGACTAGGAAGAGTAGACAGGGTATCAGTAGAGGAGAAGATGGGTAGAAATTCTGCAAAATAGTTTATTTATTTCTTTTCAATAAGTGGTTTCAGTGTGTCTCTCACATTTGATTATTGGGCTTTTGGTAGAATCCAGAAGGAGATGGAAATTGTTGAACTTGAGCATTTTGAGGAGAATTCACCAAGAAAGCCAGCAGAGGTGACGATGTCCATCTGGGTAGCAGCTCTCTCCTGATCTCAGGCATTTCTCAGCATTGCCCTGTAATGCTCTTATACTCAAGATTGCTGAAGCAACAGGCAGCACCCAGGAAAGTTTCACACCTCTGGGAACTGAGAAATAGAAACAGACTGATCCACCAGCAAGGTGACCCTTTCTCTCTTGAGGCACCTTCAAAGGGGATCTGGAAGTGAAAGGATAATTCTTCACCTTCAGTTTCGTCTGTGTGAATAAAGTCTCCCTTTTCACTTGTAAAAAAAGTTGTTGTCAAAAAATAGTAATCTATCCCATTTGAACATCCATTTTGCAAGCAGTAAAATGGTACCCTTATGCAAATTTACTGGAAATATTTATTAATTTCCAGAGGCATTGAAGTGGGTTTAATTGGCACCACTGTAATGAAGTTAGTAATGCTATAGTCTTCTGCTGCAGTGTGAGTGTGCTTGTAGAAACAGAGGTGGATTTGGTGAATTTGTGCTGCCTTCTGTCCAAAAGCAGGTAGGAAGGAAAAGCAGTAGGAAGACTTCCGCTTGTTCACTCCTTAGACTAAGTGACTATTTCTCCAGATATTCATGTTGTTAGGTTGTTTTTTCAGTACTTGCTGCTGATAGCTGGAAGTTCCATGGATCGCTACAAACCAGTACCAAGAACTTGTGAGTGAATTGAGGTGGAGGTTATTCTTTTACTTTGGGCTGTATCACATGATATCAGTAAGAATAGTAATAGGACCCCATCACTGTGCACAGGGCTTTGTGCCAGGCTGTGGGCAAGGTGGACCATGGCCTGTGCTCTCATTTTACAGATATCTGTGTTCTGGCTCTGACATTCATGTGTTTCTCAGCAGGCTGCCAAGAAAAAAAGGAAAAAAAAAAAAAAAAAGAGTGCAAAAAGGGAAAACTTAAAAGACTGTGAATCATGTCTCAGGAGCTGCTAATGATCGCCCTTGAGCTGCTAATGATCGCCCTTCAGCTGCTAGCACAATGCCTGTAAATGCCTATTTAGGAAAAGAGCAACATGAATTCTAATGTCAGTGATCAGCACTCTTATGGATAGTAGTTGCACATGTGTTGCCATTTTGTGAGGTTAAATCACATCTCTTCTTTCTCAACTAAGTGTTCAGAATGATTTTGTCTTTTTTTTTTTTTCATTGCTCATTAGAGAAATCAGAAGTGGGAAAAAGCTACTGCAGTTGATGTGTGCACACACTGATAAGTAGGAAAGTGAGAACAGACTAGTCTCTTTCATTTGAATGGGATTTACAATGGTCTTCTGGTCCAACTGACTGACCAATCCAGAACTGACCAAAAACTAAAACACTTCATTAGGGGCATAGTTCAAATGTCTCTTAACCACTGACAGGCTTGGGGCATCAATCACTTCTCTAGGGTGCCTGTTTCAGTGTTTGACCATCCTCTCAGTAAAGAAATGCATCCAAATGCCCAGCCAACCAGCTTTTCTCAGAAATGAGATATACCTTATAATCCTTTTTTTTGTACTCCTCTATACTTGCAACCAAATCCATTCATTATTTTTGTCCATTAAAAATATAAAGAACAACTAAATCCTATCAACCGATAAAGACTTATTCAATTTAAATTATTTCTGATTCAGAATTAAATTTCTAATTCAAATTAAATTATTTCTAATTCAGAATAGGAAATATTAATCTCTGTTGTTTTTCAAAGACTTACTTTTTTTTTCTCCGAGGCTTGGACCTTTATGCACTAGAAGTCAGTCTTGAGCATGGTTTCTCAAGCCACATATTGTAATTTTGAGTTGAGTTGATCTGTTTCAGTACATAAACAAGAATTAGAGCTTTGAGTTCATGTTTAACCTCATCACTATTGTTTTAAAGGCTTGGTATTTCCCCTGAAACTGTCTAGGATGGGAGACTTAAAATTGCCCAGGACACTTACATTTTTCTAATGACACAACACTGAAGGAGGAAACCACTATCCCTATAATGTGTCAGTAAAAGGTGAAGGGAGATCTGAGGTGGGCAGCTGAGGCTGTTATGAGATTTTTGAATGCTTTGATGGCATGGCTAAAGATGCCAAGTTTGAGATATTTATCCATTCTTAGTTTGTAGGTTTAATTTTTTTTCTAATGTAAAAGACATATAAGGAGTTGCTCCAGGAAAAGTACTGCTGACAGGAGCCTGCAGCCAAAAATAATTTAGGAACGATTATGCTCCATTTTACCTGTAACTAAAGCCTTTATGTGGTCATTAGCGCTTCCCTTCATCAGCTCTGCTGCTCAGTGTAGTCCCTGACTCTGATTGCAGTTAAACTCTCCAAGCAGGGTTTATTTCCTGTTTCCTTCTCTACCAGTGTTTTCTATGGGACACTCCAGTTTCATAGGGAGTGTCCCAATAAGGTGGATCACATGTGTGCAGTCAGAGGGAGAACTTCCCTCACCAGGAGTGTTGTTTGGAGAAAGCATCTCTCCAGCAATGCCATTAGCTCACAGAGTAGGCTCAGTTGGCAGCTGTCCCAACATTATTATGTGCTCTTTTCCATCCTTTTAATCCCAGTATTACTTCATTCTTCATCATTTCCTTAACCAGAAAAAGAACTAGACAATGGACATACTTGCAGGTCAAATGCCATGCTGAAATAGAAAATCCCCAAATAATAAACCCAAACTAAAATGAGTTTCATTTTGTCTTGGTTTGGAAAGACAGGTGTCTGTCAGGGAAAGCTGGAGCTTCCCTTGGAATGGAGAATGTAAACCCCCTCCCTCCAAATTATTATAATTTTGCAATTAAGGGGGCTTTCAGGCAAAGACATGGGAATAGGAATAACAGTTCTTTACTAAGAATATTAAAAAAGACAAATGTAGTAGTACAAAAAAGCAAGCAAACAAACAAATATCCTAGAAATCCTGACAGAGTCAGAAATATGACCTGACACGCTGTTGGTCAGGGTGTTGGTAGCAGTCCAAATAAATCTTCCTGGAGTAACAGATGTGGTTTTGTTGGAGTAGAGATGATCCTGTAGAAGGGTCCAGTGGTGGCGAGATAGGTCCAGTCTTCCTCTGGGAAATCCAGTAGAAAAACAGGCTGTCCTGCTGTGCTGAATTTCAGCTTTTATGTAGGTAGGAATGCTTGGCTTCTCCAACTTGGTGGAGCATCTCACAATGGGATGATGTAATGTTATCAGTCATGTGCTGAGCCTTAATGGCCCATTAACAGAAGATATCCCCCAGAGGGAGGATGGGTGGTGGAAGAGATAAGGAACATTGCTCTACTTGGTTTCAACAACTGGCCCATTAACAGAATGCACCTGCCCCTCCCCCTCCAGAGTTAAAAGAAAAAGCACCTCTTCAACTGGTTTTAACAGATTGGGAATAGAATACATGCTTTTGGTTATATATTGCAACCCAAGACACATTTCAGCTGAGGGGAAGACATCTGGGTCTGCTGGCTCTCACTGCAGCAGCAGTCAGGTAGCAAGCTCAGCAGTGTCCCACCAAACCACCTGTTTTAGGAGGTGGGGTAGCAGGCAGGCAGTTGGGCAGCATTTCCTTGCCAGTGATTCTCCTGCAGATTTCAGATACATTAAGTAATGGTTTTTCAGCATAAAATAATTCTGTGGACACTTCCGTGCAGCTGCTGTTCTGACAACGTTGATTGACAGAAACAGGCTGGGAAATGTGCTCAGAGCTCAAAAGAAAGGCTGAGGAAGGCAGAGTGCAAAGATGGGGTGGGAGGAGGAACTGTGTTGAGCAGGAACCTGTGAGGGAGTTTTTGTATTCCTAATGCCTTGATCATGTACAAGAAGCCCTTTTCCAAAACCCTTTTGACCTTTGTTGCTCTTATTTGGTGGAAAGAAACAACAAATCCATAGAAAACAACCATGGGACAGGACTGTCCCTAATATGTTTTTCACTATATCGAATACTAGGGGTTTTTATTAATAATTCAATTTAATTTCTTCTTCTGTCCTTCCTCATTTGTTCATATTGTATTCTCATGCTCGAATAAACACTTTGTATTCTGAGCTCTGAAAGGCGATGACACCTTGCTGTTAAACAGACAGGTATGGATTTTAAAAGCAAATCACACACCATTTCTTTCACTAGTGGTTTTGTCATGCATAAAGAGACACCTCTGAACATGATTATGAATAGATTAGTGCGTACATTTTGTTTATACCTAATGGGCTTCTTTGTGGCACTAAGAAATCCATGAAGGTTTCTGTCTGATTGTTATGAGATGTGGTACCAAACTAACAGAGGGAAATCAATGAGAATGTTATTTTCACTCTGACCACTGATTTGACTTTTTAAAGTTTTCTCATCAAAAAATGCAAATGTCCTGGCAGTATTTTGTTAAGGGATATTTTTATATTTTGATTGAGCCCAGAATATGAAATCCAAGTGGAGTTTTATTGACTCAATATAAATAACTTGCACTAGCAGCCTTCTCTGCTGCACAGGATTGCAAAAGAGCAGTATAGATCTGTACTTTTAATGTTATAACACAGACCAGTGTAGAAAACAGAGGTGCAAAGCTAGATTATGAAAGTTCATTCACAATCTGTTAGCAAGATATGGAAGATTTACCCAAAATAATATTATCATCTACCCTTTTGTTTATATACATATTCTGAACCACATTTGCTGTAAAATATGAACTTTTTAAAAATTAATTTAGTTATGTTTAGCCCTATGAAGTGGGTTGCATAAGGACAGCAGAATTTTGTGTTTTAACAAGGCAGAGAGAGTGTCCTCTTGCTGTGTACTTATTCACAGCCCAAACTTATCATTGGCATGTTCCTCATAAAATCCTGACAGTCTTTTAAGCTGTCTGCTCCCCAGAAGTGTTCCTTGAAAAAATATCAAGGAACAACTTTCATCTTCTCTTTTATCTAAGGTCCCTCTAGGTATTTGCCAAGGTTTGTGCAAATGGTCACCTGATTTCCCCTTTTGATCACTTGAAACAGGGGAATAGTGAGAGATTAGCCTTTACAAATACTTAGCTGCTGTTAACATTGGGGAAACTTTCATTAAGAATGAAAAGACTCTGTGAACAATGAACAGGTTTCTGCAAACAACAGAACTGAAATGCCATATTTATGAATGAATAGTGCATCTAGTTTTTTTGTTTGCTGCTTTTTGGTTTATTCCATTCCCAACAGAGATCATGCTATGTGGATGCTTGGACTACTGGCAAGATTATTACATAGCAACATAATGATTAGATTTTTTTGTCCAGAATTTTTTTTTTTTTTTGGTCACATATTCCATAGTGTAAAAATTTTGGAGATGCCTTCTATTTATTTTTATACAATTCTGAATGACAAAGAGCCCAAGAAAGACATTATTTGAGACAATGTTTGAATTTTAGAAAAAAAAATCCTTGCAATCAGAGGAAAGAAATTCAATCCCAAACTGAGGCTCTGGTTTTGAGGCTTATAAGGCTGTGTCTGCACTGAGGAAATTTCCTGTTGTTCTCATCCCTGCTTCAAAGTTTTCCAAGGTAGGCAGTCTGTCTGAATGAACTGGGATTGTCTTCCAGCACGTTTACTCACGTATCCTTTCAAAAGATGAGTAGCACACCTGGGCACCGGTGCCTTGTAAATACACTTGACATCTGTTTCAGCAAAACTTCCATTTACCACTAATCTGTGCCAAGACACTCTCCCTGGTAGCTATCTGCTGTAACAATTACTGGAGAATGAGTTTAACAGAGTGGTGGCAGAACGGTTCACTTAGCTCCAGCCCCTTGGCTTTGTTACTGAGGACCTGGGGCTGCAACTGCAGCACAGTTTACAGCAGAAAATGGCTTTTCATCCATTTACTCCCAGGAGGCTGGAGCAGTTTACAAGGTTTATGCATTTGATAAGATCAAAGGGCTGGAGAGTGAAAGAAGCTGTTCAGACTTATTAGCATTATTATTAACTCAAATGACAGTTTGTGGTCAGCAGTGTTTTTCTTGATGAATGGCAGGGTGTTTCAACTGCACTCGTAAGTTCTTCTAAAAATATTTATTGTACAGGTGATTGACAGCTCTTTGAAGGTCTTAAAAGAGAATGGGAGTCTGTTACACAAAATGACCATGCATCTTGACTGAAGTTTGCCACCTGTTTTTTCTTTCCCAAGTTCATTCCATTCTATAATGTTTTCTTACCAGATGGTATATCTCATCTTTTTCATCTACAGTCAGAATAGTAATGGAAAGTTGCCTTAATTTTGTAACTCAAGTGATAACCCATTTTAGAAGCTCAGTTAACGTGCCACAGATCTCACATTGCTCCACTGACTGCTGGGAGAATGTTCTGGCATCTTAATATAAAGTGTTGCTAACCTGTTGCTGAAGTTCACAGAGAATTGAAGCCTAAGAAACCAACTAGCATTTCACATCAGTGTGATTTAATTATGATGAATATTTCAAGCATTTTAAGCAGCATTTCAACACCAAATCTCTGGAATCTAATTTAGGCAAGTACTGCTATAATCCTTGGTATGTACCCCATCCTGAAAAAAACAGAAAAACTCAAGAAGTCTAGTATGCATATGGATAACTAAGGAGACAATATGTATGAGAGGTTTAAAACCCGCTCAGAACTAGGACATGTGTGTTTAGTGTGCTCCAAAATTATCTTTTTTGTATTTATTATATACATGATTTGCTTCTGCTGGAGAAAAGAAAAAACCAAAAAACAAACAGGAAGTGGCATAATCTGGACAAGAAGGTACTTGAGTAAATTTGCAAAGAAAATAGGTGCATTTCTGTTGTATTATTGAATCTAATATCATCCTTAAGAAAACAGATTGTTTTCTTAAAAAAAAAAAAAAAAAAAAAGCAGGGCANACAATCCTTAAAAAAAAAATTGTTTTTTTAAAAAAAAAAAAAAAAAAAAAAGCAGTGCAGTTACAAAAAAACCCAAAACTGTGATATTTGTGAATGAGAAAAGCTTTGGGCTTCACATAGTCAAAAGATCTAAAATGAGATTCATTCAGTTCAGAGATGATTTCCTGTTTTCATAGCTTTTGCTTCTGCTATTGTTTCAACCCAAAGCAGATTTACTCTGTTCGGTTCTTGGATGCAAAGCAATAACATTAGGTCCTTTTCTTTATTGCTGCTTAGCTACCAGATCTTCCAGATGCTTTTGTTACTGGTTTTATTATTAACCTTTATCAGATAAAATCTAACTACAAATAAGTCAAAAAATTTTGGTCAACTGGACACAAAATTAAAATAACACCTTGACTTAGAGTATATTGTTTTATGTTTACTGTGACGTATCTTCTGTAATCAACTTTCTCTATAAGTCCCTATGCTAAGTCCTCAGCAGTCTTCTACAGAAGTGACATTTGAGTCCATGTCATGGTTTCTTGCATTTATTCATTTTTGTGCAGTTTCTCCAGCCTCAGTGAAGAAATTTTTCCTTCTTTTCCTTCATTTTCTCAGCAGCTTGAGTGATTCCTATCCATTTTTTACCAGGCAGCAAAGGTGAAAGCATCTCTATAATAAAAATGTGTGTGAGGAGAGCAGAGCAATTTGCAGTGTCACAACATTGTGACACTGGTATCACACCATGAGATGCAAACGCTGTGCTCCCAAGAAAAGATCATGTCACGCAGCCACTCCTGGCAACATGTCAGAACTGCTCCTGACTTGCCTTGTTCCCTGCTGCAAAAGTTACACAAACCTTCAATCCTCATTATCCAACACTATTAGAATACAGGGCAGTAAAAGGCAAGAGGGAATGGGTGAGATAGATTTTCTGCAGGTTTTGAGAAAAATTTCCTGTGTCATGGAGGATTTTCTACTCTTAGTTATGATGCCCAACACAGTACTCTTTCTAGGGCTTAACTTTCATGATGAACAATTTACCTTTTGGATAGCAGTTATTGCATATAGATGATATGGTCAAATCAACTTTCAGTATCCGGGAGTGACGGCTCTGCAACCGACAGAGGCAGGCAGGACAATCCACTGAGGTGCTGAGCAGCAAGAACCAAGCTCCAGGGTTGTGGTAACTGCCATGTTGTTATTTGTGGGTTAACCGTGGACTTCCATTTCATAGCCACACACTGCTAAGGGAGCTGTTAGCTTCAGAACCCATTAAAGGCTCCAAATAAAAAGTGGATGTGAGCTCCTTTCCTGTCCCCAGACTCCATTTTTTGCTTTTCATAACAACCATGACTGACCATGAGGACTGTCCTCCTGATAGGACAGCTCCATTCTTCTGCTAACATCAGGAAAGTGTTAGTTTACCAGGTTAGCACTGCAAAACAGGGTCACCTAAGTTAAGAATAATAGCCTCAGGTCATAGATATGTCTGTGAATTATCTGCCAATCATCAAGAAAACCTTCACCCTAGATAGCCAGACACATGCTAAATAACACTGGACTCACAAGTGTTTGAAAATGATGCTTTGCATTTTATCCAGCAGATTCAGAGAGAGGGATGGGAATGGTTTTGCAGTGGACCCAAGAAAGGGATGCATGCCTCAGAGGGTTGGATGGAAAGGCTAGATACAGATATGCAATTTTGGCAGAGATCAGGTCTATGCCTGACAAGTGAGACCTTGCACTGAGGGCTGTGGAGAGCAGTTGAAGTGATTTCCTGGTGGGTGGTTAGCATTTTGTAGCAGCAGAAGCCATTTGGTGTGGAAAATTCTTTCTGATATTGATGATTTTGCTTAAGCACTCAAAGAAGGAATTGCTGTCATTAGCTACTTACCCTGGGGCTGTAATGGTACTGCTCAGCACACCTGCCCTCATGCTTGCACCTTTCACATCCCCATACTTCAAACTTGATAACATGGGAGCAGGGGAGGGTTAAAAGCAGAGGAAATGGAGATGCCTTAAGTCTGCAATGCTTTAAATCAGCCCCATGACACTGAATTCTGTGGGGTTGACTGGAGCAACTGGTATATGTACAGCACAGAGGACTCCCTTCCAAAAACAGCAGTGACAGCAAAGAAATGCTCAGGAGTAACAATGAGAGGGCCAGGCCTTAGCATCCACCTGAAAATTTTCTGGTGCTTTATTAATAGTGGCTTGAGTGGTACTGCTTATTTAGGTTCATGAGAAGTAGAAATAAAAGAGAGACTTGTTTTGATCTGTGAGAATTAGAAAAAAAAAAGAAAGAAAAAAATCGCTTCTAGTATAAACATTTTTAATCCCTCCAATGATCATGTAGAAGATATATGTAAAAACCTGATTCCTGATAATCCCAGTTGCTTCCTAGTTGTTGATCAGCAAACTAGCCTAGGGCTATTGGGATTCTTGCCATCAAATGATTCCACAGAAAACAAGGAGCATCCTACCTGCTCCAGCTAACAGAAGGACCAGCTTGAATGCCTGTGGTGCATCATTTTCTAATCCAAAGGTGGGGCCATCGACTTTATCACTGTACAGAGGAAGGTGTTAATGGTTGATCTTAGCTGGGCAGTTGTGGGAGTCAGGTACAATGTGTTGTTCAGAGCCAACTCTTGGGAATATTTGCTCTCCAGTGTACATTATGAATACCTACAGACCTTGGTAACCCCTTGGTCTGTACAGCTGCTGACCCTCTCCCAAACAGGTAAGGGTTAAGCACGATGATCAAGCCCTCTGTCATAAAGCCTTCTTATTAGCAGGAGAAAGAAAAACACAGACCTAAACAGTTTGCAGTACTGTGTTTTTGTGCAGGATATGAAAGAGCCTATCTGCTGTTTTGGAACTGGGGGGATAGCTCCTCTCACAGTCATTATACCTCGGTAAGGATATTTTAAAAATAATCAATTGTTTTAGTCTGAGGGAAATAAAATGTCTTGTTGACTTTGTATTGTAAAAGCACCATTGAGATTTCCCTTCTTAATATTGGCTGAAGTGATTTAACAGGACATCTTTAATGTCTTGCTATGAGAAGAGAGAGAAGTGGTATGTGGTTGGGTTTACACTGTCTGCCAGGATGCTGAGGCTCAGCAGAAATAAGATAACCTCACAAATAAACAACAGATGGCCGATGGCCTAATGCTTTGATTTGGGTGTACATGACAGGGATTTATTCTTTCAACCTGGGGAAGCAGCCTCGGAAAGGCTGAAACTGCAGAAATGCATGACATGCAGACAGACACAGTTTGTTATGGGGATTTGGTCTGAGCAGATGGTATTAGAATACAGATCTATTATTAGGCATCTGCTCCCCATCTCGGTTATATGATGCATAAGACTAAGATTAAATTCCCCAAGGAATGCCTGGATCACTTACTAATTTGTGCACGTGCATCTCTATTTGTGTCTTTGAATACAATGAGCTACATCCTGAGCTAAGTTACAGAGATACACATTTACAGTGACAGCAGTGTAACTGCCAGCATCATCTCATCTGTGTTCTCATTGCACAAGAACTCCTTAGTGATAAACTCTTAGTTAAGAGTACTCTTAGTACTCAAAACAGACAGACTTTATGTGCTCTCTGAGTAAATGTGCATGGATCCACACACTGAGAAGGCAGTGACATGTAAATATTCTGTAAGACCTGCAACCACGTAGAAACAATACAGATAGGATTTATTTTTGCTTTTCCTCCCTTTTCCTTCACATTAAGGTACATCATGGGATCAGTACCATCAATACCTTCATGCCATCCTCTGCTGGACTTAAGGCAGGAGCTATTCCAGGCTTTGAAATGAGGGTTTCAAAGCATCTGCAGTAATGAAAATGCCATGTCTTGCAGCAAGCCAAATCATTTAGGGACTTCTGAACTCTGCTTTTTATGTTTACTGTGTGAACAACGTGAAGCTGATCAGCAGAGGCCAATGGCTTCCTGCCTTGAGGGACCAAACTCCCACTGCCCCACGTGCAGCAGGTTTGAACACAATTCTTTATTCAGTGGAAAATCCACAAAACCTCCCCCTGGGGGGTGACTTGACAGGGTTACATGCACTAATGTAGCCCTCAGCAGTACCTCAGGCCAGTGACCTGCCTCGTACCAGAGGTGGACCTGCTAGATGGATGGCTGTCTTGCTGAGAACAGCCTGGGCTGGGTCAAGGATCTGTGTTTTACCAGTATACTCAAACTCCCATCCCTCCCTGCTCCACTCCCCACAAACTTCATGCAGGGGAAGGACTTTGAACTCTGAATCTCCCATAATTGACACTCCCACTTGGAAGCCTTGGAACATGAGACGGACATCCAGGATACTGCACAGGTCTCACCCTGACAGTTATGTCTGAGCCCTCACAAAGGCAAGAGGACCACAATCTCATCTACTTGGCCCTTCAAGGGGACAGATTGTGTGGAGGCTGAGGCAACTAAACCACTTAATGAGAGAAAACACTCCCAACCCAGCATTTCTGTCCCTTATTGTTGAATATTTAGTAAGAAGTATGTTTTAGTGCAGGAAAGATGCTGCCCTAGATGTGTCTCAGTTATAGTTGGGTTGTTGTGTTATCTACTGGGTTGCAGTGAAGGAAAAAAAAGATACTCAACTTCAGCTCCAGCAAAGTGGCTCTGATAAATATGTAAAGCAAAATTCTGATTACATCAAAGAAAATAATGTATCTGTTAAGCTCTACTTCTCTGAAGCAATTTCAAGCTAGTGTAAGTTGCTTTATTAATAAATAAATATACAGATTTAACAAGCAGTTCTCTCTCCTTACACAGAGAAACTAAGGAATGACATGTAACCACTGAAATATTTCTTCTGCCTTCGAATTCTCACCATCTTCTGCCAAGCAAAAAAGTGCAATGTTTGGCTGTCTTTGTCACGTTTATGATGTTATTTATGATCCAAGCTGCTGCATTTAGGAATGGTTGTATTTTACCCAAGTTAATAGTGTTCAAGAGTGAATAAGCTCTTATATTTGATCTCAATTAGAGTGGAAGAAGAACAGCTGAAATTCAAAAATTTACCCAAAAGTTATCTTCATACTGCCATGATTGGTGAGCCTGGATCCTAGGGCTGATAATGTGAGTCAGAGGCTCCTCCTTTGTGGCTGAAGGCAACTTATTAGCTATTTAGTTCTTCAAAATATATCAGGATGAGGGTACTATAGGACTGAAACTATCCAAGTATGAGATTTCTTGTAGAGTTTAGTGGCTGTACATCTGTCATGATGACTGTGCTGATCAATGTGAGTATACAGTCACTGTTCGTCCAGGATTTAGTGGTGTACATAAGCTTTGTCAGACCTACAACCACATAAAAGCCCATGTCCTTCTTTTTTCAGTCAGACAATTATCCCAGCTACTCCAGACAGTGCTCATGGGGTGGAAAGGAAACTGGACACCCTTTTTTCCCCACTCTTTCTGTGACAATAAATCAGTCTGGCTCAATTAAACCCAGTTTATGTAATTTCATGAGAACAGCCATATCTCTTTGAGCTATAGAGTAGTTACAGCCTTATTTAATTGCATGGTACTTAATTTTTGCTGACTACTGAGCTGGTCTCCTGAAATGTTAGAAGACAGATGAGGCATTGCAGTAACATAGTTAAGTTCTCTGAGGAAAGATTTCTTTCCAAGAACAGAGTAGAAGGAAATGGGTGGAGATCTGAGATCCCAGTAAACCTCTGTGGGTGGGAAGTTAATAGCTAGGGGACTAGTCAGGCTGTTTCAGCCCTGAAAAAATTCAGTGGCAAAAGCCATTGCACTGATCCAAAAAATGCTGTGGATTATCAAGTTTTGCATTTTCACTTTCCATACTAAGAATCATTCTAAATGGAGAGAAAAAAATAAATATAAAAATGGGAATGGAAAATAAAGCCCCTTTCATGAAAGATGTGTAATGAGCAGAGAAAATTGCCTCTTTTCATTACAGCCTTAAATCTGACCTCATGCTCTGTCTCACAAGCGGCATTTTTCATTATTATCCTCAGAAATATCTTATATGCCATGTATTTATTCTTCCTTTTGAAGAATTTCAGACAATGATGGCGATGACTGTGATGAGGAGCTCTGTTTTATGGGAGCTAACCTGTGGCCATCCACTCAAGGCTTCTAAAGAATTTAAAAGAGTTTCTCTCCCAGAATTTATAGTTAATTAACACTTTTCACCCTCAGCTGATGATTTTTCAGACTGAGTAAATTGTATCTATCATTGCTCAAGTGAATCAATCCTGAGTACAGCATCAGACTTCACTAAAAGCAGGGCCATCTTGAAAAATGAAACTCATTGATGTAGCTAAAAAATTAGTGGCATAATGCCATACCCCAGTAAAGAGATCTAGAATGCCTAATTGTCCAGAAAGACAGACTGAAATGAGCCTGAATGAGGAGAAATACATCTAATTTTTAAAAATTTCTAAATTCTGTCATTTTCCTTTAATAAACAGGGGTCAACCAGCACTACCCACAATTCTTCAACAACATGAATCATTTTAGGAGATCAAATCTGAGTTTCTTATCAGTTATAGTCCAGAAGCTTATTTAGGAGCTGGTGTTTCCCAGGATGCAGGGGTTTTTTGTTTGTTTGTTTGTTTTCCTGTGTATGTGTGGCCCACATTGCTGAGGATGCAGCTGTGCATTTGGCTGGGTTAAAAGAGTTTCTAAAACAAATAATTAAGATTTTATATGGCATGATATTATTGGCTCATCTCATCAGCATCCACAGATTTTCTTGAACCTTATTTCGTCATTCTTTTCTTCCCAGTCTCTCCTCACAACAGACAGTTTCCATGTTCTTGATGTCTCAGCTTGGTCCTTTTTGTGAAACTTAGTCCTTGTTTTTTTCTTTTATTTTGGAGATATTTGTTCACAATATTCCCTTGTATTGATAGTATTCACTGACTTTTAAAATGTTTCAGTTTTCCCTCTTTTTTTTGGTCAGAAAAAAGAGATTCAAATTACAACCTTTTTAGGATAGAAAATGATTTCTTTCCTCTGCAATTTTTTTTCTGAAAAAAATATTCATTATTGACAATCAAAAATAAAGGAAGAAAAAAACCCCTAAATTTTAAGTTTTTGTCTCAAAAGCTGAAAGTTGCAGTCATTTCAAGTGTAACAAGCATAACTCCAGAGTAACTCTGCCAATTTCTACCACTGGGAATATGAAGAAATGGGACAGAGGCTAAACTTTGTTCTTTTTTTTTCTACTGATCTGGTTCAGTTGGACATTGCTTGAGTATGAATTCTCAAACCTCTTCTAAGATGAGCAGATCCCTTACCCAAAGTTGAATAATTTAAGAATCTCATATGGTCCTACAAAATTTGGTTTGAAGAGCTGTCATGTTTTCAAATTTGGTTGACACCCTGCATCTTAGACGGAAGTTAACAAGACAAAGCCCCTGCTCATCCAAGTCTCTTAAATGTGGTATTGAAAAAGTAAAATCGCCTTTCCTACTATTGTATCTGCCTGGATCAAATATTTATCATTAGACAAGATACCTTATCCATAATTTTAGGAGTGGAAAGAAGGTAGCAATATATCTCATAGGAGATAGACACATCCAAAGAACCTAGCAAGGTTAATTCTCTGCCTGTGCATCACTGCCTCTGAATGGAAGCTTTGTAATTGAAGAGGGAAGACCTTCTCTAGCAAGTGTTTTCCTTATTGACATGATCATTTATTGTTTATTCATGCTCACTATAGCAGGGAAGACCTATTTTCTTCCAAAGAGGCTATTTATACTGCTTTCTAATTTTCCATTTCAGTGGCTTTATGACTTGTCCTTCGGGTTTGCCGAGTTTTCTCTGCTAGAGAATTTTCCTCCTCTCATAAGGAGAGAGGCACAACTTGAGAAAGAGTATAATGTTGATTTTTTTTTTCCAATTACAACAGGTTAA